>OX418216.1:140213363-140513363 GCA_948455865.1 Conomelus anceps | reverse complement strand
CTGAAAAGAAAAAATCTCTATAATTTAGTTGTACACGTGATTTCACTCAGTTAACGTTTTTCAATGGGAATTTATTGATTGGTTTTCATCAAATTTCTTTTCTTCTCAATCTAAGTGTAGCCTAGGTTAATTCGAAGATTTTTGCATTAGAAAATTTATTTCTTCTTTAAATCTTTCTAATTTATTCCCTAAATTTATTTCTTCCATTTTCCATTCTCTTTTTTTGTTTCCCTTTTCTTCCCCAGTCGTAGTTGCATAACTTTTCTAAATGCAGTCGTAATTATCAATAAATAACCCACTCGAGAAATAACGATGACAAGTAATCGGAGAATCAATAGAACATAAAAAATAGAAAATTTGCGCAGTGATGAATAAGCCTGTGAGTAATGATAATGACCAAGCTTATGTGGATAGCTTCCAAATAGTGCTGCTCTGTCATTGGTCGATAAATTTCGGCCCGTCACACACTTGCAGTTCGGGTCTCTTTCAAACAGCATAGAACAGGCGGAGCCACTCACACACATCCGATAGACGCATGGATAATTTATGGTCGAACACATCGCAGTCAATGTTGTCCCAGAAGGCACCTTATGCCTTCTGACAACGTTTAGTAGTTGGATCATCGAACCTCTCACACTGACACAACAGAACTTTAACTGAACATTGACACGATAGTAAAATTTCATCTTCAATTATTTTTAAATCTTATCAACAACATCTTTTAGACACAACCACCCGCTTGCACAGCATGAAGCGCTGAACTAGGTTAAATTGAGGGCAGACAAAAAAGTGAATTCTTGAAATTTTTGCTTCTCCCATCAATGTGAGTCTATGTATAATCTATATATCTATAGTTCATAATCTATAGTTCATCTTGATGCGTTATTCATAACAATGGGTTAATCATTGACTTTTTCATGATTATTTAAAATTTTATCTGAGATCGACGGCAAATGTTTTGAATCTAGTAAGAAAATCATTGAACAATTTATTTCAGAAATATTCTTCTGACTTAATTGAATTAGTTTGTTTGAAAGTGTACCAGTACAATTACACATTGTTAATTTCTTGTCGCTAAGCTTATTTCTTGATTAGTTGATGATAGTTCATTTCTGTGGGTTCAGTAAAGTGAACTCTGTGAATAACACTGAACTCTCTTTGTTCCAGTCATGAAGTAGTTGATATTCCTTTATTTCTCATGTCAGCCTAGGGTCAACTACCTTTTTTTTATAATCTTGGCGCTTGCCCGACGGCATGATTTTTTTTGTCTAGTACTGCCTTGAGAATTACTTCTCTAGTGACGTTCCATGATCCTGATTGGAGGAATATTTATAAAAATTTCATACCTAAGAGCTTTTGCAAAACCAGCTATCATTGGCTGAGCGCCTACCGTTTGGCGTGATTTTTATATTCTCTTCCAATGAAAGATGGACTTGTTACAGATGCGACGGGAGCGCCCCTAATGTGAAGTATGCTCATGCCTTGACCAACGCTTCGTTACCCGAAGCCGGTCACTCTCTAAGATGGCTTCTCTTTGTACTGTTTGTTGATTGAGTCAGTGCGAGTAGAATATTACTCTTTGAGAATGTAGCTTGTTCAATTTACCAATGGCTTTACTTTTCATTTAAAAGTATGCCTTAAATTTTTCTTATGTGTTTCACCAAAATAATGTAACCTTTTTTTTAATGTAGCCAAGCAATGTGTTTTCTTTATTCGGTGATATACTGATTCTTCATTACCGCTTACCAAGGTATGTGAACTAGGGTTACAGTCCATTGTAATGTAGTTTGAGAAATTGTACTATTGATAGGGTAACTTAATGTCAATTAATATGTTTGGAATATGAAGTTGTTTACGTAATTCTATTACAATAATCAGCATTTCTAATTATCTCAATTCTATCATTTAAATAGTAAGGGATGCCAGTTTAAATTTTCCAATTAATTAATATGTGAATTAATAATCATGGATTTGAGCTCCAGATTTCTATAAAGTATTAATATCGCAGCTAAATGCTAGCGTGGGGGGGGGATAACCTCAAATATTTAGGCATAATTCAACATAGCTATAGGCTGATGTGTGTATTCATGGATCGTAAGGGTAATAGATTTTTTGATTCTCTTAACTACTGGCTTTTCAAGGAAACGACTAGGCTAGGTCAAGAATAACTATAGTTGAGATGTAAAATATTTCAAGTCAATTGTTTTGTGAGGAACCGAATCATAAATATTTATGTCAAATCTCTAGAGAACAGTTTGTTGTAGTTCAAATTCACTAGAATATCTGATGGCATAAGTTAGGTAATGTTTTTAAGAGATTTTTGTTGATAGCCTACTGTAATTCAACGTTTGCTATTAATTTCCTGTATGGAAGGAGCTTTCTGATTCTATACGAATGTTTTATAATAACCCCATAGTAGACAAAATTTATTAGTCTTTATTATTTGAATCTTGAAGCGGTTCTTGGCGGTATTTGACTGTTGTCGACTGTCCATGATCTCAAGTGATGATTCTTGAGGACTTTACTTCGTGTTCCTGATCTGATCTTGAAGGGACCTAACCTCAACGATCGCCAACGTCAGCGCGCGCATTGTGGGTATGCGTCCGCAACAGCGGCGGGGCATCGATGGAGAGGGTCAGAACGCAAACTTTGTACCGTAAAGATCAGTAGGTTACAATCATCCGGATCAAGGTAAATTCTTCATCTTTATTTTTTTCAAAAACGCCAAGGAGGTTGTGCGCGTTAGTGAAGGACAGACTTTCTAAATTCTCTACTGTAGTATTCAAATTATTAAAAATTGATACCTGGAACATGGACTCTGGTTCACGGTTAAAATATTAATGTACTTATAAAAAAATTTTTTAATCTTTTTAAGAAGACTTTTAAGGATAAGTGTTAAATTAGTAAATCTAGTAATTACCATTTAAATACTTTGAACCAGGCCTGGGTAAAAATAAAAAAGATGATGTTTTTGTTTATGAGTAACATGTTTTGGAAATCAGTTGATAAGGATCACAAAGATATCCATTTTTAAATTTAAATTTTTGATTAAAGTAAATTCGTATGGCTTTTCGTGGTGGGGAGACCCTTACGGGTAGTTCCACCTCGCCGTTTTTTTAACGACTGCTTTTTTTTTATATGCAACCGAGACCGACGGCTTAACGTGTCCTCCGAAACACGGGAGGGGCTCGAGAAAAATATCTTAACTGGGATCGAACCCAGGACCTTTGGCTTATCAGACCAGCGATAAGCCAACTCGGCTACGCCCACTCCAAATTTTTGAGTGAGTTTGAATCTCAGATTCAAACTCTGTTAATTTGTAATATTTCTCAGTTGTTGCAGTCAATCTAAATCTGTTACTTGTGAAAGAATTAAGTTTGTAATGTGAAGCCAATATTATTTGTTTGGTGATGAAAGTTTTGATGGTTGTTAATAGACCTTGAAGTTTGTAGAGTGTTGATTATTACCAAGAGAATCAATATAACACCGAATAATACTTTATCTATTGTGTTATTGTCTTGCCCTCAATCCATTACTTAAGTGTATACAGGGACAGTCATGAAAAAATGAGCTTTTTCCTAAGTACTCAACCCAATCAAAATTAATTTTTCTAAAATCAACTTTATTCCTTAAATTACCTTTAAGGGTTGTTTCAAAAGAGAATTTCACGCGCTTGAAGTTGATACTAAAGTTATCAAGAATACATGCTGTTACGGTAATTCGCATGAACGTTTAACCAAATTTTCTGTGTTACGATGACTATAACAGGACAATAACATTCTTGAATGCTTCGCCTATGCTATTGGTGTATGATATATCCAATTTGATTATTGTGGTTTGCATAAATGACCTATTTTTTCAAGAAAGATGGGAGCTCTAAACTTGAAATTCTTAGACTATACGAATTACACATACAAGCCACTACTGAGCCGGAATGAATGATGTGAATTGTTCATTCAAATAAAGACGATAATTTTTTGACAAAGTTATTCTTACTTAGAAATACTTAATATAGAAGAAAACAATGAAAATTATATTCATTAGTAATGACAATAAATCAGTAGAATGTTGAAGATAAAAATATTACACATTGAGAATGTCAAAGCTTTAGCGGCAATAGTCTTTTGAGATAATTATTGGTCATAAATTTACTACGTTGTGTTACAAATTCAAAGTCTCTGAAGTAATTGGTCATTGATGTGTTATGGTCTGTTAAAAATTCAGTTTAAACTCAATTTGGTTTTCTCAGTGCTTTCACTCATTTGGTGGGAATTAAACTAGAACAGCGTTAGGTCGGCGATATAATTTAATTTAATTCAGTTTATTGCCATTTTTAAAAACATTTTTTACAATAAGCACTTGTAAAAGAAATACAAATCAGAATAATTTTTACAAAAAATGTATGAATAAAATAAAAATAAAATACTTTTTTCTAGTTTGTCTTATCTTAATGGCATTGCTAGCATAGACAAAATGTCTGATCGCTAGCAATGAGTTGAGGTTTAAAAGATTGAATAAAGTAGATATTATATGAACACACAAAAACTTTTACATCGATACATTTCTCTTCTCTATTGAATATTGTCTCATATTTCATATTAAAATTTATGAGTACTTGGAGCTTTTCCATTCATTTGATTTCAATTTTCCTTCTCTATTCACTTATTTCCTCCCCTACGTTATCACAGATGAGTAGGTAAACAAAAATCTTAAGCTAGTTATGATATAAAGATTAGGTTTTATATTACATAGATTTATAGGCCATTTGCTCTTTCAACAAAATTTGAAAATTCCAGCAACAGTAGTGTTGAAACCGCATAAAACGTGTTTGTTTTTTTGTTTTTTTTTACATGTTACATTTCACATTAATGTCAAGCATTAATTAATTATTAACACATTGTTTATGCTAAGTGTCGCCAATACAATAAGCAATACTCAAAGATTCAATTGAAAAGTTAGAAAGTTATCTTGAAGAATATATTAGTTTTCACCCAGTCATCAACAAAATTTGTGAATTTTTTGTTTATTTTATGAATTATTGGGTTTCTGGGTATCTTATTTATTAGGATATTGCAGTTGTGCTCAAACTGTCTTCTACTTACTGAAAGTCTGGAGAATCTGATCATAAATTGATTTGTACATGATGGACGAGTATTGTAACTGAGTGCTCGGAGTTGTGGTGAATATTTAGTTTTCTTAATAGATATTATTAAATTTTTAATATATTGCTGCCTGATTGTGAGCACATTAATTTCTTGAAAAATAGCTCTACTAGAATAAATTCTGGGTTTACCCAAAGCTGCTCGGATTAAAAACATTTGCAAAATGAAGACTTTCTTCAGATGAGTGTCATATGCACCACCCCACACCTCTATACAATAGGTGAAGAGAACATGTGCATATGCTAAATAGATATTTCTTATGATGTCATGGTTTGCTATGGTTTGCTAAAATCAACTGGTTGATTTTGTAGAACGTGTGAATGAGATATTTCAACTTGGAGCAAAGGTATAGAGTATGAGCAGTCCATTTTAAATGATCGTCTAACATAACACCCAGATATTTTATTGATTTTACTTTTTCTATTTCATGCAGTTCAGAGTCTCGTGATTTCCTTCAGTATTATGTAACTTAAGTTTTAAATTTGAGTTTGGTTGTCCATGTTCGTTGGGAGAAAAGGTTATAAATTTTTTTTTTTTATAACTTAAAGTTAGAATATGGCTCTTTAACCATGTATGAATTTTCTTTAGTCCAGAGTTAGCTGATTTGAAAGTGTCATCCCAATTTTTACCATGGAAAAGCAAGGCTGTATCGTCAGCGAATGAGACAATGCTACAATTTGGTATATTTAGATTGAGTAAATCGTTGACATAGATAAGGAAAAGGAGAGGAGATAGTACAGTTCCCTGAGGTAGTCCAAAATATAATTTCTTCATAGACATATATTTATTTATTATTTACGAATTCAACTATTATATCAATGATTGTAAATATCAATGGTTGACTATCAAAAAAAAACTGTCATGGATGAATTTAACACTGTAAACAAACATAATGTACATAAATATTATGTACCACCTATAACTGTAGGTCCAACTCATCAATAACCAACTTCCAACTCATTACGCACGCACAGGTCACAGATCTATGTGGGCTTCATCATAAAAAAAATTAGATAGATAGATAGTTCATTCTCAAATGAATAAATTAAAACAAAAGAACATTTCAATGTCTTACAGGTATTAGTAGTCGGAAAAAACAAATTAAATATAACCCATATAGAAACTGAATAAAGAATACAAAATTATATTATTTACTGAAAGAATTCTTTAGAACATACATTCCAGCACACAAGACACACTAATCTTGTGGACCGCTGGAGGGAGTCAAAATACTGTTTTACATTACTAATACAATCCTGCTATTGCAAAATACAAAAAAAGATATAAAAAAAGGAAAAAGATAGATAATTTTTAATTATTAAGTATTTGATTGTAATTTTAAGGAAGAAGCAATAAAGAAAGAAAACATATGGAAAACCTGAGTGATTGTGTAAACTGCAACACAAATAATCAAAGAAAGAAATGAACAAAACATCAATAAATTTGCTTATTAGAGAATCCCTGAGTATAAGCTTCAAACAATGGCTCGGAACAAGCAGTCTACAAATTCAGGTATCAGAGAGAGAAGCCAAGCTCCAAGCTTTCTTCTCTTCAAGCTTCTGCAATGGGATGCTATGATTGCCTGCTTGAGGCTATGGGGCAGAGCTTTGTAGAACCTAGAAGCTAGGAATATAAACGTCTTCTGGAAGAGATTGCAATTGGGTCTAGACATTAGGACCTGACATTAGAGCCCGCAGCCAGCCTTGTTCGATGACTGGCAGTAGCAAGATTACAATAATCCAACTAATTTGGAAAAGCACCGATAGAACCTTAAAAACATTCATGAATCTAACTGGTTATATTTTGAGTTGACAGAAAAGTGGGAAAGTATGTTTGTCAAAGCTGCTATCAGTTATCAGTCTAAGGAATACATTATTTTGTTTAATGATTGGACCTGATTCGTATTATATGAACTTCCCCAACAAGTTATTCCATAATCTATTTTAGAATGTTCAAAGGAGAAGTACAGCTTCTTCATCACATTAAAATCACATAAGAATCTAATGCAATAGAATACCATTAAATGATACCTTAGAGACTTTTTGAGCACTGCAATATACTGGTTCCAATTTAAATTAGCAGTGTGATACTAAAATACTTGACACATTGCTCTAAGCTGATAATCTATTGGACTATTTAAAATCTCTTCCCGGTGGTTCAGAACCCACCTAAAACTATGGGTCAATTTCATCAATCATAATCATCTAACTCATTACACACAAACAGGCTTTAGACCTGTAGGTTTCATCTTAACAAAAAAAAAAAAACCAGAGATATTGAAAGAAATCTTAGAAATGAGTTTGAGCAATCCTATAAAAAATTATTGATTAACATTTCACATCTTGATTCTCAATTTAAATTCATGTCCAATTCAGAATGCTTATTTTCTCACACTCAAAATTATTCTACTTTCTCGTTTTTTTCTATCTTCTCCCGTTTCAATTCTCTTTCTTTTTCCTCCGCTCCTTCATAACTTCTTCTCTCTCTTTCACACTCATCTTTATTTGCTTTGAACAAGTAATTTATTTTTTATTTTGCGGTTGTGACTGTTGCCACTTCCCAACAGAGCACCACCAACCAACCAAGCAGTGTTGCGAAACCTTTCATCTCTTTGACAAACTTGGCAAATAGAGCCGAACTAACAGCAGACACAATTTGCAAGAGAAAAACTGAATTTCAGCCCGTCTGTGCAAACACAAAATGTGTGCTTGTTTGCATAGATGATGTTTCTGTGCCCGCCAAAGAGGTTAAAAAAGTGCTTCACGCATTCTTTTTCCACTCACGCGCTCTTTCTCTCGCACTGTTTAGTATTTTCTCAACCTAGTTCGTACTTTCATAACACTGTATCAAAGTATTTCATGTTATTTATCTTCACCTTCTTCTTCCTATCCTCCTTCTTCTCTATCTTCGTTTCCTTCTCCTTCTTCTTTTTGTTCTTCTTCCATTTTTTTTCATATTTTTTTATTTTTCCCCCTCTTCTTCTTCTTTGCCTTCATCATCATCATCATCATCATCATCATCATCAACATCTTCTTCTTATTCTTCTTCTCCTCCTCCTCCTCCTTCATCGTCTTCTTCTTTTTCTTCTTATTTTTCTTTTTCTTCTTTTTCTTCTTTGCCTTTTTCTTCTTCTTCTTCTTCTTCTTCTTCTTCTTCTTCTTCTTCTTCTTCGTCTTCTACTTGTTCTTCGTCTTCTACTTGTTCTTCGTCTTCTACTTGTTCTTCTTTTTTTTGTTCATATTTTAGCTTTTCATCTCCTTTCAACGTCTTTCTTCTAATATATTTTTTCTTCCAACATTCTTTATTCTTTCTCTCAACTCTGTCCTACCTTTTCCATCTATATTCTTCATCTCCTTATACTCTATCACTCTCTTTCTTCTTCATAACAATTCTCTTCTTCCCCTTCTTCTCAATCCTATTCTACTGCATCTTCTTCTTCTTCTTCTTCTTCTTCATCATGTTCTTCTTCTCCCCCTCCGTCTATTATTTTCCTACTTTACCTCTTTCCACTACTGCCTTCTTCTTTTTGTTGGCTTCTTCAACTGCTACTGGACTACTATTACCTCTGTTACCACTACTTCTACTAATAATTCTACTATCACTACTCCAATAATACTGCTACCACAACAACTACTACTACTACTACTACCACCTCTACTAGTACTACTACTAGTACTATTATTACTACTACTTCTATGAGGTTTGATAAAAAAGGTGGGAGAGGCAATCTCAAAAAAGGTAGCAAATTCCCAATTTTTCACCCTCTCAAACCAAATTTTCCAACTGGTACCCTCTTGCTGAAGACTATAGTCTGTCTGAAACCCGATTTTCAAAGAAAA
This sequence comes from Conomelus anceps, assembly GCA_948455865.1. Classification (NCBI taxonomy): domain Eukaryota; kingdom Metazoa; phylum Arthropoda; class Insecta; order Hemiptera; family Delphacidae; genus Conomelus; species Conomelus anceps. The sequence goes on along the minus strand of OX418216.1, from coordinate 140,504,362 downwards.
AATAGAACATTCTTGGATATTGCCGCATTCCGAGTATAGACAATTGTGCCAAAATTTATTATTTTTTTTATTCTCATTGAACATTTCAACTTTGTCTTGGGATTAATCATTTTATGGCTAAGAAATATAACTGGGTTTTTAAAGTTGATTGAACCTAGAGTACATGGTTATCTATAGTCTAGACGTCTAGACAATCAAAGAATGTTAGGTATGCGTGAGAAAACCCTTCTGTCCCACAGTCACTTAAGGATTGTTAATTTTGCAAAAGGGAAATTCTAACCCGGTCTCCATTTCTCTGTCTCTTTCTATCACTATCCTTCCTCTCTTGTTGATGGACGGTGCTGTGTACTTTCCCAGTCTTGGAAAATTATGTACTGTTATGTTGGATAACCTGCTTGGCTAAAACTTGAAACTCCAGACAGCAGAGGGCACATTTTGCGAGAAGTCTCATTACTGTAAACTTGGATTAATTATTCAATCTAATTTTTAGATCTCGATTTTTGTTGTAATAATGAATTTTTCATTTTCGGGACCTGGAATGGTCAAACCACCTTGGTTCTAGAGTTTCTTGAAGTTTAACGTTCAAATTGTGTCTGCTATAATTATTAATTATGTGTTCTTTGTTCTTCATCGCCCATTTAGGGTGAGTTTCTAAGTTTATTATGATTGTATTACATATTTTCCTCTTTCTTATTTAAAAAAAAGAAGAAACCCATAGCTTAAGTTTATGAAGTAAAATTTCAATTAAATATTTGAAGATAATTTTCATAATGTCGATTCTTTCAATGTTATTTCAATCTTTTAATTTGTGATTATCTTTTGTAATTTGTTTCTAACAAACTAAAACAATCAAGCAATGACTTTTTATTAATATATTGAAGTTATTCAATCAAATTTTGATTGTGAAATTTATTAACTCAACTTTATAGAATCGACATTTGAATTTAATAATTTCTGGTACACATATTTTATTTAAATAATTTGCTATTAAAATATTTATGCCCTAGCTGGCTTGTTTTTAGCACTCCTTTTATATAAATTTGTTTATTTTGAGTATGATTTTTATAGTTTTTATGCCATATTTTTAAGTACTTTGAAATTCTGTTATATTTGTACCTGGCTATAAAAATGTATTCCTGACTTCTACTGCGTGGTTTGAGTGTACCTGCAGTGGATTGAACGAGAGTTCAAACTCCTGCACAATCTACAGCACTGTAGCCTTGTCTGCCAGGATGCATCGACAGAGGCTCTGAAAATCCGAGGATTGCCCCAATCTTCCACCTACGGGATCTACCCTTACCTGGGACCTCGCCAACCATGTCAGGATGCAAACCTTCAGCAAAATCAAAAGCTAAGTAATAAAGTGCTAGTGCTTCTGAAAAATAAGTTCTTCGCTCTTTTCCACTTCCGGGACGTCCTCTACCGCATTAGTAGCTTTATTGTAAATCCCGTCTGGATTTACACAGGTCTCTTCAAGACGTAATTTTTAGAAAAAAGAAAAGGACCATTTATAAATATACATTATAGCCTAATGAAAAGTTTTTTTTTTGTCATTCAAGACGTATTCAAACGCAATTTAGATTAAGGTTTTTTGTATAGTGTAATTCACGACATTATACGCAGACACTGTTATTCAAATTTGTCTTGTAAATTATTTATTTGTCTTGTTTATCACCTCAGTTTGTTCAGGTTTATTCATGAAGCCTAACGATATTTCCGACAATTAGCCCAATTGTTGGAAATGACCACTGGCCCTCTCCAGCACGAAATCCACCCTTTGTGCTACTTTGGCGATAATATAGGTTATCGCTGTAAATGAAGTAAGAATAAGAGGCGACAAGCATAAATAACAATATTTACACTTTCATTCATTTTTTCTTGTGTGAAGAAAAAACATTAGATACATACAAATAATAAAACCTGTTTCTAGGGTTGCTTGGAACGTGATATCTACCTACACTAATCGAAACCTGCAGCTCCTACATGCCTTGTAAAGTTGTCGGCCAACAAATTTAATTAAAAAAAACAATATTTCATTAGTGGTCACTGGATGGCTGTTGTGAAATACGGCGTCAGTAAATTTCAAAGCATACTGCTCAGATCTATTTTGCCAATTTATGGCCGAATCGACCTCAGTTTTCGAATCAAATAAATTTGTTTGCGTTTCTAGAAGTGGGTTACTCGACTACAACTTTCTACATCCTTCATCATCAATTCGTTCATGAGATACAATGAACCGGTACAATAGAGTACAAAGGAATCGGAGCACAGTTGATTAACAAGGTTAGTAGAGAGGTTTGTATGTATCCTGGTTGAATGGGTCATATGCCTATTAGTAGAATTGATAATAATAATACTTGACATTTTTTTATTATTATTATTCATCATTTATAGATTACGTCAAAGACTTAAGTTTTGTCTTAGATAAGACAAATCAGATCAACAATTATTATACAATTTTTTGATACCATAATTATATAAATTATTTGAGTTTTTTTTTTGGCGATGATGCCCACATGAGTCCGAGACTTGTGCGTGGGTAATGAGGTGAATGATTACACATCAATGCCTGAAGGTGGAGTGGGATTCGAACCCACGACCACTTAAACGACAGCAAGCTGAAGGTGCGACGCCCCAACCAACTGCGCTAAGCGGCCCACCTATTTCAATAATTTGTCTGGTCCTTGGATATACCGTTGTATCAGTCTATTGTTTTCATGTTACAGCTTAAACATAAATATCCATAAATATCTTCATTTGGACTATGAAAAAGCTATAAACCATGTTTTGAATATCTAGAATCTTCCTCTCAAGAGCAAGAGCTTAGACGGACAACGCTACGAGTTTTAAATGACCTATACTGTCAGTTTTTTAATAAATTAAATCAAAATCAAGTTTTTCGTTATATTCTCTTTATCTTGTATTTTGATTCCTCTTACCTAATATTTTGATTCTTGATGTGGTTGTAACTTTCCTCGTAGTAGGTTGGAACTGGGCTATTCCCAAAATTTTGTTGAGGAGTTACCTGGAAACAATAATATTGAATACCAATCAGCACTAACAAATCAAGATTCTTTAGTCTTGATTGGCATATGCACCTTTGGGAATGCAATTTCGGGAATAGCCCAGTTCCAACCTACTAGGAGGAAAGTTACAACCACATCAAGAATCAAAATATTAGGTAAGAGGAATCAAAATACAACTAATGTGGAATGGTAGTGAACTCAGTGAAATGCCTTTTTTATGTCTCTTGGCAAAATATAATGAAAAATATAATATAATATTATATTATCCATTCATTGTATTGTAAATGTTTTTGATAAATGAATTTGATTTGATTTGAAATATTATGAATAATTAAATAGATTATCACAGAGTACATCATATTCAATTCAACAAATATCACAATCTTAAATTATTAACGAACCGAAGACTGGCCAGCTTCACCATTAAACAAGTGAAGTAATATAACTAAGACTAACTTAATCATTGTCCTTCATCAACACAAATGTGATGTGCATAATAATCCCCAAAAATTCATGACCATTTCTAACCCTAATCCCCTTTTACTAATTTCGCCCCTTTTCGAATTCTTGTTATTTCACTCTTGGAACTTGTTCATAACTTTTCTAAATAATTTCAATTTGTTACCTTGGATATGAAAAATAAAAACGATCTCGTCTGGTATTTCACAAAAATGGATCCATGGGAAACTGCTACATGTACTCAAGAATTTGAACGCAAGGAACAGGACTCCAGAATAACATCAGAAGAGTACAAGAAAAACCAAGGAGGATCAAGAAGCATCAAATACCGCTGTAAACAAGCATTTAAAAAAAAAAGAATAGAAATTTGTCCAGTACTAAGAGATTTTTAAAATTCATTAACAATTGAATATTTTAAAAGGATAATGTTCCGTTATCTTAGAGAAACATCTTTGAGTTAAATCAAAAATTTATAAGTAGCTGTCAATTATTGTTCATCAATAAATTACTGAAGTATAATCATTTTCACAAAACTAACCTGTCGGTTGTAAATGAGAGAAACAAAATCTAGTTTTCATTAAATCATTTCCATAATCAAAAAAGACCAAATACCTATATCTGAACTACATCAAAATCTGTTAACCTAGCCAATATAATCAATACAAGTTTAAATAGCTTCGAAAATATCCTGATAAAAAGAACAAATCAATCCTAACAATTTGTTTTCTAATTCATATTTTATCCACTAATATATTTATTTAATTCCTTCAGCTATTTTCAGAGTTTCAGAGATTAATCATAATTCCAAGTGAGGTTAAATGTTTCATCCACTATCTACTGTATAATTAAAAAAAAATTAGACCTTAGGCTATATTCTCATAGCCTATTTTATAATTGGCATAACATGAAAGTTAATTCAATTGCTGTACTCATGTTACTTCCAGTTCAAATAGTTTTGTAAAACAATCTTAAAGGTAATCTTACAAAATTAAGACTAATTAATTTAAAAACATAACGCGGATTTGAATTACATATTTCATTTTCTTTTCAAAATAATCACATTAAAAAAATAAAGTTTTGTCAAGAGACGATAATCATACTTAGAACATTCTTACAAAAAAGGTTTACTTTCACATTTTATAACTTTTGAAATTAACAAGAGAACAAGAGAAAATTATGCAGAGCAGCGATTGTTACAAAAGTTACGAAAAGAATAGCATTTAACCTAGCATCAGGCCACTCGCTTGATTGAAGCTTGCATATTATTGGCTAGCGCCGGTGAGGTGATTCTACATCATCGTATCGTCCAATAAAATTGTCTAGACAAGAAAAAACTTGTCCAAGTGCAAGTTACTTTGGAATCTCTTTCCCAAACTCACATCTCTTTCTCTAGCAACAACAGAGCAAAACCCATAGAAACACAACTATTGAACTACAATGGCAACGTAGTTACCGCTAAATTCAAACGCATCTTCTTTTCAGTATGACAAAACTACAAGTAACGGTTGAATAATCAGGGTTTATCTACAAGGTTTTCACTAATATAAAGGTCAAATATTAGGTTGAAGGTTTAAAATCATTACATGGTAGAAATTAATAAGCGTATGACTTTTATTGGTGAGGAGACTCTTACGGGCAGTTCCACCTCGCTGTTTAAGCTATGATATGGGGAAGATGCGTTAAGCCATGTTATGGAGAACATGGTGGACCTACTTTTTCAAGTGCGATCCGAACTACCGGGTAAGTGGTAATAAAGTTTATAACATCAGTACGGTAAATATGGTATTTGTCTGCTTGAAGCTATCGGGCTGGAATTATTTCCTGTGTCAGATATCTCCATATAACAGCCCGCATGGACTTGATGATGTAATGTCACAGAGTCATTTGGGAATGCTGCACATGGCATTGAGCCAAAAGTACTCGGCCTGAGTCAGACATATCTTTGTTAGTGCATCTCAGTGCACGCCATGTTGAGTACAGGAAGCTATTTCCTAGGGATTGAGAGGGAGATGGGGGTCTTTAGTGTAATGGGGGGAAAAGGGATGAGGAACTGGGGATAGAGCACACAAAAATAGGCATAAAACTGGGATAGCGACAGCCCCAGAGTGCATATGGGTATAATAAGTAGTACGAGTTAGTTCTAGTTCTAAATGCTAATGAAGAGGGCCTTTCCTCTGTGAAGTGTACGGTAATGATTACACGCGTTTGTTTCGCTTTGGAGTCATGCCATTTGCTTTTGCCACTAGTATACAGCATCGTGTAATAATTATTATTTTTGTAAATTGGTCAAGTCTAAAAAAATAAACGTATTTTAGATTACAAGGAAGATTATTTTCTATTTTATGAATATTATAGATTTTCTATCACTGGAAATCAATCTACAGGAATCCATTACGGAAAACTTCGTATTTTTCTGTACTTCTTAATTCTCCACTCCAATATAATATAGTTTTCATAAACTATACTTCGTCAAAAGAAAAAATATCTAATTTTTATCAAATTAACAGATCTATATTGAAAAATTCTTAAAAAATCAAACACAGTCTTGAAATATAGTCTAATAAAGAGACATCCTTTTTTTTTTAAGAGAGTTATCGAAAATTAATTTCTTGTTTTAATTGTACTGATGATAGTATGTTGTGATCAGGATATTATAAAATTTTGATTTAAAAAAATAATAAGAATTAAATTGCTCAGCTTTGAAGCTACTATATATACGCAACATCGTTGTTTTCCTTACTGTTCTTCCTACTAAGTCTCCTCATGTTTACTCATTCTTCTTTGTCTTTTATTCCCTCCTCCCTTCTCTTCACCATCTTCCCAACCCTAATTTTCTTCTTCTTTTTCCAATTCTTTTCTCATTGCTCTTACCTTTCCTCTGAGACTACAGTGTAAAGTTATAATAAGGCTGTTCTCTATTTTCATATTTTTCTTCCTCTTCCTCTTCTTCCTGTTCTTCTTCTTCTTATTCTTCTTCTTCTCCTTCTTGTTCCTCTTCTTCTTCTTCATCTTCATCTTCATCTTCATCTTCATCTTCATCTTCATCTTCGTCATCTTCATCTTCATCTTCATCTTCATCATCATCTTCTTCTTCTTCTTCTTCTTCTTCTTCTTCTTCTTTTCGTTTTTTTTGTTCTTCTTCTTCTTCTTCTTCTTCTTCTTCTTCTTAAATGGGTTAAATTGGAAGGCATTATGAATTTTCCAAATAAATTTCCTTGCTCGTTAATTTTTGTTTTTTAACTCTACCTTCTTAACAATGGTTCTAATCAGAATATTTACCTTGTGAAAAATAGAGCCTGCTCATTTCTGTTAATACAATTTTCAAAATACTGTTTCAATGAAGTAGTTATTTTCAAAAAAAAATTCACTTTGATTAAATCAATTTCAAACTATTTTACAATCGATTTAATGCAGGAGAACTTGTTAAAATGAAGCCAAATATTGAAACTTTTTCAAAATTGATTCAGATCTATTTTGAATTTTTTCTATGCAACTTGGTTACTTTCTATTGGTGGCTTGAAACATGGAAGATATATATTGTAAGGCATCTTTTGAGATTTAACACGATATCGATTCGTAGCGATTGTCAGAAAATCAGAAAACGGCTCAGAGCAATAAACCTGCGCCCGACTGCAATCAACCGGGGAACCCTCATTTTCACGCTTTTCTCATCAAAGGAAAGCACCTTCACGTCTGATTCCAACCCATTTGAAAATTGCTTGCTGCAAAAAAGAGAGGAATTTTGTGAGAGTGCAGCACAAAGAACTACCAGTTGCTTTTGTTGATTTCTCGTGGTTTATACGATATACTGTGCTACTCATCTATTTTCAATTTTTGTAACGAATTAATTATCATGACGTATATCACGAATTATAATGACGACGTGAATTGAAAAAAAATCTTGAACAGAAGATACAATGGGGGATTTTAAGGGATTACGGAGGAGAGTTTCAAGTGAGAGGCACTCAATTTAAGAGGCTGGATAGTTGCAGAAAAATCTTCTGACTTGATGAATACTGGAACGATTTCAAACTGTTATTCAAGGAATTGCAGAGCTGGGCTTTTTGTAGGACAAATGTTCTACAAAACCAAAAATAGGCTGAAAACCGAAAAAACTATGCGTGAAAGTTGAAACTAGGGACTACAGACCACTTTTTATGATAGAGTAATATTGCAATGAATAAAGTGATGGATAGCTTGTTTGATATATTTTTTTGGATAATAGTAGCAGTGCTGTATCTGTGAAAGGGTCTCATGTTAACAATTGAATACAATGTTAAATTAACAATGTCCATTGTTTTTCTCTTTGTCTCGACGGTCCATTTTTCTCTTATTTGTCTAATGTGCTTCTGGGCTTTTCTTGGGTATCCTTAGCTTATCTGTTTTAACAGTATTGTGTCAATAGAGAGATCTGGAATAGAACTCATTGGAACAATACAAACTCATTAAAAATGAGTTGTATCTGTCAGCAGTCAGTCAGTCTCCATTTATATCTCCGAATAACAAGAAGTTTGTATATAACAGTTCATTTCGGGGAAGTACAAGGCAGTGCTGTACAGTGTACATAGTACAATTATTGTGATTCAGCTTTCTTGTGTGACAACGAGCGTGACAGTAATTGTGCTTAGTAGCAACTCAGTTTATGCTTTGTAGGAACTTAGTTCATTAATGAGTTATTGAACAGTTTAGGCCGGGTTCACACGTGCTACGATCGCTCGATTGTAGCCAGAGCAATAAATTATCGAGAGTTGCGTGATTCTAGTAGAGCACAGAATTAGACTGTGCAGTTCCCACGAGCTACACTTCGCTGCGTGCAGCCGATTATATTAGAATCGCGCCTTTGTAGTCAAGGTCATCTCCGTTTTAACTCAGCTAGCATCAAAAATATATAAAATTTCAGATTTAAATTTTTTTTTAAATCTCATGATACTTTGCTCATTGTCGTCAATACATAGGAACTTGAGATTTTTTTCTAGCATGAATATTTCCAGGAGAATGGAAAATAGCACACATGTCCTCTATATTTAAAAAAGGCAACAGGAATAAGTGTGAAAATTACAGAGGTATTGCAGTTCTACCAACAATGGCCAGAGTCTATGGAAAAATTTTAAAAATGAAGCTTGAGAAAGAGATAGAAGGGAAAATTGGACAGGATCAAGCAGGATTCTCGGCAGAAAAGTCATGTGTAGATCATATATATACTCTGCAACAGATCATACAGAAAAAGTGTGCAAAAAACAGGTCAGTACATCTTGCTTTTGTGGACCTCAAGAAAGCCTATGATACAGTGCCCAGAAATGGACTCTGGAAAGCAGTGAAAAACCTTGATATACCTAGAAATCTCATCAATGCCACAATCCAACTTTATAAACAGAACGGGATTGGTATAAGGATAGGTAAAAATATAACACAACCATTTGAAACATCAAAAGGCTTGTTACAAGGCTGCAGCTCATCTCCAACCCTTTTCAAGATATTCTTAGAGGATACCTTGAGAACTTGGAAAAGAAAGTGCCAAGGAATGGGAATACCCGTCCGAGGAGAGCACCTTTTCACCCTCTGTTTCGCAGACGACCAGGTTGTTATTGCACAGGATGAGGATGATCTGGGATATATGATGAGGAAATTGAAAGAAGAGTACGAAAAGGCTGGTTTGGAAATAAATATGGACAAGACTGAGTATTTGCAGACAAATTGCAATTTCACGCAAAATTTGGCCATTGACTGCAATACTGAAATAAAAGGAGCCAATAAATTCAAATACTTAGGGTTCACCATCACGCAAACCGGCGATACAGAGGAGGAAATAAAAATGAGATTGGCACAGACAAGAAGTTGCATAAGGCAGTTGCACCCCGTCATATGGAGTAGGAATATTCATAAGAAAACTAAGCACAGAATATTTAATGCAATTATTAGAAGTATTATGACTTACGGTGCAGAGGTGTGGGTAACCAACAAGAAAACAAAGAGTAAAATAAGAGCTGTCGAGATGGAATATTGGAGAAGATGCTGTGCGTTGACTAGGATGGATAAGGTGAGGAATGAGGATATCAGAGGCAGAATGAGGGTGGAATTTGATATAATAAAATTCATAGAAGAGAAAAGATTGATGTGGTATGGTCATGCGAGGAGAGCTAGTGCCAGTAAGTGGATTGGAATGGTGACTGATTGGAGCCCGATTGGGCGGAAGAAGAGGGGACGACCGAGAAGGTCTTGGAGGGATGAGGTGGATGAGGCTATGGTTATGAGGAATTTGAGGGATGGTGAGTGGGAGGACAGACGGAGATGGAGGACTCGACTAAAGGAAGGAAGACAGTAAAGTACTGTAAAATCCTAAAATATATAATATATGAATATTATCAAATATTTACTTGAATTGCTTAAGTTGCTGTTGTATCAAAAGATCCATCATAGACGAACCATCAAGTTCTTACTATTCCTTACTATCCCTGATCAATGGATCCATGAAGGTCGGTCTACTTTATAGCATAAAAACTCTAATTTTAGTGATCGGAGAAAAATTCGAGTCGGCTTCCATGAAGGAGGCTGAACGCAGTAGCATGGGATTTTAAAAATTTGAATATCTGACTTGTTTATGCTTTTTGTATTCGTATTACGGAAAAAGTCGGCGACAGCTCTGCAATTCATAATTGCTTTGGCGAGGCTGTTGCCCGTCACAATAATTGCTTTGGCTACTATCGCGCGATTGTAGCTCGTGTGAATCCGGCCTTACTGGACAATTATTATTAATATATAATTGATTGGCCTACTGACATTCATGAGCTAGTTTTTTTGAAGAAATATTCATTGTTAGCTGGAAGCTATTGGACTGTTTGTTTCTTTAATTAATATTTTCTAGTGTAATTATTACTTATTAGTGTCTCTTGTATATTAACTGTGTAAAGTAGTTTGAGTGTTACTCTCAAGTGTTGCCTGCATTATTTCAGTGTTAAGACCCGTCACAATATTTTCTGCATTTCGAGAAGCTTCATGTAGGGTGGAATACTATGTCTGTCAAAACCAATGACAGGTTTGTCGCAACCAGTCACGATCCAGTTAAAATTCGAGTAATCAAATCAGTCATGAATTGAATCAGTTGGCCTATCAGCAGTTGAAATGATTAGTTCAGAAATAATGAGTTCTTGAACGGCAATCCATAGAGTGAAATCACTAGATTTCAATACAAGCCTTCAATGGAGTATTTAGAATGATATTTTGGATTTCACAAGGTAACTCAAGAAGATAAATTATTTCCCATAGATATAAAAAATCTATTTGTAGAAAACAAATTTCACAAGGAAAACTATCAGTGTTGTAGTCTGTAGTGTATTTTGCTGTCTAAGATAACTTATTAAATCAGAATTGTCAAGTATACCCTGCTATCATTTACTTCGATCTGAATTAAGATTGATATTAACTTTTTATTGTGAATTTAACGACTTGCAGTCAGTTTTAAATTGTGAATAATATTGAAGATGAGTTTGCATAGCTCGAAAACGTTCGGCCAAGTGTAAGTACAATTATGATATATTCACAATTTAAAACTCATCTAAAAAGTTGATATTAAAAACGCAGATAGTTAGGGAGCAAGAAATCCAAGATTTTAAAATGGATCGAACAGTGGTGAGATTATAACAACTGGTCTTATACAAAGGACAGAACATAGTGTATATGATGTTCGAAAATATATAAGACAAGCTTCAATAGGCCAAATCCCCATGCATGTGACTTAGCATAAATATTATTATTATTATTATTATCCTACTCTAGTGGAACAAACAAAAATTTTCAATAATAATATAAAAAATACATAGTTGAACCGTTCAATATTACATCTGATAAGAGAAATATGTAAATATGAAGACAACGATGTTAACCTATTCTGAAAATAAAATGATAACTATCTCGTGATTACGGATTACTTGTTGACTCAAATCATGTATAGTTTAAGTACCAAACATCTCAAGAGGGTCTTGAATGAGCTACCCTTTCACAAGAAAACTATAATCAAAAACCATTTGATCAGGTTATAGTATAAGAACTCCAGAAGACCAGAAGGGTTAGTGATTGTTTCGCTAGTATTCACTAGTGATGTATTCGCTAGTATTGTACGCTGGCAAACTCAGATGTTGTAAGACACAACAGTATAGGCCTATTCCCATTTCAATGTTTGTGTAAACAAGAATGAGTCTACATGTTCACAGAGTGTTTAGAGTGTGTGCGAAGATATATGTTGAGATGTTTCCCTTTGCCCAAACAACATGTGAACAACCAAATTATATTTCTTTTCAAATTCAACTTTCTAATAGAGCTAGAACGTATCTCTCTCTACCCAAACAAAGATTTCTTTAACTTTTTATAGAGCAAAGATTTTTCGCTGCATTATTGCATGAATGACATATCTCAATTTCACAAATAATTATATTAACCCCTCTGCCATAGCACCACACATATCAACAATAGCTATTTATGTAACTAGAGCGAAAAGTGAGACATTCCTGCACTGAGAAAAACAGTTTCTAGAGTGCAGAAACAATAATTTGCCCTCGAATTAGACATTAAATTTTTCCTACAGTATTAAATAGAGTAATTTAAACAGAACAAAACAGGACATACAAAACCTCACATAACCTGTAATAATCTCACATAACCTCACATAATCTGATATCTCAGAATCAAATCGATTTCGACAACAACTACAGCGGACTGTGAGCTTGCTTTTTCGTGGCTGAAGCGGGTAGCCAACCTATTTTTGAATGCAGAATAGGGAACCTGCGTATTACATGCTCACTATTTTGTGTTGTTAGGTTACAAATCTGGAATGCGGAAAATTACTGGCGTGCTACAGTTAGTGCAAATATAGGCTTTTTTGGGTCACTGTGGGAATTACATTTTAAAGTATTCACTTCTGTAGTAGCTATGTCTCGCAGAAGAGGGATACATTGAAGTGAAGGAAAGTATTCATGAGGTAAATACTTACTTATTATATTTGGGTAGTGAGCTAAGTAGTATCAATATTATAAATAATAATTTCGTTATAAAAATAATTTAATATAAATAAAAATCACTCAATTTCTACAAGGCGATTTATGAAGTCCAGCCTATAAATTTCAAGATGAACTATGATCAACAAAAAATATCACAGAAATGACTATTATAAGATGTTTTGTGGATGGGATACATGAAGGAATCAAGGGGTAGTATCTCTGAGGTATTATTTGGTAATGTCAATATTATTTCAAAAAAATGTCATTGAAGCACTAAAGAATACATAAATATATGTATATTTTAATGGATAATCTTATTTGAAAAATCATTAAGTTACCTCACCTTGTGTTAAAAGAAGAAAAATCAGAGTGAAGATGTGAGTCTGACGCATGCTGAATTACTCAGGTGAAGTTGTAAATGTTTGACGGTGACATCTCAGGGGAGGAAAGAGAAATTTCAACAGGTTCAAAAACAAATATCTTTGTCAGAGGTTCAACCTTGAGTGGGTGACCTTGAAACATGACTTTGGCACTTCCAAGAGGTAAAACAAGATTACAAGGACGATTAAAACTCTTAAAATGGGGATCAGAGTGAGAGAGAAATGGTCTCAGATACACTACTGATTGAATCACCCTCTTATTTTGACAAATTGACAATATTTGGTTTTATCAATTATATGTTGGTTGTGCGAAATTCAAGCCTGTCTTACTACTTGTTGTATCACCCTTGTATTACTACAACATGGAAAAAAACTCATATGTTCTATTGAGAATCCAAAATGGATTACATTGGGTCGAAAATTATGTAATAAATACAATATTTGTGCTATATTTATAGGATTTTCTCAAATTTGTCTATTTCTTGATTGTAAAATTAGCAATATCGTAGTATTAAACGATATAAAGCATTCAAAAATCAAAATTTGTGTGAGAATACTCTTTCTAAAAATTTGTGAAGAAGTTCTCACTTCAATTACAAGTCTGATCACGTTTTGAAAGAATTGATTATTCTTGGTTCATTGTCAAACTTGAAGGATTGTTGAGAGCTGATTTTTTGGTGAATTTAGGGCCTTTTTTGGTAAAGTTAGGACTTTTAAAAAGAGTTTAGATGGCACAGAATTTCGTCGGTGTGAGGTGTTGCCGATCCTGGATCCTGAAAAAAAGATAAGAGATTGTTAGTGACGAAAATTGACCAAATAATTTCTAAAGAAGCATGTTCTATAATCTTATTATGATAAATGAAGTACATCATAGGCATTAATTTGAGAAATTAGAACAAATTGCGTCGATAGTTAGTGAGAAACTAAGGAAGCTTAAAAACATCAAAATTTTTCATGACGGTAGAGGCCGTCAAAACATGCTTTATCACATTGTAACGTAACTCTGTCGCGTAACAACGCTTTGTTAACAGCATCGTATTTCCCGCAACAGCACAACATGAACACAATTTATAAGATTCCATGCAACGGAGTTATGTTTCCATGCGATGTTACGTTTTTGAATGGCCTTAGCAATAACTTTGTCCTGTAACACCATCCCGGAACAAAATGTTTCATAACAAGACGCCGTCGCGTAACATCTTATCATGATGTGCTGCTACGATGCTGTGCTACGGAGTGCTCATACAAGACGAATTTACATTGAGGCTCGTCCAGAAAGCATCGTGGGTCCTTAACATAGCCCCGTTGTGGAGTTGGCCATAACATCACTCTATAACATTGTATCATCGTAACATTGTTCTTCAACAACACCTCAGCACCCAAAAAAGTCTATTGTGTTACGTGACGGCTTGGTGTTACGGGGTGATGCTTCTTGCGAAACACCTTCCTCAATAACCAAGGCTTGTTCTGTAAATAAATCAAATATAGAAATATATGCTAACAAATATCAAATCAAATCAAATTTATCATTCAATCAATAACATAATGAAATAGGGAAACAAGTTGAATTTGGTACACTTTATGGAGTTATTTTACGGTGCGATGTTACATGTCTGGATGGGCCGTTTAGACGCATTCACAGAACGTGATGTATTGTCGGCTTGATTGAGTTCTCGTTCCTGTTTCAGGTCTCTGTTTCTGGTTCAATGATGATAATAGATTCTGTTTAACTTGCTCCTCGTTTTCAAATGGATTCCTTTTCAAAGGCAGCACGGATCGATTTTCAATTAGGATGAATTACAAAGGAGTCTGCTACAGATGTACTGTTTGTAGGCTATAGCTGGGTGCTGGGATGTCAAAAGCAGAGTATTCGCAGATAAAAATCTGGTGTGACTCACTGAAACAGACCAGTTGCTGCAAGTAATGCATTCAAAATCAATTCAAATTTCAATTTGATGCAATTGAATAAATAAATAAATAATTTATTTCTTCAATCAAGTTACTAATAACACTACACTCCACGGGTTGTCTTGTAGTCTTTTTTTAGATTTGTACTACAAATTTTAAACTACATAATATTATTTTATAATTTCCTTTATTCTACTACAAATTTTAAACTTATATATTATTTATTTTACTACATACCAGTACAAGTCTTAAGCTAGAATATAAACTTTTTTGGTGAATTTAAAAACTTGCTGTCAATTGATGAAAATAGATTCTGTTCAACTTGCTCCTCGTTTTTGAATGGATTCCTTTTCAAAGGCAGCACGAATCGATTTCCAATTAGGATCAATTACTAAGGACTCAATTGACTGCAAGACGTTGAATTTACAAAAAAAAATTATATAAAAAACGAAGTTCGTCATGGAACAAAAAATCCAGTAGCTAAAATATTATTATTTTTACTACATACTACTACAGGTTTTAAGTTGCAATAATATATTATTATATTATATTTTACTATATACTACTTCAAAATTTTAACCACAATATTATGTAATGTTACGAATGCAAAGTGGGAAATTGTTCATGCACTCGTTCTACGTATGTCGTTTCCATTCACAGACGAACGTGACTTGTAACCTTAATGTTCATTCTCTTGCTTTTCACATGTCTTTGTCAGGTCTTATTCTTTAAATATGCATCTCTCTCACTCAATCGAGCTTCTCGACAATTCTACAAACTTCCTAAACACTCGATGTCGTGTTCTACTATATTCTGTAACCTTCCACGGCATTCTCAAAGCATCTAGCTCCTCCCATTACCTTGAACAACAACTATATAAGAAGTCCACGTGAACAAGCTCGTTTAATTTTTTACAAAGCTCGCATGACAGAGATTGTGTTACAGATCTCGTGTTGTTGGAGTAAACAGTGCTCGATTCCAGTGTAAAGTGCAGAGACAAGTGTTTACTATTTGTACAGCTTACTAACAGTTTAAAGACGTTGTGTCAATTGATATTATTTGGGACTGTCAAATAACGTTTGGGACTGTGTTTTGTATTTTTGTAACATTTCATTATTTAAAGATTCTCCATTATTTTAAAGATTATTGTACTCTTGTTTCTTTTATTACTTATCGGCTTGTAATTGATTATTAATTGATTCTTCTAAATAATTACTGGAAATAAGTATTAGCTGGTCATTTGTTGATCTGTTTTCCTTTATTAATTGACCTTCAATATTAGTGTGTGTGAATAGAATAATTTGTGTAAATAAAGTGCAAGTGTGGACTTTGGTGTTGCCAGCCTTATATTAGCAATTAGATTTCATAGCAGTATCTTAAATCTACGAGCTACTTCTAAATATGGTTTGAAGGAATTCACCCCACCACACTATGACATGCCATTTTCTGGAGAAGATGTTAGTAAGGTGAATGGTATTGGTTTGATTAAGTGTGGGCAGGATACACTATATGGGAGGTATATGAGATAAAGGTAGGATATAAGAGATAAGTAGGATATAGGATATAGGTAGGTTAGAGGATATAGGTATATAGTATATAGGTGTATAGGATATAGGTATATGGGACATAGCTATAGGATATAGGTAGGCTAGAAGATTTAAGTAGGATATAAGATATAGGATATAGTATATAGGTAGGTTAGAGGATATAGGTAGGCTAGAGGAAATAAGTAGGATTTAAGATATAGGATATAGTTCATAGGTAGGATATATGATAAAGGAAGAATAGGGAAAGAGGTGTATAAATTACCAACCTTTAGTATTGATTCCGTGAGGTTTCTAGTTTCAAGATTGTACTGTAGAGCAGGCAGATGCATTTCAGTGCTCAACTTGGAGTTAGCGTTATTGTTAATGTTCTTTCACCCGAACTTTCCATTACTGGAAGATTAGGAGAGTATATATTATAAGAAAGGCTAAGAAGATTTGAGTGATACAGTTTCAGTCCAGGAAGAAATTGCCATCTCTTTTGCATTGGGAAAGGCCGATCAGTGTTTGTGAAGATGAGCTTACTTCTCAAAACTCATGAAGTGCCCTTGGAAAGGAAGCTCAGATTCTTGCGTTGTCATATATTTTCAGCTCTTTTGTATGGCATGGAAATCAGGACTCTTACTAATGAAAATATGAAAAGAATTGGAGCATTAATTTGAGATGTGGCTTTATAGAAGAAATTGAAAAATTTCTTGGACACAAAAGTCATTAATCCAGAAGTTTTGCAAAGAATGAGAAAGAAGCAAGAGTTGGTACACACAATGTATGCCGGAAACTCCACACATAAGTATGGAGACTTGTGCGTGGGTAATGAGGTGAATGAGTGAGTTATGAGAAACATCCATGGATGAATGAAATCGAAACCAAGGCTGCAGGAAACGAAGCCAGCTAGAGCCTTATCTTATCTTAACCAGACAAGCGCTCCAAATAATAATTGCGCTACCATCTACTACTTCTACTACTAATACCAGTACCACTTCTTCTTCTCCCTCTTCTCCTCCTCCTCCTCCTCCTCCTCATCCTTTTTTCCTTCTCCTCCTCATCCTTCCCCTCCTCGTCCTTCTCCTCCTTATTCTCCCACTCTTCCTCCTCCTCCTGACACTCATCCAATTCTTTCTCCTCCTCCTCCTCCTCCTCCTTCTCCTGACACTCATCCATTTCTTCCTCCTCCTCCTTGTCCTTTTCTTAGTCTTCCTCTTCCTTTTTTTTCTTGAGTGGAAAGGGAGGAAAAAAGGTGGAAACTAAGGAATGGGGGAAATTGATCGATGAATCGACTATTCGGCTTGTGGAAGGCTCTCGATATTAATGAAGAGTGGAAACCCAAGGTACGGTCGAGAAAAAATGAGAGTTTCGGTTCTAGAATAATATAGCGATGGAGTCAGGTGTTTCAGAATAGAATGCAATCCTTATTTAGGGGGTGATTGTTGAAAATAACGATCTGTTGGATAGCGGTTAAAATGTATCGGGAAAGCCTAGGGTATTTTTGAAGAGAGAGGGTGGTTGAATTCCCAATCAGGTTTTCTAAGAAAATTCTTTCTGAGAATGGCGTAATGACTCTCAGATAATGGATTCGAAAAAAGTATATGAAAGGAAGAATAAAGAAAAAAGAAGAATGAAAAGAAAGAACTTGTTATTAATGGAACTCCAGTGACTGGTTAATGGGAAGAATAATTAGGTCGTGATTAGCGAAGTGAGGAGGAGTTGAATTGGTAAGGGAGTGGGGGAACGTCAACCATGCATTTATTTTTTCCTCGTGCCGTTGAATCAATTCATGAGTTGTGGAAAAAGGTGTGTGGGATGGGATAAGGATGGAATAGGATGAGAATAGGATAGGATATAGGATAAGATGAGGATGAGATGAGGTTGGGATAAAGAGAGAATAGAATAGGATGATAACAGGATAGGATAAGATGAGGATAGGCTAGGATAGGATAGAATGAGGAAACGTTAATATGAGGATAGGATAGGATAAGAATACGTTAATATGAGGATAGGATAGGATGAGAATGGATGAGAATATAATGAGAATAGGATGGATGAGGATAGGACAGGATAGGATGAGGATAGGACAGGATAGGAGGAGGATGAGAATGAGAAAGGATGAGGATAGAATACAATGAGGATAGAAAACAATGATGAGTGCGCGCTCACATTGGGTGATTTAGTAGCGCTTCAAAAAGTTGTGGCAAATCATTACAGGCAACTTTTTGTAGTGCAACTCAGTCGCATGACTTATGAGCAAAACGAGTGTCTCCAAGCAACGTTTTTAAACAAAATAGATAAGCAAATAATGAAAGGCTCCAACTTGCTGTAGAAAGCAGAGAGTGACAGACAGGAAGCAGTGTAGAATGGGGCATAGAGAAAGAGATAGAGCGAGAAAGAGATAGATAGATAGATATTGTCACGGTGCTAAATAACACCGGCCCACTTTATTAAAAACATCTGGAGAAAAATAAAGATAAAGACTGAATCTAGAAAATGAAGTTCTCACATGAGATCACTTTCATATAATTTTTTATTATATTAAATCAGGGCACACAACTTTTGTCAAATAAATCATGTTTTAGCGCCATACAATGATCGTAGTACACAACGAATGTTTACGTTATTCAAAAGCGTTAAATTTATCTAATGCTTGCGCTAGCTGGCTTATCAAACAGCTGTTTTCGATTTATCTCTGCCGGTGCCTTCGTTAAAATTTAATTATTTTTTGAATTGTTCTTTCTGTATCTATTTTTAATGTTTATCTGAGAAATCTGTTTATTCAAATCCCATCAATTATTTAATTTTTCAACTAAAATATTATTTCCTCCAAATTTTGTTTTCTATTACGTAATAATGTCAAATTGTAAACTCGAGACTGTTGTAGCCTTCCTATTGGAGGATTTCACCTGAATTGCTATGATTGGTGGATTACCACATCACGCCACTTTTTCTCTCCAAAACTCTGGTTTCAGATCTTGGACAAGAAAAAGAGACGAATTTAGGCAAGCTGAGGAGGAGGTCTGTTTGCTAAACCTCTCCTACACGAATTTCTTAAAGTTTTAAACTTATATCTCTAGTCAATTTAATATGTTAAATGTTTTATTCCCCAATCGCTTCAAACGTAAAAAGAATTCTGATTACCAAAAAGTAAACTTGAACCTCACAAATATCAAAATCCGCGATCAAGACATGCAGCCAGCCCAAGATGTCTGGAGAAAAATGATGCCAACTTCAATCGAGCATCAGTGAAATAAGTATCTCATCGAGTGCGCGAAAAAATTGGGCCCAATCAAGTAAAAAATGTTATGTTACATACTTAGTTATTACAAATTGAGGATATATTAAAAAATTGGTATATCACTTGTACATACGGTTGGAGCAAACTCTTATAATTGATTCGCCCTTAGGTGACAAAGACCTACATGCTCAAGAAATAATTATTATTCAAATCTAAATTCAATATATTATTAAATTTCAACTTCTATTTATGAATATCATCTCCATTTATAATTTAACTTCTGATCTTCTATGCCTATTTTTTATTCTAAATTGTATAATAAATCACATAGTAATTTCAAACAATATTTTATAATTTAAATTCCTACCTGACTCTGGTTGTAGAATATTTTAGTGATTCAATTCAGAAATCCGACAGCCGGCTTCAGCGAGTTGAGTTGGTTATTTGGTAAATAATCGTATGCCCTTGATAAAGGACATGCGTGTTGACTCAATATTTTATTCGCTTTTTGGACAGTCTATGACTAGATTATTCTTTGTAGCTTTTCCACCTCGCTAGCGTGGGTTGTTAGGAAGGTGTAACTAGCAAATATTACATATATACCACATACAGCTCTCGCTTGCGAGAGGTAGTTAGCTTGAGATTAGTGTTTTATCTCATATTATAAATTAAAATGTAATTGAGAACACGATTCCAATTATACAAAATATATGACAGACTATGAGATAGATCAACGCATTAACCATACCACACAATGGCAAGAAAGAACAATGATGAGCATCATTCTTATAAATCCCGTTCATTCAATAAACTGAAGAGCCTTGATTTAAAGGACCCAAAGGTAGGCGAGAATACAATATCCACGGGCAAAACATTCCCAAGTCTTGAGGCTGTAACTGTGAATGAGTGATTAGACATGACTGTACGATGATTGGGAATTTGAAGGAAAAATTGATGCTGCCATGTTTCCCTGGAATGAACGTGTGTGCAAGAACAGTGAACCTTTCTTTCAAGTACTGCGGACCTCTCCCCTCAACAATAAGGTGATATGCAGTACTGTCTTCTACTTTTCAACTCCATCCTTGCATCAAAAATGAATCGAACTGCATAATTCAAAGCCCGCTGAAGCTTTATGTTTAATACTTCTTTCATGTCATGGTAGACAGTCCTGCCATAGTCAATGATAGGCATGATTTGACTAGACAGATGAGTTGGGAGAAGTCTCTGGAGTCTTTTCAATTGGTGCATTGTTGCAAAAACCCTTTGTGTCATTCTCATTGACCTGTGAAGACCAATCCAGTGTTTCATCTAAGTGTATGCACAGAACCTCCAAACAGCTCACATATGGCAACACATGATCCCCAAGCACAACCCTGGGACAAGCCTCCACATGAATCTGCTTGTACAGCCGTCCATAGCCAATAATTATGCTTTTGCATTTATTTACATTGAGGCTCAAACAGTGAGTTTTGGCTCACTCAATCAAGGCTAATACATCCACGTTCATTCCAGCAACGGCCTCAGGAAGATGATAAGCATACGTATGATATGAGGAATGATGAAAAATTTGTGGAAGGTTATTAAAATGAATAGAGAAGAGGAGTGATCCAAGAATTTTATCCTGGGGGACACCTGCAACAGCAGGCAACCACCCAGAAGTTTCTCCATCCGCCCCCCTTACACATTGGTATCTATTTGTAAGGTAGGACTTGAACCAAGCGAGGCATGAGAAAGAGAAGTTACTTTAAGATGAGAGATTATGAAGTAATATTGAATGAAAAACGTTATCGAAAGCTTTGGTGAAGAGAGGAAGAGTGTTAAAGAGAACATGAGAAGAGGGGGAATGAGTGGGAAAGAAGAGAGTATAAAGGACTCTTTTTAATTCTTTTAGAAATTCCTAAAATATTTTGTGTTGACTAAGGAATTACTTGTATTAAATTAAAAAAACACTAGTTTCTTAGAGACAATTTCCTACTTGGAAAGAAATCTGTTTAAACGGTTAAAGTGAATAGTTACTGTCTTCAAACTTTTGAGTACGTGTGTACTTGTTTTAGAGTGAATACTTTATTCTCAACATTTTACTATATGAGTATAATAAACATTACATTGAAATAAATGGTTGCTACTGAGCATCTAACAATAAAACTAGTCAGACTTAGGAATTGGTAGAAAATTGATGAAATAATTAAAACATTACAATTATTCTATATTGAATGTACTATATTATTGTAGCGAATATGAAATTGGAGAGAATAGAAAGAAAGAAGAAACAGTGGTTCTCGGTGTTATCTGCTATGTAAATGTTTACTTTTAAGCAATTAATTACTCTGCTTTTGACACTTTTATAGTGTCTACTTGGTAATTTGTAGAATGTTCCAGTTGCTTGATTAGACATTAATGGAATCTTTTCGAATATTGTAGAAAGATCTAGTTTCTTTATTTATTTATTTAGAAGATGATGGAAAAATCCAGAGATATCTCAATTATGGAAAATCATAAAAATAGAGGGACACTTTTGTAAATGAGTTCAGTCTTGTTTGAGATACGTCGTGAAAAACAAGTGTGACAGTTAAGTAGTTCAGTTATTGTTCTACGTTGATAAGTGGCAGTAATGACAGTTCGCGTTAATACAGACAGTGAAATCCCGTTGGCGCTATTACAAACCATGCAATGAACTTTCGTTGTCTGTAGTGATAATTCTCTTGACAGTTCTATAGTGATAATTCTTTTACCTATTACTGTATTACGGACTTGTGCTACGTAAATAAAAGTGGAAAAATCAAAGTGAAAAAATAAGTGGATCTCATTGATAAATTATAATCATGAAAGTGGAATGCCTTTTGTTTCGTCATTTAATAATTTTGTGAATGAAGCTGATGTCTATCATATTCCTGAAGCTGAAATTTTATTACTATTCTCACAACAATCCACATATAAATACACACCAAATACATAACACATAAATACTATAATATTAGATGATATACGAAAAAAATGTTATGTAAGATCTCAATTATCATTTTGAGTTTTTAAGACTCAAAGAGCGATGCCCGTACTTGAGTCATGAAGTTAGATTTTTTCAGCTTATTTTTCATTGATTATCACATGATTACTACTTGATTTGTGAGTTTTGTTTTTCGGTAGGCTAGAGATATATTGGTACAGTACATCTATCTAATTGAATTTGATAAATTATTCATAATTTGATGAAATTTTTGTAAAGTTAATGCCCGGCTTCTGAGTTGTTCATTAAGTTTAATGGATCATTAATCCATTGCTCCAGCATTGAGTTAATGGTCCATTAAGTTAATGAACAACTCAGAAACCGGGCATAAGAGTGATGTATCTCTATGATTTCTTTTGGCAATACAATTGTCAATGTATTTTGGACAAAATAAAAATTATTTGAATTGAATTGTATTTTTGAATTACACAGTTTCTGAGTCTCATTAGAACCCAATACTCAAAAATTATTTTTTTATCCAACAAGACCAAACAGCTATTTTTAAAAGTTTTATCTGCAATACTGTTAACAACAAAAGAAAGAAATTGAGTGGATCTTATTGATAACAAAAGAAAAACTATGATGCTCTTTTTTGTACTAGTAGCACCAGTATCCATTATCCACACCACCTGAGTACTTACCACTAAACTTAGCACTTACTACTCACCACTAGAACATTCAAGCAAATGCTTATTTACAGATGATGGACTAGTAAATGCTAAGCCGCAAAGCTCTAACAGTGTTCATCAATGAGATTTAGCTTCCTTGAGTAGCCACAAGGTGAGTGAAAATGTCCACTCAGCAGCTGAATGAGGATAATGATCAACTCAGCAACTGAATGAGGATAAAGGGTAATGATCATCGCTGGTGGGTGAGGTAAGATTTGCACCATTTTAGGGTATTTACCAGACAATGATTGTTGGAAATGTTCTGACCCACACACTATCTCTCTCACTCCCTCGCACTCAAACTCACTATTATAATCTCTCACAATATCTATCGCTCTCTCACCCTTACTCTCTTTCACACACTCTCTCCCACTCACAGTCTCTCTCGATTTTCCTCTAGCTGTGACTGTCTCTCACACACTTTCTTTTTCAAGTTCTCTCTCACACTTCCAACCTCTTGCTCTCTATCTATGTCCCTCGCAATCTCACTTTGTCTGCCTCTCATTACGTCTCGCCCACATCCACTCATTCTCTTTCTGTCTCTCATTATCTCTTTGTCAGTCTCACTCACTCTTACTCACTCACACCTGCTAACCCACACTCGCACCTACTCGCTCTCACGCTCTACAATTTCTTCCTATCTCTTACTTTCTCTTACACACTTTCTCGAGTCCTCTCTAACTTTTTTGACATGAGACTAAATACTTAATGAGGAATGGCAATTTGTGTAACTAGAGTGCAAAGTGGGGCTTTTCTGCACCGAGAGAAACAGTTTTTTTCTCGAGCAGAAGGCGAGTGAAAAAAAAATTCTTGAGTGCAGAAACAATACATTGCGCTTGAATTACTCATCAAAATTTCTCTACAGTAACGTATAAAATAATTTAAACAGAACAGGACATACATAACCTGACAACTCCTCACATAACTTATCTTCGAATCAAATCGAGCTCAACAACTACTGCTGTATATTTCGTTGCTGAAGCAGAGTAGTAAACCTATTTTCCTATATTAATAGAGAACCTGCGTATTACATGCTCACTATATTGTGTTGTTAGGTTGCAAATCTCGAGTGTGGAAAAGTATTTTTGCGCACTAGAATTTACTTTTCCGCACTGGTGCAGGAATAGACTATTTTGCGTGCTACAGTTAGTGCGAGAATAGGCAATTTTTTGGGTCACTGTAGGAAAATTAATTTGTTTTAGTTAAAACACAGTAATTATGTGAGTTATTTTGATGATTTGTTTTTCAACTTTGTCATGAAGTGTGTATAATTTTTGTCAATACAGTGTAAGTTAATAATGATGTAATGAATAATAAGACGAAATTGTCACAACCACATTTATTAAAACTTTTAGAAACTAGTTTCGGTTGTTAAACCATTATCAATCTCAATCTCAAGGAAATTAGCTGGTGGTACAATAGAAGGGATAGCTTATCGTTCTACATTTTCATTTTACATTCACAACTGACAAAAAAACTACACAAAATTGAATGGGATTTTCCAGACAATAAGTGCAGGGACGAAATCTATAAGAAATTAAAAGAAAAAACCGTTACACAGAACTTGAAATTACAGAAGCTTGTTGAAGAACAACGTCCGAGACCGAATAATACAAATCATCACTATAAGTTTACTGATAGAGTAAAAAATTTCACTAACGTCACGTTTTCACCTTCAGAACAAGAATTGTTAGGACAAGGTACTAAATTCAACAATTATAGTAGTTTAGGGTGCAAACAAGCAGAGATTCTAGCATGCAGCATTGATAGGTATTGGAGAGTGTTACAGAATCGTATTTTGACTAACAGATGTACTGACATGATTTTGCAAGAACAGGCAAGACAAGTTTTACTCAATATCCAACCAACAGAAGACATCGTGAAAAAGATTAATAAGAAAGTAAAGACAACGATTTCATCATAGTAAAAGCAGACAAAGGAGGCACTAGTTTCAAATGATAAATTCATATCTCCAATTGTATTAAAAGACGTTAATCGATCAAAAAATCAGGATAGCATTAGTGGAAGGAACTCTTGTAGCAATCTGATAGGCTCTCAAGATTCTAAGAGATTAAGTAAATCTACTTCAATATGCAAAGGCAACGATAAAGTAATAAGGGATGATAGGGAAGTACCGGTACTCACTGTGTTCCATCAGAATATTCAATACATTCGTAACAAAATAGATAGAATCGAAGTATTTTTTAAAGAAGAGGCTCCTGACATAGCTATTTTCACAGAGCATGGTTTAAAAGAAGATGAATTGTCACAACTTAATATTCCAAACTATTCATTGAAAACGTCGTATTGCAGGACATCTCATCGAAGTGGGGGAGTAGCTATCTTCACTAGAAATGCTAAGAATATGCAAATATTTAATTTAGAATATGCAGAGAAATTTGCTGTGGAAATGGATTTAGAAGTTACTGGTTTGAGAGTAAAAATCGACAATAGTTTCGAAGTAGCGGTGTTAGGTATTTACAGGTCACCAAATGGGGAATGGAACAATTTTAGTGAACTATTCAATAGGCTTTTAGAGATTACTACTACTCGTTTTACAAACGTTATTGTAGCGGGAGATTTCAATACAGACTTTGCAACACAGAATAAAATGACAGAAGATTTAAAGGATATTATTTGCATGAATAACTTGGAAATAAAAGTTCATGAATATACCAGAGTCACAAGAACATCACAAACAATAATTGATAACATCCTTACTAATATAGATTATTCTAAAACAAGATTAGGCGGCTCGGAACTATCTGATCATGACTATCAAATCTTAGAGGTGGGGTTGCAAGGTCATAAATCAATTAAAAAGAGTAGAGTAATGAAAGAAATTCAACAATGTGAACAGGGGAATATCGATTGTTTGAAGCAGAATCTGCTACAAGAAAACTGGAGTAGGGTTTACAATAGCAATAGCTTGAATAACAAATATGATAGTTTCATTAATATTTTAAGGTTTCATATTATTATGAGTTGTCCAGTTAAAAGAGTCCCTGTAAAAAACAAATTAGACAAGATTGAAGAGTGGATAACTGATGATATCCTTGCAGAAAGAAATAGGGTTAAAGATGCATATGATGAATTCAAACTATCTAGAAATATGTTGAGTGAAGATAATTACAAAGCTCTAAAGAAAAATTATACAAGAGAAGTGAAAAGAGCGAAATGTAAGAAAACAGCTGAAATTTTGAATAATAGTGTGTACTTTAACACAGCAGTGTGGGATGTAATAAACAAAAATAGGCAAGTAGCTCATGTAGATGATTATACTAGTGTCCCCAGAATAATCAACGAAAATAACAAATATATTGATGATAGTGTAGACATTTGTAATTTCTTTAACAGATATTATCAACTGGTTGCTAAGGATCTTCAAAAATCTCTTAATACAGGCATTAGTGATGCAAACATGAGGAATACTGAGGGGATTCAGAACGAATTAAAATTCCACCCAGTATGCCAAGACGAGTTGTCAAATATCATTGATAGTTTAAATAATAAAAATACTGTAGGAATGGATGGGGTATCCAGTAAAATTCTGAAAGAATGTAAAGATCAATTGTTAGACGCTTTGATTCATCTGATCAATCATTCATTAGAACAAGGTGTTTTTCCAGATAACTTAAAAGAGGGGAAGATCTTGCCAATCTTCAAAAGTGGTGATAGAGAAAAGGTAGAGAACTATAGGCCCATTAGTATTTTAAATGTAATGAGTGAAATTTTTGAAAGAGTAGTTCTAAATAGGTTACTTCTGCACCTTCAAGAAGCTAATTTTATCTGTAATGAACAGCATGGCTTCCAGAAAGGGAGATCAACAAAGACAGCCATAGTTTCTCTAGTTGAAAAACTAATAGATATAATAGATTCAGGTGATAAAGCTACTGCAATCTTCTTAGATCTGTCAAAGGCATTTGATTGTGTTAATCATAGAACTTTATTGGAAATACTGCAAAATGTAGGTGTAAATGGGGTTGAACTGAAATGGTTTGAATCATATCTTATTGGGAGAAAACAATGTGTAGAACTAACTACAGTAGTTGGTAATAGTATAGTAAAGAATAAATCTAATAAATTAGAGGTGCAAGCTGGAGTGCCTTAGGGGTCAATACTAGGTCCATTGCTTTTTTTGTTATATGTCAACCGTTTACCTAAAGAATTAATTAGTGGTAGTAGAGCCCTCTTATTTGCTGATGATACATCACTCATTTTCAGCAATTCCATTCTAGATCATTTAGAAATAAGTGCCCATATAGGTGTGCAGTCCATTGTCCAATTTTTAAATCAGTTGAAATTAACTATAAATAGTAAAAAATGCAAATACCTTCAATTCAAAAACAAACATAATTTAAATGAAGATAGGGCTATAAACGTGTTTGTAAACGATAATCAATTAGACCAGGAAGAAAAAATTGCATTTCTAGGAGTTACGTTGGATAGAAGATTGACCTGGACTCCATACATTGAGAAAATATGTGGTAAAATTTCATCTGGGGTATTTGTCCTGCGACAGCTCGCTAGATTGAATGACAAAAAGTTACTTTTTACAGCTTACCATGGGCTCTTACTGTCACATATTAGGTATACTATCTTAGTATGGGGTAATTCATCAAAACAAAATCTTGATAGGGTGTTTAAGATCCAAAAGAAAACGGTTAGGTGTATAGAAAGAGTAAATAGATTAGATTCATGTAGATTAGATTTGCAGCTGACTGATAAGGGTGGTAAACAATGAATCCAATAGAACTTTGGTTAGTTTGTACTATTACGAATGATGATTGAATAAACAGTTATTATAAAATAAATTAGTTTTGTATTACATCCGACTTGATTCTTAGATCATTTATTCAAAATTAATCTTTACTTATTATTTTTATTGTTGGTGGAATAGCAGTATGAAATATAGACTAGGTTATTACTATAATAGGTCCAACTTGAAGTTTCGTTATCACAGAAGGTGAATTGAGTTATGCCTATAGTTTACAAAAAAAATGTGACTCCACAATATATATATATATATATATATATGAAGATAAAAGATTATTAACTGAATACACCGATATTATTCGTGGGAGATAATCCATAATTTGCAAGAGCAATATCAGAAGATATTTTTCAGAAGCCACGTGCAAGTCCGGGGAAAATAATTAAGGAGTCTTATTCAGAGAAGCTTCTCAACTATCAAAAATAGTTCATTTGCGCATTCATAATATAATGAAACATATTCTTGGCTTTTCTGAGTAACGCAGATATATAAGTTATTCAATTTTGAATTGAATAATGTCTCCAAAGCGATATATTATAGTTTCCGAGTTTTAGGCAAAAACTGGAAAAAGTACCAAATTTGGGTTTTTGCCCCCTATTTTCTTGAGCTATCAGACAGCTTCTTCAATCTTTAACAGACAATTCTTATTCTATAACTTTGTTTGTAGTTTGTTCTTGAGTAATGATGTGAATGACCCAATATATGGCCGGGTTACTCATCTAAAGAGTCTTCAAAATATAGAAATATTTGAAAAACAATTGAAAAAAATATTTAGTTGAAGCTTTTTATGGTGTACAAGAGTTCCTCTCACATCAAAATTAACTAATTAATTCAGTGATTATGGAAACTGGTGTATAAGATTGTACAATCATTGTTGATCTGACTAGTATCATGAACTCCTCAACTGGTGTCTCCAAGACTCAATCCATAAAAAAATCGTTCAGAATCCACCTGATATATAGGCCTATATATATACATGAAAACCATATATTCTGATCCGAAAAAATCACAGAGATCATGATAAATAATCGTTCCATATTTACTGCTCTAGAATATTTTCCTCTTCTGCAAACTGCCAAAATATCAAAATTTGGCCGCCATCTTTGAAATTTCTTACAACACAAGAGCTATTTGAGCTAGCAAAGTTTTTTTTAGGATTCATCACCTAGAAATGCATGAGACTCCATCGAGAGAAAACCTGCTACAGTGTATTATGTTGTTTTCTTGAATCACCCATGTTACTTGGCTACTAAATTATAAAACCTGAACAAAAGAAGTTGATGGTTGAGCTATTTTGTTTTGTCAATTTAATTATTTGAAATTTTGATGATTCGAGCAGATTAAAAAAACAGTAGCCTAATTCGGCAAATGTAATTTTTTATTGAGATCATGATATGAGATAATTGCAGAAAATAACGTTCACTTCAAATTTCACTTGACGTTTTGAGAAATTTTGTGTATGGTACTTCTATAATATTCAAAAACTTGAATGTTCTTCCAACATACATAGGTTTTTTTTGTTGTAGCTGCATAGTGACGTACTATAGACGTCAACATTTTATTCTTTGTAAATATAAATTAGACTCATCTATGCATGAAAACGGCAACAATAATAGTTTCAGCCTTGGGAACACCTGCACAACATAATAACGAAATGTACTGTTCAAAAATTTTCCTGAAGTCAATTTTATCAAGTTCAAGAATAATTTTGATCGATTTTGGAAATCTGGTATAATCATTATTCTCATCAATGATCTTGTAATTCCACTGTAACAATGAAACTACTCTCTTTTTATTTCACAAGGAGATATGTTTATAAAATGTTAAGTAGTGTTTTCTACAATTTTTGAGACTAATTTTGCATATTTATCCACTTGGAAAAATTTGTTTTGAGTAAATTTACAATTAGCTAGAATATTAATTATTCTGATTAATCTTCCTGTTATTTACTTGAGAAGGTAGCTTCCTTTCTTCAAATATATTATTGAATAATATATTTTTATGATATATTTCTCTGAAGGATTCTATTCTTATTCTACAAGGAAATTAGAAGACTCCAAGTAAAATTTGAAGATGTGCATGTCCCTGGCCCGGGCGCCTGGTCATGTTGGAATTTGTATAAAACAATTAATCAAATATTCTTTATGGTACCTATTTTGTACTATCTCATGCCTGTAAAAAAAATTGTACTTCAACCCTAATTGAGTAAACTCACAGTGTTGGGATTTTATGATGTAGAACTTGACACTGGTTGTGCAATAAGTTCGTTGTTAATTAATATTCTAGTTGTTGGCATGCATGAGAACAGTCTGATTTAGCTGCCAAATTATTGACGTCTATTGATATGAATTCAAACGCTGGAGTGTTTGTTAACAAAAATTCGCCAAAAACATCTAACCTAACATAAAATATTTAATAATATATAAATATAGCCTATATGAAGTCATACATGATTGTCACTTCAGAATTCATTTATATCATAAAAACATGTTTCAATAAGAAACTTATATAATTCTCTTTTATAAGTTTATAAGTTGTACTTCTGAAATCTAAATTATTAGGCAATTTCTTTATAAATTTTGTCTTTATGTAAAATGTTTTCTTTCCAAAAAGAGTTATCCTATGAGGCTGAACAGTCAAGCTATTCCTATTTCTGGTGTTGTGTGAGTGTACGTGTGCGTTAGTTGTAAAACTGCCAATATTCTTGACCAAAAATAGTACAACTCTAAAAATAAAAATACTTGTACATTAAGTATAGAAAGCCTTTTGAAAGCATCTAGACAAGGATGATTGAACCCCAATCCCGCTAAATACCTAATAGCATGCTTTTGCAGAATCTATATTTTATTAATTCTCTTCAAAGATGTGCTACCCCAAAGCTCTATTTCATATGCAATATGCGAGTATATGAGTACAAAATACAAAGTTCTTCCTGTCTCATAGGGCACATACTTGACTATGTTTTGCAGGATGAATAGACAACTACTAATTCTGTTTGCCAGTATGGGCATTCCATGAAAGGTCCTTGTCTACCCTAGCAGATTCACTTCTGTTATATTTTGAATAATAGACTCACCAATGCTAATCACAGGCTCGAAGACATCTTTGGAGCCAAATTGAATGAACACACAGAAGTCGGCCCTTCGCACAGAACTCGACTCATTTGCAATTTGAATTGGCAACTGGAGTCGCGCGCAACCTTGTCTGTGTTTCACAGCGGGAATCCTCTCATGGGTCAACTTAAGTCTGGGGTATTTGTCCTGCGACAGCTCGCTAGATTGAATGACAAAAAGTTACTTTTACAGCTTACCATGGGCTCTTACTGTCACATATTAGGTATGCTATTGTAGTATGGGGTAATTCATCAAAACAAAATCTTGATAGGGTGTTTAAGATCCAAAAGAAAGCGGTTAGGTGTATAGAAAGAGTAAATAGATTAGATTCATGTAGGCCGTTGTTCAAGAGACTTGGTCTCCTAACTGTACCCTGCTTATATGTGTATGAAGCTACTTTATATGTAAAAACGAATGATATTAACCAAAATCTTGATGTACATGATTATAATACAAGAAGCCGAGTAGATTATCACTTGGTGAGTCACAATAGTAGCTTATTCAAACAAAAACCTAGTTATATTGGTAGGAAATTCTACAACAAGCTACCGCAGTTTTTGAAGAGTCTTGAAAATATAGAAATATTAAAAAAACAATTGAAGAAATATTTAGTTGATAAAGCTTTTTATAGTGTACAAGAGTTCCTTTCACATCAAAATTAAGCCTCACCTCAACTAATTGAAGTAATTATGGTATCTAGTGTATAATATTGTTGATCTGACTTGTCTTATACTCCTTAACTGGAGTCTCCAAGACGTAATCTACAAAAAAAAACCACGGTTATATTACAGAAAACTGAATACATAGGTAAAGTTAACGGATTCATTTCCGATAATAATTTCATCGAGATTAACTCCAATCCAACCAACAACATTAATAAATTAGTTAAAAGTAAGCTGGCAAGTATCACAAAGTTAATTCATAAGCAGGAATTTAAATATTTAACAGTTATGAAACCATACCCACCGAGATTATTTGGTCAGCCCAAACTCCACAAGAATAATATTCCGATAAGACCAGTAGTGCCATTTATTAATTCTCCATGTTCGAAATCGGCCCATAAAATTAACAGTAGCTCCAGATCGTTAACGGGATTCCAACCCAAATTTGGAATCAAAAATTTATTGGAGTTAGTCAATAAAATCAAGAAAATTGTTGTTCATTCGTCCTTTAAACTTGTTTCTCTTGATGAAACTTATCTCTCTACAAATGTACCAACCGAAGAAAGCCTTAACAGAGCTGAAGAGATCATGGAAACTAGGCTACAATTAACGATCATATTATTAGAACTGAGCTGTTAGGATTGATGAAGTTATGTACTGAATATAACTATTTTAAGTTTGACAAAAAATTTTATGAACAGGAAGATTGGTTAGCGATGAGTTCACCCCTTTCGCCACTACTAGCTGAAAAATTATATAAATGAATAGTCTTGAACGTAGAATTTTTGAGAATAATAATTTTAAGGATGGGATTGCTTATTGGTTCAGATAATTATGTAGATGATATTATTTGTTTGTGGAAGGGTAGTAATAGACAATTAGATAATTTCCTTAGCTATTTAAATAGTTCACAACATAAAATTGAATTCACCTTAAAGTTAGAAAAGAATAGTGTTTTAAATTTTCAAGATTTAAGAATAGACCATAGCACAGGAACCCGAAGTTTCTATATTTTCAGAAAAGTAACTCATGTCACCCTATATCTCACAAAATTGCAGTTTTCAAGAGTATGATTAATTTTATAGAGCTTCAACTATTCCAATGAGCAATCACCACTTTGAAAAAGAGATTATCACGTTTAAAGAGATAGCTATTACAAATGGAAATGAGGAAATCATTGTCAATAAAATTTGAAATAAAATATGTAGGAGACTAGCAATCAGTGCTAGAATTGCTGTAATTGATACTGGGGAAAGGTCATGGATATCTTATCTTATCTTGACCCAGTTTCTGATAAATTAGGAAAATAATTGGAAAAGAACGGTTTTAATGTAGCTTTTCAAACTAAACCAATTTTAAAGAGTTTATTTGGGTGTAGTAAATACAAAATTGATATCTGGGATAAAAGTGGGGTTTATAAATTGAATTGCTGTGATTGTAATGCTTGTTATGTGGGTCAGACTGGTAGAAGTTTCAAATGTAGAATAAATAAACATATCAGAGATTGGAAAACCCAAAAAGGAGATTCAAATTTTGCAGAACATTTCCCGCTTAGCCAATAGTATCATACCATGTTCAGTATATATTAAGTTTCTTTTTCTACAGTTTTAGTTTTTATTGAGATTGATAATGATTCAACAACCGAAACTAGTTTCTCTAAAGCAGTGGCTCGTTTCCGCAGTTCACGCTCCGCCGGAAGAGTGCGTTGTCCGTTGTCTAGGACAACTTCCATACGGAAAGCCGTGTAACCAGTGGTCTGCGTTTTTCGCTCTCCACTCTCCGCATTTCACATTCCGCAGCTAGGACAACGCGCCTTAAGTTTCAATAAATGTGGTTGTGACAATTTCGTCTTATTATTCATTATGGATACCTTCCACAATATCACCTTTGCCACTACAAAAAAAGTTAATAATAATGTATTTACCAAAAATAAAATTTAATTTCTTGGTAGTTTTATATGAGTCATTATAATGTGTTTTTTTTTAAAAAATCACATCAATTTTTGAAGTCGATTGATTTAACCAATATTATGATATTTAATCAACTATTCCACTGAATAGTTTGAGTTTAAATTAGGGTTAATGAAAAGTTAATTTTGTGTTCGAAGATGAAAAGTTGAATATCAGCATGTCGTACCTTGATGGGAAGAGAAAATGAACCAGTCCAGAAGTAATGCAACTTCAACAACTATCCCATTTGAACTAGTAAAACACAGAGTTAATTCACTTTAATCGATTCAAATTTGTTCTTCAACCTTTCACCCTCAACCCACCACCATTACTAACACAACAGTTCACAGCTTCTTCTAATTGCTAACAGTGCGATACAGAGGGAAGTTTTTAATTATAAATAGTTTCGCCCTTCCATCCCTTTGAGGACCTAAGGACATCTCTTGTTCAAAGGTCGAGTATCTTTCCTTGAACTTAACGAGACTTCAGTACATTCCTCACCTTGCACGAATCGTCACTTCTATTTAGTCATTCTCTCATTATCATGCTTTATCACTCTCTCACACGCTCACTCTCTACAACTCTCTCACTCTCAATCCCCTCCAACACTTTCTCACACTCACTCATTCCTTTTTTCTTTCCCAACTCTATCACACACCCATTCTCTCTCTTTCTTCCTGACTCTTTCTCTCTCTTTTTATAGCTACTTTTCTTTCTTCTCTCTTACTCTACTACTCTCACTCACTATCCCTCTACTCTTCATTCATCAATCTATACTATTCCATCTACCTTTCCACCTTTTTTCTCCTCCACCATCATTATGATCTCTTTCACTATTCCTTTCAATCTGTCACAACCATTCTCTCTTCACTCCCCTCTTTCCTTCCCTTCTCACTATCTTATTATCCTTTCCTGTCATTTCCTTTCTTCCTCACTTATCACCTCTCATACTCACCTCTTTTCCAACTCCCACTACTCCCTAGTAGGTTAAAAAGGTATGTTTTGGGACAACCCCCCCTCCAACCACTCTCCGCCCCCCCTCCCACCCCCCCAAACCGGAAGTAATATGGCAGACCGGAAGTCCAAACCGGAAGTAATATGACAGACCGGAAGTCCAAACCGGAAGTAATATGACAGACCGGAAGTCCAAACCGGAAGTAATATGACAGACCGGAAGTCCAAACCGGAAGTAATATGGCAGACCGGAAGTCCAAACCGGAAGTAATATGACAGACCGGAAGTCAAACCGGAAGTCAAACTGGAAGTCAAACCGGAAGTCAAACCGGAAGTCAAACCGGAAGTCAAACTGGAAGTCAAACCGGAAGTCAAACCGGAAGTCAAACCGGAAGTCAAACTGGAAGTCAAACCGGAAGTCAAACCGGAAGTCAAACCGGAAGTCAAACTGGAAGTCAAACCGGAAGTCAAACCGGAAGTCAAACTGGAAGTAAAACCGGAAGTCAAACCGGAAGTCAAACCGGAAGTCAAACTGGAAGTCAAACCGGAAGTCAAACCGGAAGTCAAACCGGAAGTCAAACCGGAAGTCAAACCGGAAGTCAAACCGGAAGTCAAACTGGAAGTCAAACTGGAAGTCAAACCGGAAGTCAAACCGGAAGTCAAACTGGAAGTCAAACTGGAAGTCAAACCGGAAGTCAAACTGGAAGTCAAACCGGAAGTCAAACCGGAAGTCAAACCGGAAGTCAAACTGGAAGTCAAACTGGAAGTCAAACCGGAAGTCAAACTGGAAGTAACACCGGAAGTCAAACCGGAAGTCAAACCGGAAGTCAAACCGGAAGTCAAACTGGAAGTCAAACCGGAAGTCAAACCGGAAGTCAAACTGGAAGTCAAACCGGAAGTCAAATCGGAAGTCAAACCGGAAGTCAAACTGGAAGTCAAACCGGAAGTCAAACCGGAAGTCAAACTGGAAGTCAAACCGGAAGTCAAACCGGAAGTCAAACTGGAAGTCAAACCGGAATTCAAACCGGAAGTCAAACCGGAAGTCAAACTGGAAGTCAAACCGGAAGTCAAACCGGAAGTCAAACTGGAAGTCAAACTGGAAGTCAAACCGGAAGTCAAACTGGAAGTCAAACCGGAAGTCAAACCGGAAGTCAAACCGGAAGTCAAACTGGAAGTCAAACTGGAAGTCAAACCGGAAGTCAAACTGGAAGTCAAACCGGAAGTCAAACCGGAAGTCAAACCGGAAGTCAAACTGGAAGTCAAACCTGAAGTCAAACCGGAAGTCAAACTGGAAGTCAAACCGGAAGTCAAACCGGAAGTCAAACCGGAAGTCCAAACCGGAAGTAATATGACAGACCGGAAGTCAAACCGGAAGTCAAACTGGAAGTCAAACCGGAAGTCAAACCGGAAGTCAAACCGGAAGTCAAACTGGAAGTCAAACCGGAAGTCAAACCGGAAGTCAAACCGGAAGTCAAACTGGAAGTCAAACCGGAAGTCAAACCGGAAGTCAAACTGGAAGTCAAACCGGAAGTCAAACCGGAAGTCAAACCGGAAGTCAAACCGGAAGTCAAACCGGAAGTCAAACTGGAAGTCAAACCGGAAGTCAAACCGGAAGTCAAACTGGAAGTCAAACCGGAAGTCAAACCGGAAGTCAAACTGGAAGTCAAACCGGAAGTCAAACCGGAAGTCAAACTGGAAGTCAAACTGGAAGTCAAACCGGAAGTCAAACCGGAAGTCAAACTGGAAGTCAAACCGGAAGTCAAACCGGAAGTCAAACCGGAAGTCAAACTGGAAGTCAAACCGGAAGTCAAACCGGAAGTCAAACTGGAAGTCAAACCGGAAGTCAAACCGGAAGTCAAACTGGAAGTCAAACCGGAAGTCAAACCGGAAGTCACTCATCCTTAAAATGGTACCCCTCACCCTAAAAGTGGACCCCTCACCCGAAAAATGACTCCCATTACCGAAAAGTGGCCCCCCTCTCCCGAAAAGTTGACCCCTTCATCCTAAAAACGGTTCCCCTCTCCCTTAAAGTGCTTCCCCTTGCCCGAAAAGTGATCCCCTCATCCTAAAAACGGTCCCCCTCTCCCTAAATGTGGACCCCTCATCCTAAAAAAAAAAAAAAAAGGTCCCCCCTTACCCGA
This sequence comes from Conomelus anceps, assembly GCA_948455865.1. Lineage (NCBI taxonomy): Eukaryota > Metazoa > Arthropoda > Insecta > Hemiptera > Delphacidae > Conomelus > Conomelus anceps. The sequence goes on along the minus strand of OX418216.1, from coordinate 140,467,564 downwards.
AAGATGACCCCCTTAAAAGTGGTCCTCCTCTTCCTAAAATTCCAATGGAAAAGTTTCAACGAGAAAGAGAGGGAAGAGAGATCCTACATCACCAACCTTCTCATTCCAGTTGTGTCTGCTCATGACTCAATAGTTTGGGATCCACATAGGTAGCCCATAGCATGACTATGCATATTCAATACTGATAGGCCAAGGTCACGGGCCTTGGGTGGGGGCCTGGCATGAGTATTCGCCCAAAAAATGGCTCCCCGCTCCCTAAAAGTGGTCAGAACATCCGTAAAAATTCCAATGGATCAGTTTCAATGAGAGAGACCCATACATCCATCATGTGGCCCCGGCCTTCTCATTCCAGTTGTGTCTGCTTGTGACCATGACTGGGACCCACTTAGGTAGCCCATAGCATGACTATGCATATTCAATACTGATAGGCCAAGGTCAGGGGCCTTGGGTGGGGCTGGACTATAACATATAGAGAATGATTTATAGACTTAGTCATATTCTGGGGCTAGGGCATCTGGGGAATTTGCTGGACTATTAAGAATGATCTCTAGACTTAGTCATACATGAGGCATGTGGGGAGGGGCATGTAGGGAATTTGCTGGACTATAAAGAATGATCTCTAGACTTAGTCATACATGAGGCATGTGGGGAGGGGCATGTAGGGAATTTGCTGGACTATAAAGAATGATCTCTAGACTTAGTCATACATGAGGCATGTGGGGAGGGGCATGGGAGGAGTTTGCTGGACTATAAAGAATCATCTCTGGACTTAGTCATACATGAGGCATGTGGGGAGGGGCATGTAGGGAATTTGCTGGACTATAAAGAATCATCTCTAGACTTAATCATACATGGGAGCATGTGGGGAGTTTGCTGGACTATAACCTATAAGGATCCCATCCAATACCCCGCCTCACTAGCCTACCGGCCTTGGCATTCTGTTGGTAAACATATAGAGCAGACACTATAAAAGTATGAGCAGAGCTCAAGGAGCATCATTTCTCCACCATATGTTAACTGAGATGGACACAAAGTATAAGAAGCAAACTGTGGAAGACATTGCTCCAACCATCATGGAGATAGCCCGGCTTCAACGTGACATCAAGAGGAAGCATAAAGAGTTTATACTGGGCAGATCATTGGAGGAAGAGGAGCACATCAAACGTTTTAAACCAATTACCGATCCACTCAAGAAAATCAGAAACATTATCATGGAGCAACGTATCCCAGCACCAGCACCAGCACCTCCACTCATGCGTCCTCTTTCATCCTTGAGTCGTGTACCTCCTACGCCACCAATGTCACCTGGCTTGCCTTATCCATTCCAGTTGAATCTGCCAAGAAAGCCTAAGGCACAACAACGGTCCCCACCCAGTATACCTTCACCTATTGCAGAAGACGAAGAAGAAATCATGGAAGCATTTGGAACAGGAGAAGGAGAATTGCCTGTGGAGAGCACTTCAAGAGTGGGACGGAAATTGTGGAAAGATAGAAGTAAATTTTCAGATGATGAAGAGGAAGAAGAGGAAGGTGGAGTTGATTCAGCTGAGCAAGATGAAGAAGACCCAGCCAATGATGATGATGAGGACACTGAGACGTTGTTGAATACTACACAGGAAGAATTTGATGAAAGCTTTGCCCAATCCAAGCTGGCTGAAACAAGTATAGGGGAATATGTCAAAGGATCACTGGACAACAGAGATGGGAACTTTGATGAGTTGTTTGGACCGAGAGTTATACATAACAAATACTATCTTGGCAACAAGCTGCTGACCTTTGGACCTGATGGAGACAGGATTGTATTGACTGACCCAGATGATGACACTGCTGAGAGGGTCTTTGATGCCACACCTGGAGTTTGTGAGTTGATCTTCAAGAAACGACCTGACCTCAATAAAGTGACATCTGCTGACAAAGAAACCTACAAGAATGTGTTGAACCTGACCAGTGTCTACAGGTATAACTATAGTCCCGATGGTAGAATTGTAAACTATAATAGTCACAAGTACAGGACTACAATCATGGAGCTGGTGAGAGAAAAACCTGATATGGCAGTCACTGGAACAGGACTGGTGGCACCTTTCAATATGGTGGCAAGAGATGGCAGCCGGATTGAATATGTCTACTACAATGACCCCAACAAACTTGTGGACAGATTGAGACTTTTGGATCAGTTAAGAGCAGTTGACAACACTGGATATGAGAATGAGATCAACTCAATTCTGGAAGAGCTGGTGGAGGAGGGCTACATTGCTCCCATGAAGAATGTAACACCATATACTTCCAATGGATGTTGAGGAGGATATTTAAGCAGCAGCATAAGCCAAGGAGCTTCAGTACACCGCCATATGTCAACCAAGATGGACATGAATAGGAAGAAAAATAAAAAGAATATTGCCTGTACAGGGGTAGTCAAGAAGTATAAAGGAAGAGGAGTCCTTTCTGCAATCACAAATGCAGCAGGTACAATAGTCAACAAAGCGATAGACGTACTGCCCGTAGAACTTCATCTTCCTGGCTACCAGTACTGTGGACCGGGTACAAAGCTTGAAAAACGATTGGCAAGAGGTGATCAAGGAATCAACAAACTTGATCAGGCCTGCAAGCTACATGACATCGCCTATTCGAGGAATAGTGATACAAGGAGCAGAGCAGCAGCAGACAGAGATTTGGCTGAACGGGCTTGGAGTGTGGCAACATCTTCAGATGCTGGATTGGTAGAAAGAGCTGCAGCATTAGCGGTAACCAACATCATGAAGGCCAAGGCAAAGTTTGGAGGAGGAGCGAAGAGGAGAGCTGCACAGAGGAAGAGAACTACAGCAGCAACCAAGGGTCAAGGCCTGTACCTGAGACGTCAGAAGACGGGAAACGGGTTGCGTTGCCGTCAATGTGGCGGCACAGGATGATTGTTGCTCTACCTGACCGAGCGCTAACAGATGCCGACCTCTACAAGTACGCCTGCCGTCTCAAGCTGAAGAAATTTCGAGGAGTTTTCATGCGAGATGCTCTACCAACCAATGGACCACTGGATCAAGAGTGTGGCATCATCAACCTGGACCAAAGTGATGGAGCTGGCACACATTGGGTGTGCTATGTGAAGAAGAAGGATGGCATCGTTCGCTACTTTGACGGATTTGGCAATTTGAGACCACCGCAGGAGTTTATCGACTACATGCACAGAGGATCGAGTCCAGCAGCAAGGATCGAGTACAACTACGACCAGAAGCAGGAGGATCTCTACTCTCATATATGCGGACATTTATGTTTAAAGTTTTTGCTTGATGAAAATAAATAACAATGTACAACAATTGTCTTTTCATTTCTCCCACCCACATAGTATAAAGGTTCTAGTCTATACTCTTATCAAGTCATTGTGTAATAGTACACTGAGCAGTCAAGACCATGATGCTCTGCTTTGGAGGTAGAACCTCAATATTGAAAAGTGAATTTTACCCGCCACTTGATACAAGCAATGGCGAATGGGAAATTGGACTCATCAGCTTTACTAGCTGCAACTCTATACCAAATGTTGAGAATGGCTACAACAATGCACTACATTTCCTGGCTCCAAAAGTGGACCAGAAAGCAGCAGCTAAGCCAGAGGATGACTATGCAATGACTCATGAGGAAGTTACAGGTAAAGTGTTTGCTCAGCAGTTGTTTAGTGATACTGCTAACCAGGGTACTCAAAGGAAGCCCAGAGCTGCCCAGGCAGGAGGAGAAAAAGCTCCAGTAATGGTTTGGCAAAAGGTAGTATTGCCAGAAGGTAGTTTTGAATTTCAAACAATCGCCAATCTGCTGGAGGCAAGGATGAAGAAGCGTGGAGTAAAGTTTCAGATGGCTGTGGACCCATCGACCTTGAAATGCTTAGTATTATGTGACGCCATGTTGGACTTTAGACAACCTGATTCAATAGGAAAGCTGCTGGGATTCGACCAAGTTGTAGAAGCTAAAGTCGAGACTAGAGGTATCACGACAGTGCAAATCAGTCGTCCCAATGTGCTACGTATAAAGTGTAACATTGTGAGTGGATCCTACTCAAATGGAGTCAAGGATCACGTGATCTATGAGTTTTACCCAGATGTTGATCCAGGGTATAAAATGAATGTGACTATACAAAATGTCATCTATTTACCGGTAGACACCAAGCAGATTGGTAGCATTACATTGGAGATTGTTGATGAGAACGGACGTCTGGTGGACTTTAGAGAGGAACCGATAAACATAACTTTACATTTGCGACAACAACCCAAGTGATGGTGCTATTATTTGGCAAGTGGAATCAAGGATTGGAAGCAGCAATGTCCCCCATGGAGGTTGAACAAGAGTCTATTAATAGGACGCCATTTGTGAAAGATGTCATTCAACCATTGGACTCTGTGGAGTTAACATCAAGCAGCATCAAATATCTGCAGAAGAGAGGCTATCGAGTTATAAGAGAAGGAAGACCACGACAACAACAGTGAAAAATGGGAGTTTTGGATGTGACAAGTGGTGGCCCTTCAGAAGACAATAGCATCACTGGCTATGAATATCATTCTCATGCACCGTATACTACAGGCTTTGGTGTCAACGATGAGATTCGGATATCAATTCAGCAGCAGGACATCTATACACTGCCATCGGAGAGCTATCTGCACATGGAGTACAGGGTGAGCAATGCAGCAAATGCAACCTTGGGAGGCTCACCTTGTGTTTCCGGATTCTTTGCCCACCTGTTTTCGGAGATACGCTACGAGATCAATGGAGTTGTAGTGGACAGCATACGTAGCCCTGGCATTGCCAGCTTGATGAAGAACGCCATGACCTTTGAGCGGGAAGAACAGCTCAAGATGGATGGAGCCGGCTACAGGTATGATGCCAAGGCAGGGTTTGGCACGTTTGATGCTGATGGTACCAACACAACCATCATGAATGTGCCACTTAGATACCTGTTGGGCTTTGCTGAGGACTATAGGCAGATTATGCTGAATGTGAAACAGGAGCTGGTGCTGAGACGCAGTGCCGACACTTTAGACTGTTTGAATGCAGCAGGCAAGGTCACAATTGAGAAACTGGTGTGGAGGATGCCCTATGTAGAGGTGTCTGGTGAGGAAAAATTGCGTTTGCTGAGACTGGTGCAAAACAACACGCCCATCTCAATGCCATTCCGACATTGGGAACTGTACGAGTATCCATCTTTGCCACAGACTACAAAACATACGTGGACTGTCAAGTCGACTACTCAGCTGGAGAAGCCAAGATACATTGTGATTGGACTGCAGACTGGAAGAAGAGGAGCGGCTACTGTGAATAGCTCATACTTTGACATGTGCAAAATGAAAGACGTTCGAGTGTTCTTGAACAACAAGTACTATCCGTATGAAAGCATCAATGGCGATGACAACCAAGTGTACAATATGTATGCAGCATTCAATGGAGTCTACAATCGTGATGACGCTCGAGCAAGCAACCCACTTTTTGAGAAACAGGCTGTGCGGGATGGTAAGATGTTACTGTTTCCCATTGACTGTTCACGTCAAAACGAATCGCTCAAGACGGGAAGCATTGACATCAGAGTTGAGTTTGAAGCAAGTGACAACATTCCAGGAAATACACGTGCCTATTGTCTGCTGATACACGAAGTGGTTAAGGAGTATCAGCCAATGACTGGTCTTGTTCAATCGGCCTAGAGAGAGAGCGGTGGAGGATATAAAGGCGAGCAAACTGGTTGAAAGCAATCAATTACAAAGAGCTAAACATGGACTGCAATTGAGGAAAATTGTATGTGACACAGTTGGAAGATGGCTGCACAAGAACAGTGACTCAGGATGACCAGTCAAGATCATGGTCCACGGATATTAGAAGATTTCCCTGCTGGAATCGCTACTGCAGCTGGACAATAAGGAGAATGTGGACCTGAGTTCGCCCTACCTATTCCATGAGACGCCCAACTTGGAGGTGCTGATGAAGACTACTACAGTCTACTGCCCGGAACATTACCTGCTCGACTACTTGGAGGCTGTAAAGCTGGCTGGTGACAATGGAGGACGAGGATGCTTGGATGTACCATCATTTTTTGCACTCAATGTAGTAAACATCCTGCACAATTGGATTCTGCAAGCATTACAAAAAGATAGACATTTCTGTAGAAGTTTGTTTTTGTCAATAAAGAATGAAATGTGAATATTGTGTCATCATTTACCCCACCATTTCCCTCCTAGAGTATAAGGTGCAGCTGAGTAGGGGCACACTAGGGAGCACTAGGGGAGCAGTAGGGGGCACTAGGGGCGCACTAGGGGCGCACTAGGGGAGCACTAGGGGCGCACTAGGGGCGCACTAGGGGCGCACTAGGGGAGCACTAGGGGCGCACTAGGGGCACACTAGGGGCGCACTAGGGGCGCACTAGAGGGCACTAGGGGCGCACTAGGGGCGCACTAGGGGCGCACTAGGGGCGCACTAGGGGCGCACTAGGGGCGCACTAGGGGCGCATTAGGGGCGCACTAGGGGCGCACTAGGGGAGCACTAGGGGCGCACTAGGGGAGCACTAGGGGCGCACTAGGGGCGCACTAGGGGCGCACTAGGGGAGCACTGGGGGCGCACTAGGGGCGCACTAGGGGCGCACTAGGGGCGCACTAGGGGCGCACTAGGGGAGCACTAGGGGCGCACTAGGGGCGCACTAGGGGCGCACTAGGGGAGCACTAGGGGCGCACTAGGGGGCACTAGGGGCGCATTAGGGGCGCACTAGGGGCGCATTAGGGGCGCACTAGGGGCGCACTAGGGGAGCACTAGGGGCACACTAGGGGCGCACTAGGGGAGCACTAGGGGCGCACTAGGAGGCACTAGGGGCGCACTAGGGGCGCACTAGGGGAGCACTAGGGGCGCATTAGGGGCGCACTAGGGGCGCACTAGGGGAGCACTAGGGGAGCACTAGGGGCGCACTAGGGGAGCACTAGGGGCGCACTAGGGAAACACTAGGGGTATTAAGAAGAGATCATTCTTTATAGTCCAGCAAATTCCCTACATGCCCCTCCCCACATGCCTCATGTATGACTAAGTCCAGAGATGATTCTTTATAGTCCAGCAAACTCCTCCCATGCCCCTCCCCACATGCCTCATGTATGACTAAGTCTAGAGATCATTCTTTATAGTCCAGAAAATTCCCTACATGCCCCTCCCCACATGCCTCATGTATGACTAAGTCTAGAGATCATTCTTTATAGTCCAGCAAATTCCCTACATGCCCCTCCCCACATGCCTCATGTATGACTAAGTCTAGAGATCATTCTTAATAGTCCAGCAAATTCCCCAGATGCCCTAGCCCCAGAATATGACTAAGTCTATAAATCATTCTCTATATGTTATAGTCCAGCCCCACCCAAGGCCCCTGACCTTGGCCTATCAGTATTGAATATGCATAGTCATGCTATGGGCTACCTAAGTGGGTCCCAGTCATGGTCACGAGCAGACACAACTGGAATGAGAAGGCCGGGGCCACATGATGGATGTATGGGTCTCTCTCATTGAAACTGATCCATTGGAATTTTTACGGATGTTCTGACCACTTTTAGGGAGCGGGGAGCCATTTTTTGGGCGAATACTCATGCCAGGCCCCCACCCAAGGCCCGTGACCTTGACCTATCAGTATTGAATATGCATAGTCATGCTATGGGCTACCTATGTGGATCCCAAACTATTGAGTCATGAGCAGACACAACTGGAATGAGAAGGTTGGTGATGTAGGATCTCTCTCTCTCTTTCTCGTTGAAACTTTTCCATTGGAATTTTAGGAAGAGGAGGACCACTTTTAAGGGGGTCATCTTTCGGGTAAGGGGGGACCTTTTTTTTTTTTTTTTAGGATGAGGGGTCCACATTTAGGGAGAGGGGGACCGTTTTTAGGATGAGGGGATCACTTTTCGGGCAAGGGGGAGCACTTTAAGGGAGAGGGGAACCGTTTTTAGGATGAAGGGGTCAACTTTTCGGGAGAGGGGGGCCACTTTTCGGTAATGGGAGTCATTTTTCGGGTGAGGGGTCCACTTTTAGGGTGAGGGGTACCATTTTAAGGATGAGTGACTTCCGGTTTGACTTCCGGTCCATTGTATTACTTCTGGTTTGACTTCCGGTTTGACTTCCGGTTTGACTTCCAGTTTGACTTCCGGTTTGACTTCAGGTTTGACTTCCAGTTTGACTTCCGGTTTGACTTCCGGTTTGACTTCCGGTTTGACTTCCAGTTTGACTTCCGGTTTGACTTCCAGTTTGACTTCCAGTTTGACTTCCAGTTTGACTTCCGGTTTGACTTCCGGTTTGACTTCCAGTTTGACTTCCGGTTTGACTTCCAGTTTGACTTCCAGTTTGACTTCCGGTTTGACTTCCGGTTTGACTTCCAGTTTGACTTCCGGTTTGACTTCCGATTTGACTTCCGGTTTGACTTCCAGTTTGACTTCCGGTTTGACTTCCGGTTTGACTTCCAGTTTGACTTCCGGTTTGACTTCCGGTTTGACTTCCGGTTTGACTTCCGGTGTTACTTCCAGTTTGACTTCCGGTTTGACTTCCAGTTTGACTTCCAGTTTGACTTCCGGTTTGACTTCCGGTTTGACTTCCGGTTTGACTTCCAGTTTGACTTCCGGTTTGACTTCCAGTTTGACTTCCAGTTTGACTTCCGGTTTGACTTCCGGTTTGACTTCCAGTTTGACTTCCGGTTTGACTTCCGGTTTGACTTCCGGTTTGACTTCCGGTTTGACTTCCAGTTTGACTTCCGGTTTGACTTCCGGTTTGACTTCCGGTTTGACTTCCGGTTTGACTTCCGGTTTGACTTCCAGTTTGACTTCCGGTTTGACTTCCGGTTTGACTTCCGGTTTGACTTCCAGTTTGACTTCCGGTTTGACTTCCGGTTTGACTTCCAGTTTGACTTCCGGTTTGACTTCCGGTTTGACTTCCAGTTTGACTTCCGGTTTGACTTCCGGTTTGACTTCCGGTTTGACTTCCAGTTTGACTTCCGGTTTGACTTCCGGTTTGACTTCCGGTTTGACTTCCGGTTTGACTTCCGGTTTGACTTCCAGTTTGACTTCCGGTTTGACTTCCGGTTTGACTTCCGGTTTGACTTCCAGTTTGACTTCCGGTTTGACTTCCGGTTTGACTTCCAGTTTGACTTCCGGTTTGACTTCCGGTTTGACTTCCGGTTTGACTTCCAGTTTGACTTCCGGTTTGACTTCCGGTTTGACTTCCGGTTTGACTTCCAGTTTGACTTCCGGTTTGACTTCCGGTTTGACTTCCAGTTTGACTTCCGGTTTGACTTCCGGTTTGACTTCCGGTTTGACTTCCGGTTTGACTTCCAGTTTGACTTCCGGTTTTACTTCCAGTTTGACTTCCAGTTTGACTTCCGGTTTGACTTCCGGTTTGACTTCCGGTTTGACTTCCGGTTTGACTTCCAGTTTGACTTCCGGTTTGACTTCCGGTTTGACTTCCAGTTTGACTTCCGGTTTGACTTCCGGTTTGACTTCCAGTTTGACTTCCGGTTTGACTTCCGGTTTGACTTCCGGTTTGACTTCCAGTTTGACTTCCGGTTTGACTTCCGGTTTGACTTCCGGTTTGACTTCCAGTTTGACTTCCGGTTTGACTTCCGGTTTGACTTCCGGTTTGACTTCCGGTTTGACTTCCAGTTTGACTTCCGGTTTGACTTCCGGTCTGTCATATTACTTCCGGTTTGGACTTCCGGTCTGCCATATTACTTCCGGTTTGGACTTCCGGTCTGTCATATTACTTCCGGTTTGGACTTCCGGTCTGTCATATTACTTCCGGTTTGGACTTCCGGTCTGTCATATTACTTCCGGTTTGGACTTCCGGTCTGCCATATTACTTCCGGTTTGGGGGTGGGGGGGAAGGGGGTGGAGAGGGGGTGGAGGGGGGGTTGTCCCAAAACATACCTTTTTAACCTACTCTCCCTCACTGTTATTCCCAATCTCTCCCCCACTAAAATTTCCTCTGAACCCATCTTAAAAACCTCATTCTCCTCTCTTGAGCTCTTTCTCTCTCCCTCTCCCACTAGTCTTTCTCTCTCATTTTCTTACATTCAATCATCCTCTCTCTTGTTTCATCTTTAATGAACACAAAAATTCTTTCTGAACATCTTTCTAAGGGTGCTCCTACATTGGAAGCGGAATTTCTTCAGACTGGAAGGTCTGGTCTGGTCTGATCTGGTCTGGCCGAGTCTGACGAAAACAAACACATTTGGCGCCGTGTCCCCTCCTACACTGGGGCATGTCGTAGGAGGAACTGGTCTGAGCTGGTCTGAGCTTGTCTGACAGAAATCAAACTAGTTTGTTTTTTCTCCCAGTCGCTTCAGACTTTGGCCAGACTTTTTGATAGTTATAGTTATAGTTTGTGTTGAGCCTTCTATATTCATCTGTAATTTATCAATGAAATTTTAAATCAGCAAATCCACATTGTCATTATTGTTATCGATATCTCAGTGTAATTAAAATGTCATTAGCACTACCTTTCTATTTATTAAAATAAATATGTTCTGACTGATGTGTTGCCTACATTGTATTGAAATAACTTACCTTAAGGGTCGGCTGTAGCGCGGCCATGTTGGATTTGTATCTCCATAAGAGCAATGCTAATTTCGAAACCATATAACTCACCTATTTATAATCAGAAAATTACTGTCAATGTCTTATTTTGAAGGTTTGATTATGCTCAAGCGACTTTGCTTTCTGAAAACTCATATTTCTTCCACTGTTTGTTCTAAATAAGCATTTATGAGTCATGAATTTATGATTTTTTTCTGACGTTTGTGATATAGATATCAAAAAATGACAAAACAAGTCCTCTCCGTTATAATGTTTTTCATGACAAGGAATTTTTTTCTCAAGTATTGCTTCATTTGTCAAGTTTTTAAATGGTTTTTTGTAGAGGTATGTTCAACAAAATAGCTGCTGTTCGGTCCACTCAAAATAGACTTGCCTATAAGCAGTACCGTTGACAGGGAGCGCCAGTACGCGCAAACACATACAATAGTAACTGAAACGGCAGTGAGTGGCCTTGAAGCTAGTTCGCAAATAGCAGTCTCCCTTCCTTCCAGCACAGAGAATATTCGTTATCTTATCTTATTGATATCTTCTTCTTCTTCTTCTTTGTTCTCTCTTCTTCCATCAGTCCGTTGTTGATCGGTGTAGCGTCAAGGGACATGTATCCGGTCGTGCTGAATTGATTTTAGAAGTTTAGGAGCAGAACTTTTCAAGTTATGGGGAATAAAAAACGTTCGAAGGTCCAAAAAGTTAAAAGTCGGGGTGGTGAAAGGTTAAGAGAGTGGAGAATTATGAATGAATGTATTGTAAATAACATTGAACTTCGAAAGACACTTACACCCAAAGAGCCTTCTTCTCCAACTTCACCACCTTATCCAATTTCCTGTATTTTGGGAGGAAATTATGTTGCCCAAACTAAGTAAATTTTACTACAAATAATGTCTATTGCCTGAATTAATAGATCCCAGGCATAGACGCAATATGCCAATCAGAGAACCACGCCATATTCTTGCAGCAATTTCAACAAAACAAATAAAACAATAGACATTTATAACTTGTTTAATTTATTAGGGCAAGTTTTTGCACATCGAATTGTAAAATATTTTCTGGTTAATCAATACTTTTATCAAATAATTGTTCATTCTTCGAAGTATTCAATTTTACAGAGTGTACAGTATTAAAATACTGTATACACTACTTTGTTTTTTGGAATTAATTATTTTTAAATATTCGATGCAGTCAAATTCAGATATTGCTGCAAAAGGTGTGCAGTTACCCTCGCAATCGTATGTGATTTTCATAAATAGTTTATTAGTCTAGTAAATAGTTTCATTTAGTCTATGCTTTTGAATAGCTTTGCTCATATTCTTCATATAATTGCTTCATATTTTTGAAGCAATAATGAAGTAATAGCCATGAATAATTTTTTCTTTTTATTAGGACAATTTTTTGCACGTAGATCGTAGAATAAATTGTACAATATGTTTTGGTTCTTCAATACTTTTATCTAATTATTGTTCATTCTTGGAATTATTCACTTTTACAGTAGTATACAGTAGTAAATATAGCCTACAGTACTTTGCATGTTTCGGAATTCATTCTTTTTAAATATTCGATGCAGTCAAATTCAGATAGTGCTACAAAAAGTGTGCAGTTACCCTTGCACTTGTATGTGATAATCATAAATAGTTTATTAGTCTAGTAAATAGTTTCATTTATATAATGAATGCACAAAAATGGCCATTGTCGTAACAAATGAGGGCAAATTTTTGCCCTAATTTAAGCTGAATTTTTGCAGGATGTTAGTATACATTGTACTTACTCGAAAAAACCAAAGTACCGACCCCCACACCGCTTGCTTCACCCACCAAACCCCCTCTCAACATTACAAGAGCAGTACTTCAGTTAAAGGCTTATAAATCGGAAAATAATTAAGGTATCATTGTGATTCTCATCTCATTTATTACTTAAAACTATTCTATTAAAAATTGTCATATACATTTTCTAGATAGCGTAATTTTTCAGCAAAAATATAGTTTATAGAAAAAAATGTCACCACGAACCACAAAAATCAACTTCAACTGATCATATCTTTTTTGCTATCGCGTTATTGGTTGTGCCATTCCTTACAAAACTTATAGATAATTTAATAAGCTTTAAAATGATGTGTCTATTGATTACTATCGTCCAAGTTATGGCGTCATAGTGAATGATGAAATAGTAGCGGACACCGCGTCGCCGAACCCTACAGCACTGTGTATTGCATGGCGCTTGGCTATCCAGCCCAACCCAATAAAGAATTATTGTCAGACAAGCAAGACTATAAATGCCAATTAATAGTACACGTTTAAAAGTAAATTTTCCGAAAAGTCCCCAAAAATCCCCCCTTGGCTTTTCCCCCAAGCCCCCTAAAAGTTGAAAATTTTTCTAGTCATTGGAAATTCGATATCTCTGTAACTAACCATCGAACAGAGTTCTATCAACTAGATTTTTCATTATTTAGGGGGACATTTTTGTACCGTATGTCATTTTGATGAATTGTTGGATGAGAGATTTAGCGAGGAGGGGGGTACCCCTTCGCTAACATCTGTCACACTCCATACCTTTATGTTCTCAGCTCTTTGTGGCTATTTCAATTCATATTTAAAATGTCATATTTGACCGATAATTTGGAATTCTACTTGAAAGAGCAGTATAGGCTTCCCCTATCATACATGATTTTGTAAAATGATGATTTATCATTATAAATAGTTATAACTTGTAAACTACTGAAGAATAAATAGCAAAATTTGTCTCAAACTGTAGGCATCATCTTTTTCTTTCATACCCTCAGTAAGAGAACTGCTGGAAACACATTACAAATCAGGCTAAACAATTTTATATGTAGCAAAAATTTTGGTAATTTTCCAGGTTTTCCGATATTACAGCCACGCCATGAGTTAAACAGGGAATAAACAGGATCCCTCTCTTGTGGACAATACAATTACCCAAAACTGGGTACCAAGGGCAGACATGTAGCATGAATAGATTCTAAGTTATAATCATACATAAAGTTGAAATTTCAATTTTTGTTCATAATCTTTCAACATTTTGAATTACAATAACTCAAAATTCATGCGTGATACAAAGATGCCACTGGTATGCTTCAGGGAATTGTATTGTCTAAAATAACTGTGTCCTATTCATTTTTTGTCCAACACATTGTACTATTAAGAAAACCTGGAAAATTACCAAAACCCGTAAAATTTTGGCTACATATAGAATTGTTTAGTTTGATTTAAAATGCGTTCTCAGTGGTTCTCTTACTAAGGATATGACAGAAAAAGATGTTACCTACAATTTGAGACCAATTTTTCAATTTGTTCTTTAGTAGTTTACAAGTTATATACTATTTGTAATGAAAACTCGTCATTTTCCAAGTACACTTCAGGGCGGTAATGGACGAACTACGGCCCGTGAGCTAGCCCGGAACATGATTTCGAGTGAACACTAAAATCACAAATGCAAATTGAGTTATAAGAAATATATGAAATATAATGTAGAAAATATATTTTTTTCTTTGCTAAATTAGAATAACGTTTACTTATTCATTCATCTTTTCGATTTCGCAGTACAATATTATCGCATCTCAGTTTGCTCTCAGTTATAATCATGAATAGGTTCTAAGTCTAGTAAATAGTTTCATTTATTCTATGCTTTGGAATAGCTTTGCCCATTTTCGCGGCTCAACGTAACTAATTATTCGATCGTAATTAACAATAATAATATATTTATGAAGTTTATTACTGTATTTTTAGATGAAAAATTTCATTTTCAAATATTAGTGTTAATCTATAACAATTATTGTTATTCATTGATATGTTTATTTTTTTGTATACTTTTTTTTCTGCTCACAGAATTAACTGTTAGATATTTTGATAGATATTTGAGTTCAGGTAGTTATTTGTTATTTTTAATGGATGATTGATCTGCATTTTTATTTTTGCCATCTTCTTGCTGTACATGTACATGATTTCATATTATTGACGTTTTACTATAAAGTATATCCTAGATGATTAGATGATTTTTATAGCTTAGATGATTTTTGGGCAATATTATAATTTTTCAATATGTTCTTGCAAATAAAAGTTTCTGTGGATTTTGGGTCTCAAACAATATCTATTCGTAAAGCAATAAAATGATGTATAGCGTATAGCTTTAGAGGAAGCCGGAATGTCAACAGTGGCAAGATGCAACAGATAAGAGTGCAGTAACCTTGTCTTCCTGGGGTGGTTGATGGCTCTTCGCTCTATTGTCTCTTCTCTCTTCTTGTGCGCTCTCACTTCTCACACGCACACAAAGACAAACCTTACTCACACAAATGCCAGTGATACTGTACTCTTTTTAGTTTGAAACTAGTTCGTTCATAACTTGACAGATTCGCTACTGTCGATTTTGAAAAACATTCTAGCTACAGCCGACCCTTAATAAAATCGACAGTTTTTCTGCCGGCTCTATGCAGACACTGAAGTTACTCCACTTCCGTATAACCCCTTCTATTAGTAACAAAATGTAGTCGAACGTTTCAACAGTCATTCTATGATATTTTTTAACTTTGTCTGGATAACCACTCATAGGTAAGCAGGTTGCATAGTATTCACTTTGCCTGTGGTCTTCATTAAACTCATGAACCCACTTCCTTGTACGTGTCTTAAATAGAAGATTACTGTCCATTGACATAAAATCAAAAAGTTCCTTATCCATTTGCAAAAGTGGAAGATTTTAAACCATCAAAAATTACAACTCCGGTAAAAGCAACTTTCATCGTCGAGATCTGATACTGCACCGAAAAGCTGGCTCCAGTGTAGGAGCGCCGGGTCTGTTCTGGTCGGGTCTGGTCTGGTCGGAATGGCTGACCAGACTTTATCCGCTTCCAATGTAGGAGCAGCCTACACAGATTAGTAGCAGATGACACAAAGTAGTAAATAGTTTATTTTTCTGTGCGGACGCTCAGTAGTCTGTCCTAGATGAACGCTCTCGTAGAGAAGACGTTTGACCTCACAATTGAAATAAGCCTATTTCTCTTCCTAGAACGAAACATTCCAAAGATCGAAAATGCTCCCTTGAATTTTCCTCGACCGTGCACGACAATTCAACAGTGTTGCCATATTCCTTTCTCTTCAATCGCGGCGTTGTCGGACTTCTTCCCATGTTATTCTTATGAGTTTACTTTTATTCCCTAGGGACTGAAAGTAATATCACTTTTACTCCCTAGGTAGAAAATGTAGGTAGATTAAACTGCGGTGGTGAACAGTTGTGAGAAATATTTTATAATGTGAATTAGGAATAGTACGTAATGAGAGTATTGAGGCATAAGTTTTATGGTTGTAGAATCGGGAATTAGAACGGATGTTAGAATATAGAAGTGTTTCATTTATTAAAAAATATTTATCCAATGAAATAAAAGGGCCCAGTCCCTTAAAACCTGGTGGAGGCAGCGATACCAAACCCGCTGCCTATAACGCTCGCCACGAGTAATACCTTCATGGGGTAGAAGTATTACTGTCTTAACTATCCGATTCCAGGAAGTAAAATGCAACTCTAGATAGTAGGTAGAGGAAAAAGGATTTCAAAATCTTTCAAAATCTTGATTCAAAATAACAAGCCAACACATACGCTACGGTTCCCAAAAAAAGGCCAACGGAACAGCTCGAACAAACAAGCATTCCTCTAACTTTCTTCTTCTATTCCTTCTTCATCGATCTTATTACCTCCCTTTTTCTCCTTCTTTCTTCTCCTTTTTCTCTCCTTTTTCCTCCTCCTCCTCTTTTTCTCCTTCTTCTTCTTTCTCCCTTCTCCTTTTTTTCTCCTCTTTCTCACCTCTCATCTTCTTTCTTCTCGCAATCTCCTCAATTTCATTTCTCATCTTTCGTTCCTTATCCTTGCTACGATACTTCGAAATGGCATACTAGCCTGACAAGAGTCAATCAAAGAGTCTAGTTTTCTCTTTCTCCGTCTTCTCTCATTTTAATATCCTATTCTTGTCTTTCTTCTTCTAACCTTCTCCCACATTTCCTTCTTCCGTTTCTTCCTCTTACTCCTGAACTTCAGCAACCTGTACTTAGCAAAAAGGCTTATGTTTTTTATCCTCTCATTATTCCTTTCGTTTGTCTTCTTGTTTCTATTGTTCTCTTTTTTCTCCTACATTTCTACTTTCTTTCTCTTTGATTTCTTCTCACTCCTTTCGTTTCCTTTCCCCCCCCCCTTTTCATCTTATCCCGTTTCTTCATCTTGTTACCATATTCCGGAATGGGTAACAACCTAGAAAGAAGACAAATACTTTATTGAAAGAGTTATATTTTTCTTTCTTCTTCTCTTCGCAACTCACAGCTTTCTTTCTCTCCTTTATCTTCTCCACCTTTCTTCACCACCTTCTTACCAATTCTTTCTATTTCTGTTTCTTCTTCTCACTATTGTGCCTCGTTGTGTCAGCCAGCCTCAACAAATAATAAATAAAAAAGTGGAATGAATCTACCTGGATGAATTCGAAGGGGACGCTCTCAATGTGCAAACCGTATTTTTCAAAAATATATATATATTTTTTTTTTTTGAGGATGAAGCCCACATAGGTTTGAGACTCGTGCGTGGGTAATGAGTTGGGTGATGGTGATTGATGAGTTGATCCTACAGTTTTAGGTGGGTTCCGAACCACCGGGAAGTGATTTGAAGGAAATAGTTATTTATTTATTAACCCTAGAACTGATAAGCTGTTTCGCCTTAAGTGATGGGCATTTTTGAAGCCGCGCGCAACGACATTTTAGAAAAATTGGAATAAATATGAATGTACATCACTCATAACTGTATTATATTTCATTTCACTCAGAAAATTATGAACTACATGCATGTATAAAGGTTTCAAACTCAACCTCGCTCCTTCACTTGTGATATTCAAGAATGTTCATGAACTTAATTTTTTACATTCCGTATTTTTGAGTAATACATTATAAAAATCACGTTGGAAATAAAATTAGCAAAATTCCAAGATATGCAAAATGTGCGTATTTTTGTTCTCTTTTATAATCTGTGAAGAAATTGAAAATAATTACGTTCACTCATTATTTTTCTATTAATCTTTTACTACGTACATGTCACTCACTATGTACTGAACGAGATTCGAAATCCAGCCGGCTAACCGCTATCATGAAGTCTATTTTTGGTAAATGAGGCTGTTGCCAACCTAGAAAACAAAATTATACCTCAAAATCTTCAGCAGAATATGCACTATCGAACGAATTCATCGAAATATACTCTCGACCATTTTGTTTGGTTGAACAGTCGATTCGTGTGATCGACTGTTTAATGCGTAGCAATTGCGACGTTATCACTACTTAAGAAATGAGTTTTTGCGACGCAATTGCGACGTTCTTCAGTTCTAGGTTCGAGCGTGAAGCACGAATTTATCGCTTGATTTAAAGCAGTAATTTTGCGGGAGTGATAAAGAAGCTTGACATGCGAATTAAATAAATAATAATCAAAACTGAATAATAATGATAAATAATTAGATGTTTTATTTCTCTTCTAAAAATAAAGTACATTTCAAATACTAAACTTTCTTTTTATAATACAAGATAGAATAGGTACTCCCGAGATTATTAAAAATTAGAAATAATTAAAAATTACCTAAAAGAAAAATTACATACAACATTTTTCCTACAACTGCACTTCTGGATTCAAACACAATAAAAGCTTGTAGTTTGTAACATCACAGTTTCAGCATGAGCGGGTTTGGTTAGCTTGCGCAATTTTTATGAGAATGAGGATATGAGAATTTCACGCATTTGTGAAGACATGAGAAGACATCGAAAACAGCTGGCGTGTGGTAATAGTATATTACGTTACAAGTGCAGGAAATGGTGTTTACCGTTCAAGTATAAGTTAACGCATGAGACGGAGTCCAGTGCGGTATTGTCACATGAGAATGGTAAACGTCTTCCCGGACGAGTTACATACAATATTTCTTGTCATACTAGTCTAAAATATGAGAAAAGATGAACTTTGAGCTAGTTTAACAAGCATCATCAAACATAACTTCGAAATCCATCACAGCAGTAAAATAGTAAAAATACTTCTGAGATCAGCTGTTTTTCCAAATTCTCAATCAGCTGGAAAACGGTATATTCATTACTGCCCTGAAAAAGGATGTTTTTTCTGTAAACAGGAGTTTACCGGCTCGATTTAATGCTTGGTGAAGTGGTGAATATGTACGAGTATTACAAAATAGTTATTTATCTACGACCATGTCATAATGTATACATTACAGTTTCACAATTGATGCCAAAACAGCTGTCTTTTCGAAATGCTTTTTGAGACTCGTTGCATAAAGAGCTCATTATAGTACAGGCTACATTATAACACGGGTTCTGGACCAATCGGAAGCATTTTTGATGGAATCAATATCGTAATTCAATATTGTGAAACTATTAGCTGATTTCATCAAACTGCTACACCAGCTACTTTAACTCAACAATCTACTATAACTTCTCATATTTGAGACGAGAGGTTAGGTATCTCCGAACGGCCACAGGTAAAATGAAATTGTTTTAATTAAATGTATACTAGTGGTCGTAGATAAAATAGTGTATGCAACGATTTTATTTGGCCATTAAGGCACTCGTGAGATATTTATAACACTCGCATTCGCTCGTGTTATAACTTACATCTAACTCGTGCCTTAATAAGGGTCAAAATAAAATCGTTGCATAAACTACTATTGTGTAACTAGTGCGCAAAGTGGCGGTTTTCTGCATTGAGAGAAACAGTTCTGTTCACGAGCCAAAGGCGAGTGAAAAAAGTTTCTCAAGTGCAGAAACGATACTTTGCGCTCGAATTACACATTTAATTTTTGTTACTGTAATGTATCAAGTAATTTAAACAGAACAAAACAGGACAAACATAGCCTGGCAATTCCTCACATAACCTATCTTCGAATCAAATCGAGTTCAACAAAAACTACTGCTGACTATATTTTGTTTCTGAAGCAGAGTAGCCAACCTATTTTTGAATGCAGAATAGGGAACCTGCGTATTAGATGCTCACTATTTTGTGTTGTTAGGTTGCAAATCTGGAGTGCGGAAAAGTACTTTCCCGCACTGGAGTTTACTCTCCCGCACTGGTGCAGGAATAGACTATTTTGCGTGCTACAGTTAGTGCAAAAATAGGCACATTCTCGGGTCACTTCAGGAAAAGTACTTTTAAGTCTTCAGTATGTCAAGAACTACTTTACAAGCAGTTGGAGGGAAATCGGTTTATTTTTTAGGGAAACAGCTAATACAGATCAATAAAAAAATTTCAATCCACTAGAACTGAGAAAAGGCATGCCTAGAAGCTGTGCCCCAGAGAACTGTTTACTTCTATAAACTGTTCGTTTAAGGATAAATATTGTGTCCTTCAGTGAGGACCGAAGAAATTAATTTCAATTTTCCTTCTTATGAGGTGCCTGAAAACTCCTGAAAATTTGGTTTCTCTACCCCCCCTATAGTTTTTGCTCTGAAGTTTCATGCGTACAGCCAGACGAACGGACAGAGCCTCCGCAAAATACTCTCCCCCTATGTACTTCATACAGTGAGAGCTAAAACGGGATGGAATAATGAGGCTTGTCCGTTTACCTTATCGTACCGACATCTTCTTGGGAACCTAAGGCTGAACTTGAACATAAATAAACTTGATTATGAGCGAATGATTCTCACCCTGTTTCACATTCATTAATTTATTTTCGAAATTCTTCGTTGGCTCAAGTGGTTCTCTCATCTTGTTCGCCCTCTGCTTTGAGCTTCTTTCTCCTCTAGCTTGAAAGGAGGATACTGCAAATCTTTCCTTCCGCTTTTCACCATTCGTCATCCTTACATTTGTCAGCTCATTGTACTTTCCTCCTTGCTCAAGAAGCTTTAAGCTCCGATAGAAAACCGCAATCTTTTTCTTTCCTTTTTCTTCTTCTTATCCATCTCCTTCATCTCATCCTTCACCTTCACAAACCTCCACCTCCACCACCTCTTAAACCTTCCCCATCATCTTCGGCTACTTATTCACCACCTTCCTAAACTTCCCACCTCCTCCAACAACTCCTCCTCTTTCTCATTCACCTCCTACTCTCCAATCGTTTAGTATCTCTACTTACTAAGAACCTCCTTTTCTAATCTCCCCAACATCGACCCTCACCACCCTCAGCAATTACTAAACGTTGTTCCAATTTATCTCTTCACTTTCTTTAATTGAAGGCTTTTATCCTCTCCCTTTTTTCCATTATTCCGGTTCTGATCGTTCGTTAAATAATGCTTTTCCAGCCTCTCTTGAACCGGACGACATTATTTGCAAACTGCTATTGAGCTAATGATGAGAAAAAGACTGAACCACTTACAGTCATTACCTATACTCGAGGAAAGGTTGTTCCATTCCATTTTATCATTTCTTTTTTCTTGTAATCATTAATGGTTGTCTACTGTCCTTATTTGCAGAAAAAACTCGGTGTTTCTCTTTCGATGACAATTTAAATTGTATTTACTTATCTGTAATTGAAGAAATTGGATTTTCAACAATAACAACTCGTACAATTAACGTACAATTACATTGCAAATACAGAAGTATTCTTTCTGCTGATGAAGCAAAAGTCTTAAATTCAAACTATTATCAATTCTGAAGAGTATAATCGTTCTCTTCTACTCTTTTCTCCTTCACTCTTAATTACCTTCTCCGTTCTTCACTTTCTTTCCTTTATTTTTCTTCTTCTGCAAAATAAGAGTTTACTAAAATAGATAAATAATTTTATTTCTTACTCGATCTAATCTAATCCTCTAGCCTCTATTTTCTTCTCCATCTTCTTCTTCTTCTTCTACTTCTTCTATCTCGTTGTATTTTTCTTCTTCTTGTTCTTTATTTGTTCTTCTTACTTTTTTCATATTTACTTCTTGATTTTCTTCATAATCTTCCAGCTTCTTCTTTTTTTTCCTTCTTCTTATTCTTCTCCTTCTTCATTATCTTCTTCTTCTTTTATGAGAAGTGATAGTCAAGTGCTGTAGCAGGTATGTGTTCCACCAAATTAGGTAAGAAACGCTCAACCGGGCCCCTCTGTGAGCGTGACTGATTGGATTGACTAGCGAAAAAGACACTGTTCTTTGCTGTAAAATCACTTCCCGGCGGTTCGGAAGCCACCTAAAACTATAGGTTCACCTCATCAACCACCATCATCCAATCCATTACTCCTTCCTCATCTTCTTTTTCTTCTTCTTCTTAATTTTCTATTCTTCTTCTTCTTTCTTCTTCTTCATACTCTTGCTAATCCTTCTGCTCCTTCCTTTCCTTTTTCTTCTCCCTCTCCTCCTCAATAACTCTCAAACTCTTTTAACTCATTACTCATCTTCCACTCATTCTAATCATAATTCCTTTTTATCTCCTACCACTTCAGTATCTTCTCCTTCTTTACTTCTTCTTCTAATCTTTCTTCTCCATCTTTTCTATCGTCTTCTTTTACCATTTCTTTCTACCACCTCATTCTCCTTTCTCCAAGCTCCTCCACCATTATTCTCCTCTTCTTTCTCTTTTCATATTCACCTTCTTGTTCCAGTTTGTTTTATTCTTTGTTCTTCTTTTTCCTTTTCTCTGTTCTTATTATTTCTCTGTTTTTTCCTCTTTTTGTTCTCCTTCATCTTTTCTCTACTCCATCATAACTTTCCCTCTACTTCATTCCAACCTTCTCTATTGAGCTAATGATGAGAAAAGACTGAACCACTCACAGTCATCACCTACACTCGAGTTGTTCCATCATCTTCTTTCCTTCTCCTCCTTTTCCTCCTACTCCTTTTCTTTCTCCTCCTTCTCCTCCTTTTCCTCCTACTCCTTTTCTTTCTCCTCCTCCTCCTCCTTTTCCTCCTACTCCTTTTCTTTCTCCTCCTCCTCCTCCTCCTCCTCCTCCTCCTCCTCCTTCTCCTCTACTTCCTCCTCCTCCTCCTTCTCCTCCTCCTCCTCCTCCTCCTCCTCCTCCTCCTTCTCCTCTACTTCCTCCTCCTCCTCCTTCTCCTCCTCCTCCTCCTCCTCCTCCTCCTCTACTTCCTCCTCCTCCTCCTCTACTTCCTCCTCCTCCTCTACTTTCTCCTCCTCCTCCTCCTCCTCCTCCTCTACTTCCTCCTCCTCCACCTCTACTTCCTCCTCCTCCTCCTCCTCCTCCTTTTTCTCCTCCTCCTCCTCCTTTTTCTCCTCCTCCTCCTCGTTCTCCTCTACTTCCTCCTCCTCCTCCACCTTCTCCTCTACTTCCTCCTCCTCCTCCTACTCCTCCCCCACCTCCTTCTCCTTCACCTCTACTTCCACCTCCTCCTCCTTCTCCTCCTCCTCCTCCTCCTCTTCCTCCTCCTCCTTCATCACCTCACCAATTCTTCCTTCAACAACTCACTGGCTTCTTGTTCCGCACACCATTACAGTATCATCATAGCACAGGTGTAAGCAAAGTCCCTTAAAACATGTTTCTGGCCATGCACTATCTCTTCTGCTAGCTTCAACTCGTATAAATTTCACCGGAAACCACCTCTAATGTCCGGTCAAAGTTACAATTTGGATGTTTTCCAAGCCATATTCATCCTATTCCATTCACATGTTGTGATCCTTTCTCTTCTCTTCCATCTCTGTTTCTTATTTTTCTTCCCTTGTCTTACTTCTCTTCTTCATCAACTCCTTCTCATTTCTTTCTTCTTTTCTATTTTTCTTATTTCCTTAATTTTCACATTTCCTTCTTCCTCTTCATTTATTCTTCTCCTGCTTCTTCTTCTTCTTCTTCTACTTCTTCTTCTTCTTCTTCTTCTTCTTCTCCTCCTCTCTCTTCTCCTTCTTCCCTCACCTCCTCCTCCTCCTCCTCCTCCTCCTCCACCTCCACCTCCTTCATCTACTTCTTCTTATTCATTTCCCCCCATCTTTCTTCTCCTTCTTACACCTCAATGTTTAATGTCCACCACCACGATATAACCCAAGTTATACACATACAAGTCAAGAAAACAATAATTGTTGTTCGAGAACAGAATAAGAGCGGTAGATATTTTTGTTAGCAGGAAATGGACACTACACCAGGAAATCCCCTATGACACATCGCAATTGAGAAACGATAGGCTACAGTTTTCATCGTAAGAGCTTCAACAGAATAAACGATTACATGTCAGGAGCTTTACTGGCTCTTAGCCATCCGAATTCCATAGCTCTCACATATTCCATTAATGTCAAGAGTGTAGGCGTATGTCAGACTTCATTCCTCCAGCTCCTATGTTACACCATTCCTTCAGCTCCCTTCTTTCTAGATTCCTTCATTCCCTGAGGAGCCAGGCAGGAGCAGGCAGTTGGCTTTATCGACCAGCAGGTTGGACGAGATCCAAAAGCAGTTCTTTGATGTTCCAGTTCAAGTGCTGCTCTCATAATATAATAGGGGCTACTACGGGTTGCATCAATGATGAGGAAAATTTAGAAGATTTGAGCGTTGCCGATTCGCAGCACATTATCAATGGAAGAGAGTAGAGGGGGAAAAGGAGCAGGAGAACAAGAAAGGAGGAAGAAGGTGGAAAAGATGTAAAATGAAATGGGTGTGAAGATGGAAAATGGAAAATGTGTGAAAAAATTGAAGAAGAAGATGGAGAACAGAAAGTGTGTGGAGAAGTTGGAGAAGAAGAAGATGAAGAAGAGAAAGAAGGAGAAGGAGAAGAATCGGATGAAGAAGAAGAAAAAGCAGGAGAAGAAAAAAATAAGAAAGAAAAGAAGAAGAAAAATCATGAAAATAGAAAAAAATTTATTGAAACTTGACACTAGTCTCAGAAGAAAAATTAGAACAATAAAAAAAGGGAATAGGAGAAAGAAGATACGCTGAGAGGAGAAGGAGAAGAAGAAGAAGAAGAAAGAGAAGAAGGGTAAGAAGGAGAAGAAGGAGAAGAAGGAGAAGGAGGAGAAGAAGGAGAAGAAGGAGAAGAAGGAGAAGAAGGAGAAGAAGGAGAAGAAGGAGAAGAAGGAGAAGAAGGAGAAGAAAGAGAAGAAGAAGAAGAAGAAGGAGATGAAGGAGAAGAAAGAGAAGAAGGAGAAGAAGGAGAAGAAGAAGAAGAAGGAGAAGAAGAAGGATAAGAAATCAATGATGATGATGATGATCATGATCATGAAGATGAAGAAGAAAGAGAATATAGCAAAAAGAACAAATATCAGCTTCTGCGGTACTTGAATGCTTAAAAAAATGATATAAAAAGGATGTCTTACCGAACATAAGTAAATCAAGCCCCGTATTTATGAACGTGACTTACGTTGATCTAAGCATGACTTATCTCAAGATTGGCTTGGAAAGGCTCTATTTCATTGAACATGGTCACAAGCTAACCTGAAATTGTGTAGTATTATTATGCACTAATAAACATGAAATAACATGCATGAAAAGATAAAGCATATCGCATATTGCACTGCATGTAAATTTATAGTTACTGTTACATAATTATCATCACACCAACATCTTTTAAATCATTATTTTCTGTTTTCCGAATTTGAAAAATGATAGCATTCGATGGAGTGTAGTGAGCGCTACCTGCCAGAAGATCAAAGAACTTCATCTTGTAGAAAGATAATTGTTTCTAGTGCAAAAAAATGTATAGGTTAGAACTCGATTTACATAAAATAAGTAGAAATAATTTCAATAAGTCAAATATACATTGCAATGGTGCAAAAATTGATTATGATGATTTCATTTTATATTTATGAGCAGATGTTAAACTAAAAAATGTAGCCAAAGTATGATACAACACAATAATCTAAGAACGGCTTCAAGTCAGCTCTGTACCTAGCTTGGCTAAGAACGGATTTAAGACACGAATTATAAGCACCACTTGACTTTCAAGTTAAGAAGATGTTTAAGTAAGGTTCATAAATTAATATGAACTTTAGTTTAAGCATGACTTATACTGAGTGAGTTTACGAGCTGAAAAGTGAGGTCATAAGCCGACCCAGTTGTCCCTGCAACATTTATGTAGTGAAAATTCTTATATTAATTTATATATTAGAGTTGTTTAATGTAAATTATTAATGTTAAACTATTTATCAGGAGTCAGATCTTTGTTGTGGGAGCTGGGTTGGCTTTTAGGGTTACAGCTGCTCGCTGGCTTGAACCTGTTAGTATAAGTATGACTTATTGCCGCTAAGTCTGACTTATCCAAGTCGATCTTTGAGAAGTCACGTTCATAAATACGGGCCTAAGTGTATGCTTTTGTCCTTCCTCCAAAGGTTCAGATGCCTCTTAGCTTTCCAAAATTTCCATTTAACTTTTCTAAAATCTTAAGAATTACGTGTCTAAGGCCTAGACTGGAAATTTAACTGGAAATTTAGAGGTCTGTTCTCTCCAGGTGTCAAATTTGAAAGAAAGTAGGAGGCAATATTTGTCAAACGAATTATTACTATCAGCTTTTTAAGAAAAACCACCATTAATAATCAGTTCCCAATAATTATTCAAGTTGATTCTCCAGTCACAAATGAAGGCTCCGACTACACGATGCGAGCGTATTCTTTTTTTCGCTGCAGGCAGCGTAAATAACTTCGCGAGCAAGTCAAACTATCTGATTAAAACTGCTCTTTCCATCAGGTATCCTTTTGAGGATATAATTACTCTTTTTGTGTCCTTCAGCGAGTTATTATAAAAATGAAACTAAACATAATCGTATTTTTCCACCAAAAAGCCCCTACATTTGCGATTTCATCAAAACCGTTAGAGCCGTATTTGAGATCTGTTTGACATATACATAAACACATACAAACATACATACAGGAATTGCTCGCTCAACAAAATAGGATCATTATCCAATGATCTTGTTTACAATTTCTTTTTCGAATTACAGAGAAAATATCTACTTACTTTAATGGGGTAGGTATCTCACATTCACTCTTTCTCTCACACACACAAACACTCTTTCTCACTCTCTTATTTCCTCTCACATTTAGCCACTCTTTTTGTACTTCTTTTATAAACTTGGCAAATATCCACGGAATTAATTCAAAATTATTTCCCCACGGGTTAAATGTTCGCTTTTATTTATTATGCCATTCCTTCTGTTATCAGATCTAATGAATACTTTACGATATACAGTTCAGCTTTCATTGTTTCTTTCATCCCTTGCACTCCTTCATTCCCTCTCTTACATTCGTATTCTCTTTCACTTCTGCTATTTATTTATAGGGGTGAGCCATTAGCTTTATCGTTCTTCAGACCTTTTCGTTTGAAATTGTTTCGAATAGAAACGATTTTAGGGGAAAACGAAACAAGAAGACGAAGAAGTGGACAAAGGTGGGGGAGGATGACGATTGACGAAAGGAGGAGTGGTAGGAAGAATAAAAGAGAAGAAAGAGTAGGAAGAGGACAACGAAGAAAATGGGAAAGCAATGTTTATTATATGTGAGCTGGATGTAAAAGATATGTTGTAGTATAGCGGTAAGAAAATGCTCGCATTTCGGGAAATGGATTTTGGAATGATATATTCTATAGTTACCTCAGGAGCTTTAAAAGGATTATTAGAAGTAGAAGTAAAGAACAAAATAGAAGGGAAGGAGTATGAGATGAGATAAGAGAAGATAACCTGAGGTAGAGGAAAGTCTAGATGGGATCTTGATGATGAAGAAGAAAATAATTGAAAAGTGGCGAGGAAGAGGAGAAGAATTGAAATGAGAATTGAGAAAAGAAAAAAGAGAGAAATAAGAGTGTGAGAGAGTCAGAGAGAGAGTTTGAGGTAGAGTAGTAGGAAAGTAGAAAGAATGAGAAAACGAAGAAAGTAGAAAGTGCAAGTAGAAGAAAAAGAGGATGATGGAGAAGAAAAAGAAAAAGGAGGAGGCGAATAATGCGAAGAGGAAAAGAGAAAACTGTGAAGTGAATAGAGAAACGAAGGAGTGAGAAAGAGCGTGGATGAACAAGAGGAGAGACAGGAAGTGATTGAGAAAGAGAATAGTAGAATATCAAATCAGTTCAGTTGTTCATCCACAATCAATTTTCAAAAATCTGGTTTTTTAACCCCTTTGTTAAAAATGAGTCATCACCATGTTTTGATGCATTTGTCTTGTGGATGCTCACTCCAACACGAAAAAGCTATGGGTAGAAAGTTCTAGATCAGGGGTCTCCAAACTACGGCAAGTTTGATCAATCCGGCCCGCGACAGTGTGACCAATCGAGCCCACGACAGCTCATAGGGTTTTGCCATTTAATATTATTTTCTACTGATTATTCCACTACTTTATTAATACATCATTTTACTATCAAATTTAACAGGTGTATTTTGGTGTGGTTGTATTTTTGTTGTAAATGTTGAAGGCACATACTTCTCGACTTTAGAAGTTATAGATGCGTGATCCTCAGGCTCGCTTCTCTCGCCTTAACCTTCTGTCCGACTAGACCCAGTAATGGGAGGAGGAACTTTCTATAAAATATAATAAGTCATCATTTATTGCGCCTTCTGATATACTGAAGGCTCAATTCAGTACCGTACTTATTTGGAGTTTCAAATGAACTAAACTTTTAAGGCCACATGGTTCTTGAGAATCGGTGATTAAAGAAGTTTTCCATATTTCTTTATTTCGAGCTTGTAAACCGATATCTTAGTCCAACTTTTCAATTTTCTAGTCATGTAGTCATTTCTTAAGCCCAACACACACGGACGGCAATTCAACTGAAAAATTGCCGTCGGTTGCTGACAGTAACACAATTCAATGGGATTGGATACGAAATGTTATAGGGCGCACACACGGCGACATCAACAGAACTGCAAGCCAGGGTCAATGGGCGACTGCCTCCGGTTGACGTCGGTGTTGTCAGCCGGCTGACTGAAAAACTGCCGTCGGCTTGCAGTCGAGCCAACACATACATGGCGGCAACGGGACTGCAAGCCAGCGTCAACTTTATCTTCAGCGCTCCTAGTGGTGCCTAGTAGCACTACTGTATTCATCATCACTATATCTATATTGTTAAATTGTTGTACTGTTTTTTTTTCACTGCAGACAATTGTTTCACTGTTTTTAGTAGAATTGTCATTCGTGTGAGTTATTATCAATAATCATTATAAAGGCTTTATTACTCTGCATTATTAAAATGGCAGAAAAATAATAATTATTTATAATGTAGAATGTAGAATTGTAGATGAATCTTTCGACACGGAGAGTAGTCGAATGTATACTTTTATTTATTCTAAAATAATCAAAAAATTAAACAATAACTGAAATTGACTCGCTTTTTTCTTCTATTATGGGATGAACCCAAAACAATCTATTTTTACAACGACGTTTTTCTACGACGCAATAAATGCAACAATAAAGCTTCCTCTTAAAAATCCATTTCACTACTGATTTCAAATTTGATAAATGTATATAATATTGTAGGTGACGCTGTACTACCGTCGGCTTGCAGTTGTGTCAACACACACACGACGGCAACAGAACTGCAAGCCAGCGTCAGCCCGACGTCAAAAATGAAGTCGAAGTGCAGTCGGTATCGACGGCAACTCAGCGGCAGTTCAACTGCAACCGACGGCAATTTTGCAGTCGAATTGCCGCTGGATTGCCGTTCGTGTGTGTTGGGCTTTAGTTCTGAAAAATAACTTTGCTTTTATAAAACGTCAATTATGAGCATTTTTTGGGGGAAAATTCGCAACCGTTTCCTCGTACGCGTCTACGTTCTCAACTAAACATGCAGGCTACACTAAATTACATCTTTTTTGTTATGTAATTATTGAGAAACGGTGATGAATGAGTAAGTCAGTCAGTTGGGCAGTTGATGACTTTGTTGCAGAAATAAAGATTACTGGAGGATGCAGCTAAATCTACCAATACTCATTAAGAATATCTAAGGTCTCTTTGTAGGTGATAAATATTTGAATACAATTGGGTTGTATCTAGAAGGCGGTAAAAAATTAAATATAGCATGTGACAATTCTGTAACTACAGTCATTATTGAGATATTTTGCAATAGACCCAAACATTACTGTAGAAATAAGTTTAAAGTTAATAATTTTGAGGTGAATATAAATGACCCAAAGCTTTTTTCATCGAACTAAGCTTTTGAAGAATCAAATTTGAAAAATCCAATTTTGAATCACTTAGAACTGAACCCCAGAGTTCACAATAATTACCACAATAATCGACTTGCAAAATGTTTTATTCAATTTTGTGCTCTTTTTTAATGAATCCTATTCAATCTACTACTTAAAAGAAGGCCTTGGAAATTAATTATTGAGTAGACTGATAGGGATGTCTGCCAATTTTATTAACTTTTATTCTTGTATAATCTTTGCCATCTTTAATGAAAGGTATAATTTTTTATTATATTTATTTTCAGAGAAAGATGTACAGTACGAATTTCACTGGAAAATGCAATTCTAATACGGAACAAGTCCATGCTCATAGGTGGAAAAGGTTGTAGATGATGAGGAGGTGTGGAACGGGAATAATAAGAGGAAGAGGATTCCTCCTAAAACACTCTACCATCTATAGTAGAAGCTGAAAAAGGTTCTGGCCCTCGAAACCTACTGAGGTCATTATTTTGACCTGAAGGCTGGAAAGTTTGGAGACCCCTGGCCAACATGAATCTAATCTATTCACTCTTTCCATACACCTAACATCATTCTTTTGGATCTTTACCCTATCAAGGTCTTTTTTTGTTGAATTACCCAAAACTATGATAGCATACCTTATAATTATGTGACAGTAAGAGCTCATGGTAAGCTGTAATGAATAACTTCATTTCTTTAGATCTGGCAAGCTGTCGCAGGCCAAGGACCCCAGATTAAATTTTACAACATCATAATTATTTCTAAATGTATGGCACCCAGGTCAATCGTCTATCAAACAAAACTCCTAGAAATGCATTGTTTTTTCCTGGTCTAGATGATTTTATCGTTAACAAACACAGTTATAGCCCTGCCCTATCTTCATTCGAATTAGGTATGTTTTTGATTTGAAGATATTGGAATTTCTGCTATTCATCGTTAATTTCAACTAATTATAAATTGGTCAATATAGAATATACTGCACACCTATATGGGCATTTATTTATAAATTATCTAGAACTGATATTGCTGAAAATGAGTGATGTATCTGTTGCAAATTAAATGGCTCTACCATTTATTAACAAAAATCAATAGCAATTGTGTTAATTTGTGTATTGAGGGTTGGTTATTATCTACTTATAGCTGCTGGCATGGTCGCATATCTGACAACAGCGCAATTTTTCAACAATTTGGTGACATTTTTGTCACCAGAAGTGATAGCCGAGTGCTGTAGCAGGTATCTGTTCAATCAGAGATAAGCTAGGAAACTCCTGGGTTATCTTTGTAACAGTAACCGATTGGATGGCCAGCAAAAAAGACTTTGTTCTCTGCTGAAAATCACTTCCCGGTGGTTCGGAACCCACCTATAACTGTAGGTTCAACTCATCAATCACTGTCATCCAATTCATTACCCACGCAAAGATCTTAGTCCATGTGGCTTCATCCTCCAAAAAAAAGACAAAACCAAAACAGAGACATAAACTATGATGATACTGAGTCTGGGCTATGAGCTTTGATGAAAAGATCTATGAGGATGGTTTCACCTCGCAGTTTGAACCATTTCAAGGTGAACATGTAAAACTAGATTTTTAGGTAGATTAAAAATGACCAGATAAATTATGGACAAGTCATAGAGCATGGTAAGTATTCTTTAACAAAACTGATATTTTCTATTCCCAATAATTTGAGTATATTTCTGCGATAATTAGAAAAGCCGAAAACATGTTTCATTATATGAATGCGCAAATAAACTATTTTTGGTAGTTGAGAAGCTTCTCTGAATAAGACTCCTCAATTATTTTCCCCAGCCTTGCATGTAGCTTCTGAATAATATCTTCTGATATTGCTCTTGCAAATTATGGATGAACTTCCACTAATAATACTGATGTATTCAGATGATAACCTTCTATATACATAAATATATCAGATGGATTCCGAACCATTTTTTTTTTTTTTTTTTGGATTACGTCTTGTAGACTGCTAAGGAGTTAATAAGACAAAGCAGATCAACAATAATTATCATTATTGAAAAAATAATAATTAACATTATTTATTAAAATGATAAATTATTTCAAGCAGTCAAGGTAGTTTCCCAATTCACTTATCATTTATATATTTTTAATTTTTTTCCATTTGCTATTTTTTTTTTTTGTTACAATCTTGAAAAAATTGCAAGTCATGTGAGAGTTCGAATAGTATAAAAGATCTAGGCTATGTACTAGCGGTTCCTTTGTGGGCTATGGGCTTGTTGAATTTTCCCACTGATGATCTGGTTATGTTGTAACTCATCTATTTTCTGCTTATGGACTCTTCGTGGCGAAAATACCATCTACCTAATACCTATCTTTGGTTTATCAATTATAATAAAAAGCGATTATATAATTAAATTCATTATGTTTTATTGATTTTAATTGCTATAAGAATTGAATTAACTGCGTGAATAGCATTATAAACATCTTATTTGTGTTGGAAGAAAAATAAGCAGTAGGCTATTAGTTCTGATTCTAAATTTACAATATTTAATTCAATCAACTTTCACATTCATGAAACACGCAACATTTTAAACAAAGTTAGAATAATCTGTAAGTTTTTCAATTTTCTGCACCAACTTCTTAAACTTTTCTTCCCAAAAGAACATTTTACAGAACCTTGTACGTTATTGGGAAACTTAAAAAAAAGCTTTAAATTCATATTATTTTGATTCGATTAGAATATAGAAGTGTGTTAAATATATAATATTCTTATAACAGCTGATCTGTTGAAAAGACACATATGTTGCGTGATAAACCAGGTTTATAATAACAAAGTTTATCCTTCTGCTGGTTGCTGCCAAGTATTCTAATGGAAACATTTTTATTCTGTAACTAGCAACTACCCGTCCTTCGTACGGATTATGTTTAGAAATACGACTAAATAATATGTTTCGGTTTTTTTGATAGCAACGATCATGAAGTTGTTAGCAGCTTAGTTAACAACTTAGGACGTTGACAATTCAGTGACAGTTATCAGAGAGAATATTTGAGAACAGCTGATTAATATATCATGATAAATTACGTGATTTGTTGCTGTTCTTATGTTGTAATAATAGTGCTACCTGGCGAATTCCCAAGAGCCTAGCACAAACCGCACCTTCCTAAAATGTTAATTTTTGTTTTAATAAATTATTGAAATTAGAAAATTTTGTTTTTTTCAACAAAGAAATAATTGATAAAACATAAGATGAGCTTTGATTCACCAGACATATGTTTCCTAAAATACTGCAATGCTCCGACTACACAAGTCTGCAGACAGCGTAAATAACGCCGCGAAGAGCCCACTATATTTGAGAACAGCTGATTGATATATCATGATAAATTACGTGATTTGTTCTTATTCTTATGTGGTAATAAAACTTGGAAGAAATGTATCCAAAATCGCCCAATACTTGGTTTTTAAACGTTTATTATTCTGTTGAAAAAAAAGTTAATTTAGTTTTTTATAGCTAAAGACATTGTCAATAATGTTTTCAATACTGTTCAATAACTAAAATCCCGATCGATGCTCTCGTTTTTGAGGAGAAGGCCGCGTAAAATGTATCCAAAATCGCGCAGTACTTGATTTTTAAACGTTTATTACTCTGTTAAAAAAAAAGTTAATTCAGTTTTTTATAGCTAAAGACATTGTCAATAATGTTTTCAATACTGTTCAATAACTAAAATCCCGATCGATGCTCTCGTTTTTGAGGAGAAGGCCGCGAAAAATACCTTTGCGGCCGTGACAGACAGACAGACAGACAGACAGACAGACAGACAGACAGACAGACAGACAGAAAGTGAGATAAGACTATTTTCGGCTTATTTAATGTATAAAACGTAAAAATAACCAAAAAATATACAATTCTGATAAATGTACAGACAAAACTCCAATTTTATTTATATAGATTACTCTAATAAATTAGTTTTATCAATTTCTGTTTATATTTTTAAAAAATTAATGAAAACTTCTTCCATAAGAATAACATGTAAACTTTGAAGGGTCGTAGGACGTATCCTTTCTTTTTTATATTAAGATTTAAATTTATAATGTTCATAACATTCTATTATAAATATGAAATAATATACACATATGTGTCTATTTTTAAGCATGTAGATGTTCTTGATCAGAATCTGATAACTCTTCTTCAGGGATTTCAATACTTTCTTAATTATTTATAACGCTGGCACAGTAACCTACAAATGGTTTTATATTGTAAATATTAAATACGCTGTGATTTCAAGTCCTGTATACAAGAATTATTACTCAAAATATCCCAAATGATATGTTGACGATAAATAGGCAAAATTTCAAATCTCAAAGCAATTATGAAATGAATTGTAATCGGTTTAGCAACAGCATGCATATAAATACGGGCTGTAAGCAGTAGACAAGATTGCTTGGTGGCGATGAGCTCCGAGCCATATGCGCGTGACCCATATCGTCTTCTTCTATCTACCGTAATATCAGGAAAAGAATTTAGTTCTTTTTTCAACGGAGTCTCATATATTTTACACGCTGAGTCTGAATCTGAATTTTGGAAATCTAAAATGTGGTTAGGGTGTGAAGGGGGCCCCACTATTATTTAAATGGTGAATCACACTCAATTGTCTGATAGCTCATTTTACTAAGCTCATTGGGGCAGTCCAAATTTATATGTAACATGTCAATTTCTGACCATAATTCACCATTTCACATAGAATGGTAGTACACACAGGTAGGTCTATACTTGGAAAATTAAGATTTTTCAATATTGAAATAAGAGTAACTTTAACTCTGGAACTACTGGGATCTGGGAATATAATTTCGAGGTTAATCTTTAATTGTAGGTAATAGTTTCTTTTTTGGTTTAATTTGCCTGGGCTACTATAAAAAGGTTAATGAAACTCCTGCAGGAGACAGCCCAATTTCGTTGCAAGAGACTCTTCTCGTCACGGATGACTGATCATCATTCTTATTGTCAACAATATAATAGAACAACTGGAGTATCACGAAGAAAATTGAATATTAAAATGCTGTTAGGATCTTCAGGCAAGTCTCACCCACCCTCCACCATCCATCCTTACGTACACCGTGTTTTATCGTGCTCAAAATTCAAATTATCTTGTAGTCTTTGATAGGAAGTTTGGTACGTAAGGAGGTGGAGTATCTTTTAATTTTGAAAATTTCAGGATCCTTTCTCAATAATAATCCAGCATCTCCCTCACAACCCTTCGCAACACAACGGACACCCTCAAATTTCAAAGTTTTTTGTAGATTTTTTAAGATGAGTTATTAGACGCTTCTTGGATTGCAATAAAAAAGTAAAAGAACTCACTCTCAGCCTAAATTATTAAAAATTATTGTAATTTTACAGATATATTGCTCCTATGACCTTTGAACTTTAAAACGACAAATGATTTGTTGTAGGAATTTGAAGTCACTTTGTAGTAAGAAAATTATTAAATGAATCGAGTAAACAAAAATTTATATTGTTATTTCGGTACTTATGTATTATAATCTTTGTTAAATAGTGGCATTTAACAAAATTTAACATAACTTCCCTGGATCGTGACGTTCCACTGAATTGGAATGTTCTGAAGATTGTTATTGCTTGTAGTGAGTGAAATACAGATAGCAAAAGAGTAAAGCTATCTTTTTCAATAAGAAATAAAAAATTTAGTACTCATTCGGAAAACTTAAGGCTTCTTAAGCCCTCCTTTACGTGGTGGATTCTTTGTGAAATGAGCTGCAAAGCCACATAAGACATTAACTACCGCGATTATTGAGTTATTCTATGAAATACGAAAAGAAGGCCAAAAGAAGGCGTTTTTGAGATTGCAGGGTATGAACTTGGTTATTCATTGCGAATACAGCTTAATATTTCAATTCAATACTCATGCAATACTACTTTACGGCATGCAACTACTCAACTTAGATTGCATGCAACCGGTTGTCACC
This sequence comes from Conomelus anceps, assembly GCA_948455865.1. Lineage (NCBI taxonomy): Eukaryota > Metazoa > Arthropoda > Insecta > Hemiptera > Delphacidae > Conomelus > Conomelus anceps. The sequence goes on along the minus strand of OX418216.1, from coordinate 140,432,052 downwards.
GTTGCGTGCAACTCAGACGATCCACGATGATTTGAGTTGACGTCTGGCAGTTGGCCGTGAGAGGACTCCCGCTGTGAAACATAGACAAGGTTGCGCGCGACTCCAGTTGCCAATTCAAATTGCAAATGAGTCGACTCGTGTGCGAAGAGCTTCACGACGCAACTGAGATTGCAAGCGACCGGCCAGTACCGTTGCGTGCAACTCAGACGCTACACATTGCCAACTGGACTTTTTTTGTAGATTACGTCTTGGAGACTCCAGTTAAGGAGTATAAGACAAGTCAGATCAACAATATTATACACTAGATAACATAATTACTTCAAATAGTTGAGGTGAGGCTTAATTTTGATGTGAAAGGAACTCTTGTACACTATAAAAAGCTTTATCAACTAAATATTTCTTCAATTTTTTTTTAAATATTTCTATATTTTCAAGACTCTTCAAAAACTGCGGTAGCTTGTTGTAGAATTTCCTACCAATATAACTAGGTTTTTGTTTGAATAAGCTACTATTGTGACTCACCAAGTGATAATCTACTCGGCTTCTTGTATTATAATCATGTACATCAAGATTTTGGTTAATATCATTCGTTTTTACATATAAAGTAGCTTCATACACATATAAGCAGGGTACAGTTAGGAGACCAAGTCTCTTGAACAACGGCCTACATGAATCTAATCTATTTACTCTTTCTATACACCTAACCGCTTTCTTTTGGATCTTAAACACCCTATCAAGATTTTGTTTTGATGAATTACCCCATACTACAATAGCATACCTAATATGTGACAGTAAGAGCCCATGGTAAGCTGTAAAAGTAACTTTTTGTCATTCAATCTAGCGAGCTGTCGCAGGACAAATACCCCAGACTTAAGTTGACCCATGAGAGGATTCCCGCTGTGAAACACAGACAAGGTTGCGCGCGACTCCAGTTGCCAATTCAAATTGCAAATGAGTCGAGTTCTGTGCGAAGGGCCGACTTCTGTGTGTTCATTCAATTTGGCTCCAAAGATGTCTTCGAGCCTGTGATTAGCATTGGTGAGTCTATTATTCAAAATATAACAGAAGTGAATCTGCTAGGGTAGACAAGGACCTTTCATGGAATGCCCATACTGGCAAACAGAATTAGTAGTTGTCTATTCATCCTGCAAAACATAGTCAAGTATGTGCCCTATGAGACAGGAAGAACTTTGTATTTTGTACTCATATACTCGCATATTGCATATGAAATAGAGCTTTGGGGTAGCACATCTTTGCAGAGAATTAATAAAATATAGATTCTGCAAAAGCATGCTATTAGGTATTTAGCGGGATTGGGGTTCAATCATCCTTGTCTAGATGCTTTCAAAAGGCTTTCTATACTTAATGTACAAGTATTTTTATTTTTAGAGTTGTACTATTTTTGGTCAAGAATATTGGCAGTTTTACAACTAACGCACACGTACACTCACACAACACCAGAAATAGGAATAGCTTGACTGTTCAGCCTCATAGGATAACTCTTTTTGGAAAGAAAACATTTTACATAAAGACAAAATTTATAAAGAAATTGCCTAATAATTTAGATTTCAGAAGTACAACTTATAAACTTATAAAAGAGAATTATATAAGTTTCTTATTGAAACATGTTTTTATGATATAAATGAATTCTGAAGTGACAATCATGTATGACTTCATATAGGCTATATTTATATATTATTAAATATTTTATGTTAGGTTAGATGTTTTTGGCGAATTTTTGTTAACAAACACTCCAGCGTTTGAATTCATATCAATAGACGTCAATAATTTGGCAGCTAAATCAGACTGTTCTCATGCATGCCAACAACTAGAATATTAATTAACAACGAACTTATTGCACAACCAGTGTCAAGTTCTACATCATAAAATCCCAACACTGTGAGTTTACTCAATTAGGGTTGAAGTACAATTTTTTTTACAGGCATGAGATAGTACAAAATAGGTACCATAAAGAATATTTGATTAATTGTTTTATACAAATTCCAACATGACCAGGCGCCCGGGCCAGGGACATGCACATCTTCAAATTTTACTTGGAGTCTTCTAATTTCCTTGTAGAATAAGAATAGAATCCTTCAGAGAAATATATCATAAAAATATATTATTCAATAATATATTTGAAGAAAGGAAGCTACCTTCTCAAGTAAATAACAGGAAGATTAATCAGAATAATTAATATTCTAGCTAATTGTAAATTTACTCAAAACAAATTTTTCCAAGTGGATAAATATGCAAAATTAGTCTCAAAAATTGTAGAAAACACTACTTAACATTTTATAAACATATCTCCTTGTGAAATAAAAAGAGAGTAGTTTCATTGTTACAGTGGAATTACAAGATCATTGATGAGAATAATGATTATACCAGATTTCCAAAATCGATCAAAATTATTCTTGAACTTGATAAAATTGACTTCAGGAAAATTTTGAACAGTACATTTCGTTATTATGTTGTGCAGGTGTTCCCAAGGCTGAAACTATTATTTTTGCCGTTTTCATGCATAGATGAGTCTAATTTATATTTACAAAGAATAAAATGTTGACGTCTATAGTACGTCACTATGCAGCTACAACAAAAAAAACCTATGTATGTTGGAAGAACATTCAAGTTTTTGAATATTATACAAGTACCATACACAAAATTTCTCAAAACGTCAAGTGAAATTTGAAGTGAACGTTATTTTCTGCAATTATCTCATATCATGGTCTCAATAAAAAATTACATTTGCCGAATTAGGCTACTGTTTTTTTAATCTGCTCGAATCATCAAAATTTCAAATAATTATATTGGCAAAACAAAATAGCTCAACCATCAACTTCTTTTGTTCAGGTTTTATAATTTAGTAGCCAAGTAACATGGGTGATTCAAGAAAACAACATAATACACTGTAGCAGGTTTTCTCTCGATGGAGTCTCATGCATTTCTAGGTGATGAATCCTAAAAAAAACTTTGCTAGCTCAAATAGCTCTTGTGTTGTAAGAAATTTCAAAGATGGCGGCCAAATTTTGATATTTTGGCAGTTTGCAGAAGAGGAAAATATTCTAGAGCAGTAAATATGGAACGATTATTTATCATGATCTCTGTGATTTTTTTGGATCAGAATATATGGTTTTCATGTATATATATAGGCCTATATATCAGGTGGATTCTGAACGATTTTTTTATGGATTGAGTCTTGGAGACACCAGTTGAGGAGTTCATGATACTAGTCAGATCAACAATGATTGTACAATCTTATACACCAGTTTCCATAATCACTGAATTAATTAGTTAATTTTGATGTGAGAGGAACTCTTGTACACCATAAAAAGCTTCAACTAAATATTTTTTTCAATTGTTTTTCAAATATTTCTATATTTTGAAGACTCTTTAGATGAGTAACCCGGCCATATATTGGGTCATTCACATCATTACTCAAGAACAAACTACAAACAAAGTTATAGAATAAGAATTGTCTGTTAAAGATTGAAGAAGCTGTCTGATAGCTCAAGAAAATAGGGGGCAAAAACCCAAATTTGGTACTTTTTCCAGTTTTTGCCTAAAACTCGGAAACTATAATATATCGCTTTGGAGACATTATTCAATTCAAAATTGAATAACTTATATATCTGCGATACTCAGAAAAGCCAAGAATATGTTTCATTATATTATGAATGCGCAAATGAACTATTTTTGATAGTTGAGAAGCTTCTCTGAATAAGACTCCTTAATTATTTTCCCCGGACTTGCACGTGGCTTCTGAAAAATATCTTCTGATATTGCTCTTGCAAATTATGGATTATCTCCCACGAATAATATCGGTGTATTCAGTTAATAATCTTTTATCTTCATATATATATATATATATATATATATTGTGGAGTCACATTTTTTTTGTAAACTATAGGCATAACTCAATTCACCTTCTGTGATAACGAAACTTCAAGTTGGACCTATTATAGTAATAACCTAGTCTATATTTCATACTGCTATTCCACCAACAATAAAAATAATAAGTAAAGATTAATTTTGAATAAATGATCTAAGAATCAAGTCGGATGTAATACAAAACTAATTTATTTTATAATAACTGTTTATTCAATCATCATTCGTAATAGTACAAACTAACCAAAGTTCTATTGGATTCATTGTTTACCACCTTTATCAGTCAGCTGCAAATGAACCGGCTTTCGGACAAGTTTTGTGGATCAAATTATGTTTAAAAATTATTTTATTTTCTAAAAACTAATTGCAAGGATGGAGTACCGCTCATTATTTCCCTACCCATCAAAAATTGGATTTGGCATAAATTTCACATTATTTTGTTTGTTTAAATGTTCTAACCCGTGACATGCGGAATTTTTGTAGAGATTTCAGCCCCTGCAATTCTCGATGTCACGTGACTTTTTTGTGTAACATTTTTATTCAGGCGTTTTTCTCAGTCCTTGCCAGATTTGTCTATTGGAGAAAGGCAATATTTTTTGTGTGGCCAAACTTTGTCAAATTAAATGTTTAACTGTCAATTTTTTGGGCAGGCCCAAAAAAGTAATAAATATAGAGTTCCTACAGACGAGTGGTGTCTGAATTTTAAATCATTGTAAAGTCCCAAAAAACGACATTGAGACCAGCTGAATCATGAAGTATTTGATGGCAGCCTAGGTGTTGAGGGCTCAGCAGTATTCCATTTCGCCTTCTATGGACAACATTCGTCTAAGTTAAGAATATTAAATTTATATAATAAATGGAATTTCATTAGTGCGTGCATAAAAAGTTTCGTCGAACAAATAATATCCCTTTCTGAACGACCCCTTTTTTTAAAATACAACTTATACAGGCACGAATCGTCTTCCCTCGTGGTCTAAACACCCTTTGTAAGGTGAAATCACGCAAAACTTTATTAAAATTTTAAAATCTATCCAAAATAATTTTTTTTTCTTAGAAATTATAGATTCAATTTTCAGACATATTTCAATTGATTTTATTCGATTTCATCTCTGTTCTATGATGGGAACCTACATTTTTCAAGTGCTAATAAATTCTCAATTGTTACCATTCTATATTTATTTGTGTTGCGGCCTGTTTGACAATTGCTCTGATCAGGATCATGAACGCCACCACATAGGGGCAAGGAGTTGCCATGGCTCCCCCCTGGCCCCTAGAGAAAAAAAATATTTTACGAAAACATAACATAACATTCATCACGTATTTCAAAGTTGTAGTTTCATAGAAAAAATATTTCAGTGAAAAGTATTTAAAATGATTGAAAACTGTTTTACGTGTACTTACTTATTTCTGTACAACTTGTATTAGTATCATACTTCATACAATATTATTTTGCAGGAAGTTCCAAGAGTTGGCTAGGGGCTAGAAATAAAACAGGCAACGAAAGGCTTAGTGGGCTTTGCCTGTTGTGTGCACACAGTTTTGAAAGAAAAAATATTGATGAATAAAGCTAATTGTTACAGATTGATAAATTTTGGATTTTTTTTGCCCAAATTTTTTTTCTGTTGCAGAAAATTAGGTGTAAAAGTCATAAAACAAGCTTCTAAACTCACCAATTTTACTCTGATTTTTTAAAATTTTCCAGGGAAATTTTCCAAACCCCAAACCCCCCGAAAGGACTGGCACCCCCCTGAAAAATTAACTGGTGGCGCCCTTGATAAGGATTATAATATATCAGTCATTTGCTAGTTAAAAGTTTAAAATGTTGGATTTCCTTGTTCAGACTTGGCAAGGGCAGGAGAAATATTTTATTCCTAGCGGATTTGAATTTTTGTCACATACAGTGGCGTTATTAAAGTCATAGCAGTCACTTCACCGGTGTAATTGAAATATCGGTTACATCTTCTATTAATAATAGATCTAGGTAATGCCGGAAATCTACCATAAATTTGAGATGTCCTTTCCAAGCCTACAAGGGATTGTAAGTACTTTTTGAGGGAAATATCACTTTTCTTGTTGCTTGATTTACATCTGTTGAATCGCTCACCTCATCCAGACCTGAAACTACCGCATCCAGGGTAATTCTAAGGAGGAAATATTTATGTTCAGGTATCTGTTAAATTATTGAAGGCAGAGGAAAAATCAAAATATAATATTTATATATCAGGTGGATTCCAACCCATTGTTTTTTGTAGATTACGTCTTGGAGTTGGAGACTCCAGTTGAGGAGTATAAGACAAATCAGATGAACAATAATAATTATACAATCTTATACACCAGTTACTATAATCATCAAATTAATCATTCAATTTTGATGTGAGAGGAGCACACTATAAAAAGCTTCATCAACTAAATATGTTATCAATTATATTTCAAATATTTCTTTATTTTGAAGATTTTAACTCATTATGTGCATAACTCGGTCATTTTGTCTTCCCACCTTATTATACTTGAGCACATATTAAAAAAAAATTGATAGAATAAAAATTGTCTGTTAAAAGATTTAGGCTGTTCAAATAGATTTCATAAGAAATTTGATAACTCAAGAAAATCTTTTTTTTTCAAAACTCAAATCAAATTTTTTTACTGTACATTACTGATGTTGAAGCTCGTGGCTTGTGAGCTTCAAGGTTAACATTATTATTCAATTTTCATGGTTTATCATAAAGGCCCGTCCAGACTTGTGTCTACGCATCCTAATGTAACTCCGTCGCGTAGCATCAAGTCAGACTCCATAAGTTGTGCCGTAACAAGACGCCGTCGCGTAACATCATATATCATTAAGTTTAAGGAGCGCTATTACGGTGACACGATGCTGTGTTACGGAGTGATGTTATGAGAAGGACTTGAGTTACAATGCAATGCTGCTTGTCTGAATGAGCCTTTTTATTTTTAATCTCTTGACGTCTTTGATAACAGCTTATGAATAATCTTACTTGGTAATTATTATCGTCATCATGAATCACTATAAATACCCACACTCATTATAGATACACTCAGTACCTCGAAAATTGACAAGAGATCAGGTAGCAATGGATTGGAGTACATTTTTCTGTTCAAGTTTTGTCTTGTTGGCCTGCTTGATAGGAGGAAGGTGAGGTTATGCACAATTTTATATTACATTATTATTCTATTATTAAACAAAATTATTATTTACAAAATAATTACAAAAACTTCTATTCTATAGAATTATTGAAATCTACCTAATACTTGAGTGTCTTTTTTTCTGTTTTAAATATACTTTGAATGCGAGCAAGCTGTTTAAATCTCCACACATGCATCGCTAGGCACTTGTTGAAGTAGAATCCATTCAAAATTCACTAGAATCTGGTTCACATGTTAAGCTATAAATGCGTAACAAACAGGCAGACAAATGCAAAACGGTCAACTCGAAACAGAGACCAGAGACAATAATACAAATAATAATATTCAATTCTATAATATAAACAATAAAATAAACTTTGGTCAATAAAATAGTGAGTCCGTTTGATTTTTCCGTCACCGCCTTTCGAGAACCATTTAAATAGCATTTACTGCCTTCTAGGAGGAATATGCTTAGCATTGCTTACGTATGTGAACCGGCGAGTGGCGTTATATAATTGTATTATATTATTGACAGTCCTCCACTGCTATCATTTCCACATCCTTCGTCTAGATTCAAGATAGCATGCAGTATTCTCGGTTGCACTCAGCCGAACTGACTACAATAATTATCACTATAATTATTATGATTATGATCCAATAAAAATAATGCAGCTCATTCACAATTTCAAACTGTGCACACATAGATATTTTTGGTGGCTTGGAAGAGTCGGCGTGCCGAGGTGTAGGGGGTTGAAGCTGTGTGCAGGGTTTTTGGTTTGATTGTAATGTCTATTATGTGGATCAGACTGGTAGAAGTTTCCAATGTAGAATGAATAATAAACATTTTAGAGATGGGGAAACCCAAAAAGGAGACTTAAATTTTGCAGAGCATCTCATTACTAACGGAAACCAGCAGTGGCATAACGTTTTCCAATTGGGCCCCCCCGCAACCGAGTTTCTGGGCCCCTTTCTTCAAAATCATTTAAAATATCATATATACTGTATTCATATATCCTTCTCACCCTTGTCACGCTCCCCCTGAAAAACTTGCATATTTTGTGTGCAGTTATCATAATAATGTAAGAATGTAAGAACTAAACACCTTTTTCTCTATTAAGACTCAATCATGTTTCAAGGGGGGGACTAATCTAGTGATTTTGGCTCTAGCCTACAGGTTCCTGAAAGACGGAAATAGTTGAGAGCTTTTTTTATTATAAATAATAGAATTCATAGAAACCTTGAACTTTATGCCTTCCACAAGATCCACATTATTCACTGCCTCCTGGTTAGCACCCTTATCCAAGAAGTGTTGTCTCTCAGAATTCGCCTCGTTTACGCACATGGACACAGGTGCAATTTTGAAAAGGCACTTAATGAAAATCACGGCGAAATTACTAAGTCAGGATTTTTTAAATAGAAATTTCCTAGTATGAAAATTATAGTCTCAATATTTTACACCTTGTAGTCTGAATAAATTTAATGTTCAATGGATTAATGTAATCGGTCGATGTCGCCTGGCTTTTCAAGATGCAAATACTCTAATAGCTTCAAGTTTTAAGTTTTTGGCTCTCTCATTTTCGATGCTGAGTGAAGCGAGGCTACAGAGTTGGTTTTGAGTCATTGTACTTCTGAAGTAGTTCTGATTATTTTGCCCAGATTATTTTATTTGATAATAAACAAATGATAACACTTACAAACTCATCATATACATATGGTTAATTCTAAGCCAATTTACCATACATGTGTACATGCATATAGCTGGACTATTCAAAAGAGACTGAATTCAATATACTGTGGAAAAATGTTGACTCTGATTTTCACACCCCCTCACACTTCCCATTTCTTGGTATATCAAAGGGAATTCGTTGAGAAAATAGTTAATTTCCATCCCCTCCAATATTTTGATACCATCGCCTTATAAGTTACCTAATTCTCAGTTTAGCCTTGCTGCACCAAGACACTAGCAACACTGCTGGCTGCTATATTGTGCCAAGCATTCTCTTTTTTTCCATTTTAATTCAAGCATAGCCTCTCATAGGAGTTTTGTGTGTGACCAGCTATATAAGCTGTTCAATAACTCATCTTTATATTGGAACAACTCTGAGTCGGAGATCAACTAAGCTCGTGACTACTTCTGAAAGTTTATTCTTGCTGGTTTCTGAAACCAATTTGTTTTTTTTTTCTGGACCTGAATTTACTTCAGCAACCCGACTACCCAGCCAGGGCCTGAATGTGTTCAGGGACTTCAGTGGGGTTTTGGGTTGCTGACAAGTACCCAACCTGGACTTGTGCCATGCCAGAGCTCAAGCAGGAACGTGTAGAACCTATAAGGCTTGTAGGAAAGTCGCCTGCAGCAAGGGCACCCATGCACTGCTGACAGCTGAGGTGATATCAATTTTGATGCCTAATGTGTGGGTTGACTACTACATGGATGTGTAGTGACCCAATTGTCCACTGCAGCAGCTCACTCCAATATCACTGTTCTGGACACAGTAGACCCTAGTGGCGCCCAAGACACAAACATGGTTGTAACAAGAAATCAGGCAGAAACTATCCCACTCCTGGACCAAGATGCAACCACCTACATGGCTCAAAACCTGGCCTCCACCACTGCATGGTTCTTGACATGATCAGTACAATGGCAGACCAAGCCACTGCCACCTCCATGGCTCAAAACCTGGCCTCCACCACTACATTGATGGCAGACCCATTAGTAACCACTGCTATCTCTGAGAAGTCAACAGATTTGACCCCAAATCCAGATGCGTCAACAACAGTCACCAGATGTATCAGGAACATCCAGGACATGCACTTGGGTCAGCCCTAGCAGAAGAGGAGATTATCTTTCTGCTAATGGATAAGCTGACTCATGGACTCTGTTTGCTTGTTTGAGCTGCTTGACCACAAGACCTTGAAGACTCAATTGCATTAGATCTGAATGATCTGAGTCACTATTCTAAGACAAAGCCACCCACTCCATGCGCACCACCATTTAATTGCAAACCATTAGCTTCAAAGATAGTGTTATTTCTGCCCTGAGTATAACTTTCACTGAGATTGTCCATGTTCTGAAGCCAAGGAGGCAGGGAAACAACACAACTGGAGAGAATTGGGCTCCTCCTTTTGAGCCAAAGACATGGGAGCTCCACTGGAACTAATGCTAACTACTACCACACCACCAGATGCCACTATAAAGCCAACAAATCTGCCATGCACCTGGTCACCAATGGTCCTCTCCACCCTGAGTGTAGCTCCCACTCAAGTCTCACCAGCCAAAAGCCTGGCCACTACTGGCAACAGCCAAGAAGAGCCCAAGGCTACCCAACTTGGTTCAACTAGTGATCATATAGCTATCACTCTAGCAATGGACCCAGCTCTCACAAAGGCACCAGTTGTGCCATCACCCATGCTGCCACCCACACTTCCTATGAGGCCTATACCTGCTCCACCAGTGGCCCCTCTAGCAACCACTGCTGTGGCCACCACCCTTGAGGCAACTAACAGCCAACCAGCTGTAGCAACCATGACACTCCAATTTCCAGGCAGCACTCTTCCCAAAATATCAGTCAGGTTGCATAGCAGATTGTTGCATGCCTCACTGGACTCAGTTGCTACCCAGAACCTCATCCAGGCCAGCCATCTTTCCACTGGTCAGGATTTCATGGACATTCTCACCAATGACCAACTGGCTGATCATGCAACCAGCTGCATTACCACTCAACAGGGCACTCCACCTCTACACATCCAACACTGTGTACAGGAAGTCTCATTCCTAGGACTGACTGACCAACAACAAGACCTCATTTATACTGGGTAGTTCTTGGCTCAATCAAAACCATGCCATCTTGGATTTTGAAGCAGATCGATTGGTGTAGGGACAACAGTGACTTGAGGTAATCTTTTAGGAAGCAAAGCCTACCACTATAGAGAATCTGCCCACAAACACATTGAACAAACTAACCAGGGCAATGCCTGGGCAGAGCCAATTACAGCAAATTGTCCAGTGGCACCCCTAAGTCTTTGTGGAACAGACACCACTCACTACCACCACTGCTGCGCAGCACTCTATCCAACTTAATAGTCAACAGCCAATCAGTAGTTGACCCAACAGATACACAGCTGAGAAACTTAAGATCATAAAAAAAGAACTCACCTTGTTGAAAACTTGGGGATTTGTTGAAAGGGCAGAGACAGCTGACAACTCTCCCATAGTGGTTGTTCCTAATAAATATTGAACCTCCTGCTTCTGCATTGACTACCACCAGCTCAACTTCAATATGATACAAGCCACGCCCCCTACAGATTCAACTTCATGATGCCCTCAGAAGCCTGGAAAAAACCAAGGTTCTCAGATCATTGAATCTTTGCATGGGCTATTGGCAGGTGCCACTCACCATCAACTCTTGGTCTTATACAGCCTTCATCATACCTGATGGAGAGAAACTCCAATTTATAGTGATGTCATTTGGGCTTCAAAATGCTCCAAGTTGCTTCCAAACAATGATGAACCAGGTCCTCAGTGACTATATTGGAGTATTCTGCTACACTTACCTGGATAACATTATAATCTATTCTAACACCTGGGACAAACATCTACTACATCTGTTTAAAGTACTGGATCGCCTTGCACTATTTACTCTGACTGTGGCTACACCTAAATGCCAGATAGAAAGGACAGAAATAGAGTATCTAGGCCATATAATCACTGCAACAGGGACACAACCAAAACCAAAATCTTTCCAGACGTTTATCACAGCAGAACCACCCACTAGCTGAAAAAACTGAAAAAATTCCTTGGGATAGATGGTTGACTACAAGAATTCATACCTCAAGCATCAGAGATCTGTGCACTTCTCACTGAACTACTGGGTACTAAGAAGCACTAGCAATGGACACCATCAGAAGAATAAGCATTTCAAAATATCAAACAGGCTGTTCAAAAAATTCAACCAATGTGCAGACCAGTCTTCTCATAGGCCTTCATCCTGCAGACAGATGCCAGCAAGAAAGGCCCAAGTGCAATCCTGTACCAAGAAGAAGAAAACTAAAGGTGCATCATTGCTTATGCTAGTTTCAAGCTGAACCCAATAGAGCAGCGCCATCATATCAATGAACAAAATTGCTTAACCATAGTCTGAGCCATCAAACACTATCATCCCTACCTGGAAGATCAGACATTTGTCCTTTGCACTGACAGTAAGGTGCTCACTTGGCTATAAACCAGCAAAGACAATTGGGCCAAACTCACCTAATGGGCACTGCTATTACAAGAATTCACTTTTACTATTTAACACTGCCTAGCATGAACAACCAACTGGCAGATGCACTGTCACAACACCCCACCAGTGATATGGTGAGAAACAAGTGCTATGAATTTGAGAGAGGGATACCTCCTGAAGAACGACCAAACTTAGCAGAGCTACCCACATTGAACCAGAATTAATCAAGGAACCAACTTCCTAAAAAACTCTCATGTGCTCAGGCAGCTGACCCACACCTACCACAGACAATCCAACAATGGACAGACCTACAAGCCAAACTGACCAATGAGTAGACTGATGATGATCAATGCTTTCTATCAAGCTACTGTGTCCACAATCAGCTAATGGAGAAAAACGTATATCCACATGACTCTTGCTGACACATGGTTGTGCCACATGCCCTCCAGGAACACATCATGTTTCTCTCTCATGACAATGACTTGGCTTTCAAGCTAAGCTGGCACCCTTAAGCTAAATAAACATATTGTAGCATAACTATGTACTTCACCTGGCATAGAATAAAGGCTCACATCTGGAAGTATATTCAAAGCTGTTTGCTATGCCCTTGGACCAAAGGCCACAATTAGGCATGACCAGCAACCCAACACCCATGAAGACCAAAGCAGCCATGGGAAACAATCTGCCTTGACTTGATGGACCTGTATCCTCTGTTAAGACACCACAACCGATTCATCCTCTTCATCACTTATATGTTTTCTCAGTCAGTTGAAACATTCCCTCTAACAAACAGCATGGCTTCTACCATCATAAAAGTGATCAATACACACTTTTTTCCCAGTTGTGGATATTTCAAGTTAGTGCTCACCAACAATAGACCTCAGTTCACAGGAACATTGTGGTAAGACACCACCTAACACTGGGAAACCCAACACTGGACCACTCCAATCTATCTTCTGCAGACCAACCCAACCAAGCACAGGAATCAGGAACTCAAAAAAAGGGGTCAAGTAAGGCTCCAGCACCAACATCAGGACTGGGAATGCTGCTGACCTGCTGTTCTATTCACACTGCAAAACTGCCACAATGTTGCTACCCAAGTCCCAGTGCACTGCTACTTGGGAGAAACCTACAACGCACATGACACCAACTCTGAGGTCCAATCCTGGGCCCAAGCCATCCAAAAGAGCCAGTCACACCTCACAGCCTTTCAGAAATAAGGAGTTGCCAACCAGACTCACTATCTGAGGCCTGATCCAAATGTTGTCACTACCGCCCCCTATCAGCTCAGTGACATTGTGCTGATCCAAAACCACACCCTTTCCAAGAAATTGAATACTTGCCCAGCCCACAAATGGAAAAGCCCCTACTCTATAGCTCAATGCAAAGGACTTGTGTACTGGGTGGAAGCTGACAATGAAGCCATCAAGGTACACCAAGACAACATGCAGCCAGCACCTAGTACTTAGTCTGTTTTGCTGGCCAATCCAATCGGTCACCCTTACAAAGATGACCCAAGAGTTTCATAGCTCATCTCTGATTGAACAGGTACCTGCTATGGCACTCAACTATAAATTTGATTGGCAAATGCTGACAACTGAACATTTTAGAAGCTTTGGAGATAACTAGGTTTGTAAAAACAATTCTAATACTAGTTTGAATTATGGTATCAAATTCATTTCAACTGATTCTATAGAACTTACTTGGTTTCATCATAATTCTGGCCTACTCTTTAATAAAGGTACTTCCTTGTTTTTAGTCAGTTGACCTTTGCTCAATTCTATTTAGCTCCATTTTTATTCTATTGATTTTTAAAATTGTTCAATTCTCACCTACTCGTGTATTGTCCTAGCTCTTTACTTTTTGGTTCTTTATTTTTACACTCATTATTCCTTGATGCTCCTCTCACCAGTGGGCGTGACTTGTTAGGGCTTCCAGCTAATCACAGACCTTTGATAAAGGTCAGCAGCTTGTGAGAGGCACTTCCACCCTCAGCCAACAGTATCATTCTGTGTTTAGTATATATTAAGCTATACTGTACATTAGTTTTAGTTTGTTTGAGATTGATAATGATGTAACAACCAAAACTAGTTTCTCACGTTTCCCAATAAATGTGGCTATGACCCAATAAATGTGGCTATTTATTTAACTATTTATTTATTCATCTATTTATTTATTCATCTATTCATTTATTCATTTATTCATTTATTCATTTATTCATTTACTCATTTATTCATTTATTCATTTATTCATTTATTCATTTATTCATTTATTCATCTATTCATTTATTCATTTATTCATTCATTCATTTATTCATTTATCCATTTATTCATTTATTCATTTATTCATTTATTCATTTATTCATTTATTCATTTATTCATTTATTCATTTATTCATTTATTCATTTATTCATTTATTCATTTATTCATTTATTCATTTATTCATTTATTCATTTATTCATTTATTCATTTATTCATTTATTCATTTATTCATTTATTCATTTATTCATTTATTCATTTATTCATTTATTCATTTATTCATTTATTCATTTATTCATTTATTCATTTATTCATTTATTCATTTATTCATTTATTCATTTATTCATTTATTCATTTATTCATTTATTCATTTATTCATTTATTCATTTATTCATTTATTAATTTATTCATTTATTCATTTATTCATTTATTCATTTATTCATTTATTCATTTATTCATTTATTCATTTATTCATTTATTCATTTATTCATTTATTCATTTATTCATTTATTCATTTATTCATTTATTCATTTATTCATTTATTCATTTATTCATTTATTCATTTATTCATTTATTCATTTATTCATTTATTCATTTATTCATTTATTCATTTATTCATTTATTCATTTATTAATTTATTAATTTATTAATTTATTAATTTATTAATTTATTCATTTATTCATTTATTCATTTATTCATTTATTCATTTATTCATTTATTCATTTATTCATTTATTCATTTATTCATTTATTCATTTATTCATTTATTCATTTATTCATTTATTCATTTATTCATTTATTCATTTATTCATTTATTCATTTATTCATTTATTCATTTATTCATTTATTCATTTATTCATTTATTCATTTATTCATTTATTCATTTATTCATTTATTCATTTATTCATTTATTCATTTATTCATTTATTCATTTATTCATTTATTCATTTATTCATTTATTCATTTATTCATTTATTCATTTATTCATTTATTCATTTATTCATTTATTCATTTATTCATTTATTCATTTATTCATTTATTCATTTATTCATTTATTCATTTATTCATTTATTCATTTATTCATTTATTCATTTATTCATTTATTCATTTATTCATTTATTTTATTTTCTTTATTCATTCAAATTATACATATGAGAGCACAAGGATATGGTATCCCATCATTATTTATTTAATAATGATGTAACAAACAATATACAATAAAGAGTACCTACTACAATAAAATACTAAGCAAGCACTAAGGAAGATAAATAAGCAATAAGGAAGATAACAAAATAGAAAAAAATACATATATAAAAAGTAAAAATAGAATACTTAAGGCGAAAAGAATAAGAATACAAATACAGTAAATAAACATATTGACTGCAATTCTCTGATTGACAATGCGTGTGCTATATGGTTTAGAAATTAACATTACTCTCATATAGGAAACCCAAATTATAATATGGCTGGGCTGCAACCGACCCTTTAATTTTTACACATTTTACAGAAAAGATTATAGAATCTTTTCTACTGGTCAGAACTCAACGAACTCAACATCATCTTGAAGCTAAAAAATTGTTATTGAAGCGAAAATTGTAAAATCAATTTTTTTTTTAAATTTCACTTAGTCTAATTTCTATAAAGATTGGTACATTTTGAAAAAAAAAATACATTCTATTCTATTTCAGTTGTTTGAATCCTCCAATTACTCCGCCTTATACAGAAGTGAAGAATGAGGTTAAATATGAACTGGGACTTGGTGAATACTATTCAAAGCAGACTGGCATCAATGGAGATAGTTTGGTGTTTGGATCCGAACATTCTCGATCTCTATTTGTGAAACCCAAACATTATGATTACAGGTATTACAACTTCAGATTCAAAGACCCTATCGAAACTTTCCACTTTCAATTTTTTTCTTGAAGGATGAAGCCCACATAGGTCTAAGGCTAATGATAGTGATTGATGGGTTTGACCTACAATTTTTAAGATGGGCTCCAAACCATCAGGTAGTAATTTGACAGCAGAGAAGAAACCCGTTATGGCCGAATTTCTGAGAGACATAGGTTAGACCTTTTTGAGAAGAAAACAATTTACAGGGGTAGGAAATTTTTTACAAAGTTGCCAAACGATTTGCAAATATTGGAAGATATTAAAAAATTTGGAAAAAAATTGAAGGAATATTTGGTAGCCTTATCTCTGTATTCTTTACAGGAGTTTTAAGATATTAATCATTAATTTAATTGACTTTTGTTTGTACCTACTAGTTTTACATAACTTTTAAGATTTGACACTATTCACGTGTATTTGTACATGTTAGACGAATAAAGATTTTTTCAATTCAATTCAATTCAAAGCCTTTTTTAATGGTCAATTGAATCGGTCACCCTCACAGAGATGGCCCAGAGATTGCTTATCCAATCTGATTGAACAGAAATAGATACCTTCCCAATCCCAACTGCCCAGTACTGAATTTAAATTAAAATTCTGTATTGTTTTAAAAATATATTCACAAAATACATAATTATTACAAAATGTGAAGAAAGAATAAATCAAACAAGTTTTTACTCAAGCACCACTAGCGAAAAGATAGAAGAAAACCATAGTGTGTCATTCCACCATGTAATAAAACTACCATCGCCTTCTCTCTGCCTCTTGCTCTTGAAAAGAAAATGCTAGACTTTTAAATTTTTCCTCATATCTTCCTTGTAGTTCAGATGAGATTCCCATTGATTTTTGACTTCAAAGATCAAATAACATAAAAGAATTAAGGGTAGAACAGATATGGTTGGGGGCAAAAAAGGTTTTGAGAACTATTTCATGTTTCACATTAAAATTAAGTCTCTTATGAAATCCTTCCACACCAAAATTGAGGCTCCCTCAACCAACTGATATAGTGATAAATTATGGTAACTGTGTATATGATTGTAAAATTGTTTCTCTGACTTGTCTTATACTCCTTAACTGGAGTCTCCAAGACGTATTCTACAAAAATATGTCACCTGTTGGTGGAAATAGCTGTCAGCCATTTCCTTGTGCACTCAAACCCAACACTTGTCATCAGTCAACAATGTTCAATCTTAGCTCCACATTACCATTGCAATTAAACAAGTCATTTAGTTCAAACGCAAATCAAATTAAACTCAGTTCAACTATTTATGTTGACGACAGTGCCAATGTTATTTGCTCATATGATCAGATGTGAAAATAAATATACAGTTATGTTTGCCTCATAACTTTTATCTACGGCCATGTCATAATGTATACATTACAGTTTCACAATTGATGCCAAAACAGATGTCTTTTCGAAATGCTTTTTGAAACCCATTGCATAATGAGCTCATTATAGTACAGGTTCTACATTATAACACGGGTTCTGGACCAATCAGAAGCATTTTTGATGGAATCAATATCGTAATTCAATATTGTAAAACTATCAGCTGATTTGATCAAACTGCTACACCAGCTGCTTTAACCTAACAATCTACTATAACTTCTCGTATTTGAGATGAGAGGTTAGGTATCTCTGACAGTCACAGGTGAAATGAAATTGTTTTAATTAAATGTATACTAGTGGTCGTAGATAAAATAGTGTATGCAACGATTTTATTTGACCATTAAAGCACTTGTGAGATATTTATAACACTCGCATTCGCTCGTGTTATAACTTACATCTAACTCGTGCCTTAATAAGGGTCAAAATAAAATCGTTGCATAAGCTACTATTATGAATTGCTTCAAATAAATAAAGAAATAAATTAGTATATTATGACTATGATGATTTTGACTACTGAACTACGTTGAACAGTATCTTGATTGATTTACAATTTCACAAACATAAATGATTAGCCTTATACTGTAGTTGAATATTACATACTGTAGAGTGTATTTTCAATAATAAGAAATAAACTACAATAATATTTTGATTCCAATTAATAATTGGGTTGATGGGTGATAGTCCAGATGCAAGTGTAATCCCATGGGCTTTTGCTGATTTGCACCAACCAAGATCAACTCTGATCCATGTTCATAAACCTGGATCATGACTGTTTTGGTTTTTTGTTTCACCAAACCTAGATCAAAATGATCTTTCTTGATCACAATACTAGATGATTAATCATGATCCTCCATATTCTGCTGCATCAACCAACATTATGTATTTAATCTGAGAAAATAATCAGCTGAACTCTGATGAAATCTCTATATTATATAAAGAGCGATATGTGTATGTATGTATGTATGTTCCCAGTAAACTCCATGAAACCGATTTTTATTGAATTTCTAGGCGCAATATAGAATAGTCACGAAAAAAAAGCTCTATCGAATAGTAAGAAGAATTTTCAAAAAATCTCAGTATTTAAATCTTTACTTGTTTGACTTCCCTCTCTAAATTGACCCCCTTTTCGGTCCCTGTGAAGTTTGGGAGTTCAAAGTGCCCGCCATTTTTTGTGGATGGGCCAAACTTACCCCTTGATATTTATGTGTCCTAATTGAACCGAGATAGTTTCAAATAAAAGTTTATTCAATTTTACAGGTACCTCAACCCTTGAACAAAATGCAAAAAACGAAAAGGGGGTCAATTTAGAGAGGGAAGTCAAACAAGTAAAAATTTAAATACTGAGATTTTTTGAAAATTCTTCTTACTATTCGATAGAGCTTTTTAAGCTGAATGAAAATTCATAAAGAAAAATTTTAATTATAGTAATTTACCCCGTGGGGGGTTCTGCTACATCATTTTATCATTTATTCATTCACAAGTTCCAAATAAAGACCCTGCTAAACCTTGTGGGTTTTCCAGCAGGTGGCAACATAATATAAAAATTACAAGATCATAAAATTGTAATGAATTATATAATTCAAATTACAAAAAAAGAAATTAGAGAAAAAAAGAATAGGAAAAATGAAGGTTATGGTGGAAATTGAATATTAGTCCAATGTATTTGAAGAAAAAGAATTGAAACTAAACAAGTTAAAAAAAAGCGTAATAAATAAATTACTATGATAATAATTGGTCGCTCTGATGCAGTGGCGGTGTAACACAATTATTTGTTAACTAAGATTTTACCAGCAATGTAAAACAGAACTTAACAACGAGAAAGTAGCTACAGTCTGTATGCTAGAATAATAAAATAAAATAAAAAATATAAACATAAAGAATGCAATAAAATCGAACGAGTGGTATTGAGTCAGTTGGTGTTGAGTATGTGGCAACCTAGAGAGTTTTCAGTGCGTTTGATGAAGTTAAATTGAAAAATTCGAGATTCATCAACATCTAAGTCATAGTGTGAATGTAATCTTTAACCTGATGAACAACTTAAAATTCATTTTCTGTTCATAGGTGTGAGAAAAAAGAAAGTTCATTCGATGATAAAATTAGAGTCAGGAAGCGTTCAACCAGAAGCTTTGATATGAACCATGATGAAGCTTCAGTAAAAGAAGTTGAGGCGTCGGAATATTTTATTTACACAAAGAAAGAGATTTGGTCTTGTTTTGAAGAGAAAAAGACGGTAATAGTTATTTATGTTTTGAGAGCGTTGAGAGTGACTTTATCACCCAAGCTAAACAGTAGCCACATGATAATTATGTGTAGCAGAGCACACAACTTTTGCAAGAGCGATAAAGACATTCGAAACACAGCAACTGCAGTTTTTTGATTTCCATTCAATATTTGTTTGAAATTATTTCCTTACTAGAAAAGTAAGCTAGCTTTGCTGCGATCTCAAAAGAAATTTTTCTTGATTTTATTATTCGTCAACTCCCGCTGAGGTTACATTTTAAATTTCAACCTTATAGGACTTTTCGGGAAGAAGTTAGTCCTAGGGCTCTTCCAGCTGATTAGAAAAGCCTTTATTGTTTTCTCACTCACAACCTCTAAATGGAAAAACATACCAAATTAAAACCTCTCACAACTATTAGAGTAGAAGTTCTTTTTTAGGTCTAGGTCTCTTCTAGCTGATCTGAGAGGTCGCCTTCCATGATTTTCTCACTCAACACTGTGAGTGTACTTTTCAAGCCGATGTTTAGATTAATTCTTTTCATCTTTTTCATTGCGTTGTTTTGATTCTCCGATAATTTCTTCACCATTAGAACTCAGTCCAGATCAAAGTGGAGCATTGTTCATGATCAATTTAAACTTTTCATACAAGATTCAACAACATATTTTTATATAAGTTATTAGAAATTTATATCTTACACGGTTAAGGTAATGGACAAATATATTACGTAATAGTATTAAAGAACAAACATATTTTATTATGTCCGCCTACAAGTCACGAGTTGGACTAGAGCCTGTGCTCGAAACTTTTTCCAATTGTGTAATATTGCTCCATTTTGAAAATTGTCTGATAGAGCGTGTATGAGGCTAATCACTTTCTAGCCTCTAATATCTACTCGAAACGTAGACATACATGAATAACATTTTTAACAAATAAAGATAGCCTATTTTTTAAATACGTTATTCGATTTTTCAACATTGATTTTCTCTGAAAACAACTTTTTTGTCTTGTCATCTGTCATTTAGAATTTACATATTAGAAATTCATACACAAGTATATAGCTTTTTTATCCACATAACATGGCTCAACTACCCGTAAGAGTCTCCCCACCATTAAAGGCCATTAGCCAATATCATTATTATTACTATTATTATTATATTATTGGCGATAGAACTCCCGAAGAGAAAGACACTAGCTAAGTAATGTATGATTCGTGATGTAGGCCTACAATATTTCATTTCTTGGGTTTATTCTTCTTTTCTACCCAGTACTCTTCCATTCTCTGTGAACATTTTTGCTTTCTTTCTTCATTCCATCGCGGTCTGTACTGTTTTGGGCGCAACTCTGAAAGGATTTCCCACTTATCTACTTTTTTCTGAAAATCTCTCTGTTCAAAATCTTCTGTTTATATGTATTGAGTTGAGTTGGATCCTTTTTAACATTTTCACCCACGGTCCTGGGCTGGTTAGCATCAGTAGATATTGTAACAGTCGGTTAGTTAATCTGTGTTCTGGTAGTCTGAGAATATAACCATAGAATTTTAAACACCGTTTCTTCATGTCACATTCTATATTGGAGAATTCTTCCTCTAGTTCATTTTTCTGTAATGTATATCAATTTTCTGTTTTTCTTGAACCAAGAATTTTCATAATAATTTTCCTCTCTTCTTTTTTTAATGTGCCTATTTCCATTTTTTGATTCATAGAAAGAGTCTCACGAGTCTCACGAGTCTCACTATATATATAGTCTCACTATATATATATATAGTGCTGCAAGCTTGATCACTGCGTTATGATGTCAAATTTTAGTCATACATGAAAGGGAATTTTTTATCGTAAATATGTTGAACAAATCTTAGAGCTTTACTTTTGTTTTGTAGTCTCCCTAACTGGGAAACTCTTTCAGAACCATTGGGCTCAATAATTTCCCCCAAATATTCAAAGTATGGGTCTCTGTTTATCTCACCATACCTAGTATTTAATTTTTGAATTTTAACTTTATTACTTTTGAGGACCGTTTTCTCAAAAGAAATATGGAGGCCTACTTGTTCAGAGCATTCTTTAAGAATCTCCACTTGATTTGCTGCCTGTTCCACTGTTTGGGCTATAATCGCCAAGTCTTCAGCAAAAGCCATGTATGTGATTACTAATTATTATTATTATTTTCAATATAATTATTCAAATAATAATAACTTTTTTATGCGAAATGCATACTTTTTGTATACGTTTCTTTGTTAGGATATACTGGTATTCTACAGAATAGTGAGGGAATTGATGAGTATTAAGGAGATTTATGACATAAAATACTACGAAGGGGTAGATGTATCCACAGTTAACTATTTCGGAAATGGAAGGAGAATGAGAATAAGGGAGATTGCATACAAATATGAAAACGGAACTGCACTGAAATATGGTGAGTAAAATGTTTATAAATTTAAATTTTTCTTATGTAGTTACTTCATTGTGTAACTGTGAATTCAGTCTCATTTGGGGAGGTTCTTGACCAGTGATTTATCTTGATGGTTGGCTGATTTATTTTCGATTGTTGAACACGCATGGTGTATTTCTGGGTACATCCGATTAGAAAGATAATAATTATTTGAATCGTTGCTCACCTGACGTTTTGTTGCCATCGCAGGCAACATCTTCTGACTTGGAGAGTGGTCAGTACCACTCTGCCTTGAGAGGGTTGTTAGAAGTTGTGAATTTCTTCGAGGGCGGAGGGCGTACCTCCCACCCCTCTCCTGTCCAGGTCGACGTTCTTGAAGGCCTCAGACTGCAAGTCGTTGATCTCTTCTGTTACCGTTAGATTAGCTTTCGTTATAAGTGGGTTGTGATTTTAAATTATTTTCCATGTGGGCGAAATATTGAGACTGTTATCTCTTTTGTTGAGTTCTCCTTGTTTTTCAACTTCCAGCGCCTCCCGAATTATTCTGATTTTACACTCCTGTTTGTTGAGTATTCCTTCAACACTATCGAAATTAATTTTATGGCCGGTTGTATTTTCAGGTTGGAATAAAGTGGAGGTGGGTTGTTTGTTGCGGATGCTGAGTTTGTTCTCTTCTATACGGACAGAGATTCTTCTGTTAGTCTGTCCTATATATTACCTTCTTGCTGTTAAAACAGGAAATACTGTACACTCCCTGATTTTTCTAAAATAATTTTGTGTTGGTTTTTTAAAATTTAAGCAATTGTTTGGCTGGGTTTGAAAACTGGTCTGATCTCATGTTTTTTTAAAAATCCTACCTAACCTGTCTGTGGTGCCTCTAATATACAGGGTGGGGGAAATGTTTGGAAACGGCTTAATATTTCATATACAAAGGTGATTTTGCGGTAGGTATGATTGAGGATCCTACTCAAATTGAAAATACTATTTTACTGTGACTTTAAAAATCTGGTCCGCCATCTTGGAACCGCCATTTTGAATGTAACTTTTTTTTTTTAAATAGGAAGGGGGTCATGCGATACATGATTTCAATACAGAATTTTAAGACAAAATGAATGCCGAAAACCGCACATCGATATGTCAACCCGTTTCGGAGATATTTACATTATTAATCGATACCATGAAAAGCAGAAATGAAATAAATAAGTACATTAAAATCTTACCTATCAAATTTTTTGTTAATAGTGTTTGCTAATAAACATTAAAACCCAATTATTTTAATAAATGTTCAAACTGTTTTCCTTCAGCTGTTTGACAATGTGCTAATCTTAAATAATAGCCATCAAGCACATTTTGAATCATTTCGCGTGATGAACATCTGACTCTGGATATCATAATATCAACAATAATCATGATATCAACCTAAAATCATCTGTAATAATCCAACTGATTTAATGAATTCTTTTTCAATCATGAAGTAGTGAGTGTGTTTAAAGTCGTTCGCAATGGCATTTTTAAATGAAACCGAGAGAATAACTTTGTTAATGATGCGCGGCTATGGAGATAGAGTACGGTCTTACCAAGAAGTTTCTGATTTATTTAACGAAACATTTCCCAACAGAAATCCAATTAGTAAAAGTGTTGTTTTTAAGACAGTAAAGCGGTTTCAAGAAACGGGCAAAGTGACTGATCGTGCTCGCACTGGAAGAACAAATACTGCCACCAACAATGAAAAATCTTTAGAGGTAATGCAATCATTTGTTGAAGATCCGCATACATCAACTAGAAGCGTTGCCAAGGAACATGGTATGTCTACTCGTTCTGTCAGAAAAGTTCTTAAGGAATCTCATTTCCATCCGTTTAAGCTTCATGTATTACAAGAACTGAATGAGGATGATTTCGACCGCCGGGTAGAGTTTTGTGACATAATGATGAACAAGTATGACAATGATCCAAACTTCTTTAATAATGTAGTATTTTCGGATGAAGCTACGTTCATGCTTAACGGCAATGTAAATAAGCAAAACTATCGTTTCTGGACCGATGTCAACCCATACTGGATGAAGGAGGGTCATACACAGTATCCTGAAAAATTAAACGTATGGGCTGGTATGGTAAATGGTCACATTGTAGGACCATTTATTATCGAGAATAATTTAACAGGTGCCATTTACGAGAACATGTTAATAAATTTGATCGTTCCAGCCATCCAGAACATCAACGGACAAGAGTTACATAACTTGTGGTTTCAACAAGATGGGGCGCCCCCTCATTATGCATTAGGAGTGCGGGATATATTGAACCAAACATTTCCCCAACGCTGGATAGGTCGTAGAGGTGCAATAGAGTGGCCCGCTAGGTCACCTGACCTCTCTCCACTTGATTATTTCTTTTGGGGCTACATGAAAGACAATGTGTACAAAAAGAAACCAGCAACAATTAATGAACTGAGAGAATGTATAACTGAAGTGGCTAACAGAATTCCACGCGAAATGATTCAAAATGTGCTTGATGGCTATTATTTAAGATTAGCACATTGTCAAACAGCTGAAGGAAAACAGTTTGAACATTTATTAAAATAATTGGGTTTTAATGTTTATTAGCAAACACTATTAACAAAAAATTTGATAGGTAAGATTTTAATGTACTTATTTATTTCATTTCTGCTTTTCATGGTATCGATTAATAATGTAAATATCTCCGAAACGGGTTGACATATCGATGTGCGGTTTTCGGCATTCATTTTGTCTTAAAATTCTGTATTGAAATCATGTATCGCATGACCCCCTTCCTATTTAAAAAAAAAAAGTTACATTCAAAATGGCGGTTCCAAGATGGCGGACCAGATTTTTAAAGTCACAGTAAAATAGTATTTTCAATTTGAGTAGGATCCTCAATCATACCTACCGCAAAATCACCTTTGTATATGAAATATTAAGCCGTTTCCAAACATTTCCCCCACCCTGTATGGTAGTAATACACATTTTTTGTGAGAACCTTTCTCTCCTTTCTTTCCATTGACGTCTTTTAATAAATGTTTTTTATGGAGATTTTTATGCATCTATTGCTGTAGCCATAATTCTTCAGTACTAATGACATGTATTTCATTTCATCTTTCCAAATGTTTCATCAGTGAGGCAAACTGATCTGGAAATAAGACTATTGACTACCGAGTGAGATTGGGCTGGATGATGGTGAGATAGTGCCTTCAAGTATCTATATTTGTATGTGACGGTTTCCTATGAACAGAGTAATTCAACTTTCCATCTTCCTTCCTTGTTAGTAGAATGTCTAAAAAAGGAAGACTGGCATTTTCCTCTGTTTCAAAAGTGATCTGTATTTTGTGTGTTGGCTGTTAAGATATTTCAAAGAATCATGAAGTTTTTCTTTGCCATGTGACCTTATTATGAAAATGTCATCAACATATCTCTTCCATGCGATCGGTTTCAGCTCAGAGTTTTCAAGAGCTTTTTCTTCAAAATCAATAGATTAGCTATGGCTGGAGATAACGCTGATCCCATAACGCTGATCCCATGGGTACCCCTTCTGTTTGTCTATAATATTGATTATTGTAGATGAAATATGTATTTTTGAGACAATGACTAGTCAAGTCCACTGTAGATTTGGAAAATTTCTGACTCTGCACCATTATTATTAGAGCTTCATTCACTGGAACGTTGGGGTATAGAGATACTACATCCAAACAATCTAGTATGTTACCTGAGTTTAGGTTCATTTCTTCAACTAGATTGATAAAATCGTATGAGTTCTTATTGAAGGAATCTGTCTTTTCTATTATAGGTTGAATTAGCGTAGCTAGGTGGCATTCTAATTTCTGCGTGGGTTAGTTCACTCTACTCACAATTGGTCTGAGTGGTAGATTTTTTCTGTGTACTTTTGGCAAATTTTTGGACATCGGCTGGACTTTTCTTGGGGAATTAATTTCAACTGTGTGTCTGTGTCTAGGTCAGATAGTTTTATTTTTGATTTTGTGATTTTTTTGTGGTATGCTGTGGGGTCTCTTTGCACTTTTTTGTAGGAACCGTCTTTGAGGATGTAATCCAGTTTAGTGTTGTAATCTGTTTTGTTCATTACCACTGATACATTGCCTTTGTCGGCAGGTAGGATGACCATTGATTTGTATTCCCATAAGATTTTTAATGCTTCGAACTCTTTACTTTCTAGGTTGGGTTTGGGGGGTTTAGCTTTTCTCTTAATAGTTGAAATTTCTAGTCTAATCTCTTCTGCTTCTAGGTAGTCTAATCTCTCAAGGTTGGATTCTACTCTAGAGATTATTTCTTCTTTGGGTAGACTTCTGGGAGCAATGGCATAATTGAAACCTTTCTCTAATACTTTTTCTTCTGAGATTGATAAATTATAACTAGATATGTTGTGAATTGTGCTATAACTATTGATGTTAGTTTTAACTGATCTAGTTTTGCGGTTCTTATTTAACAAGTTCACAAATTTTTTGTTAGTTGAAACTAACATCAATAGTAATAGCACAATTCAGAATGCCTCTATTTATAATTGTTATATTGAGAAGCTGAAGGGATGGAGACAAGCACTATTCAGAAGATTGTTGAACAGGTACTAGAAAAGTTGAGATCCAGGAAGAAGGAAGTTCGATGCTGGGCTTGTGGTAAGATTGGACAAATAAGGAGTAAGTGCACAGTAAAACCGAGTGAGAAGAAGGAGCAGGTGAACTAAAAAGGGTTGATAGGAAGGGGCAGCTGTCACCCCAAAAGCAGAAGGCCCCAGTAAGGAAGGCAGAGGTGGCATCTCTTGCTGGCAGCAGAAGAAGTCTGTACATAGATGGTATTGTGAATGGAAAAGCAAGGCAACTACTTCTTGACACAGGAGCTACAATGACTATCCTGAATAAGAGCACAGTCCTCAATAAGGAAGGAATAAAGTCAACAAGGTGGACACTCTGCACAGCTACAGAAGACTTGGCTTCAGTTTTTGAGGAGACAGCTGCTACCCTCCTCATCAGAGGCAGTTCCTTCAAACATCAGGTGTTAGTGGCAGACATTCAGGAAGATGTTATACTTGGGAAGGATTTCTTCAACAAGTTTGGGCTTAAGTTGGACTTGGACAAGAAGACAGTTGTAATTGGGGAAGAAGAGGTTCAAATTCACCCAGGGAAGCCAAGCAACAGCAGAGTATTACTACTGACTGATGCCACTCTACCAGCAAGGAGTCTGATTGTAACCTATGGGAAAATGCAGGATGACATGGAAGAAGGACAGAGTGCACTCCTGGAGCCAGCAGGTCAAGAAGACAACTTGCATTAAGGAGTCTCAGTGGCAAGAACATTATTCCTCACCAGCAACAAGTTTCCTGTGCGCATTATGAATGTGAACGACTTCAAAACTACCCTAAAAGGAGAAAGCACTCTTGAACACTGCTCAACAGCCTCTAGTGATAACAAAGATCCAGAAGTCTTGAACAGTCAACAAGGATCTTCCAGAGGAACTGCAGGAATTTGCTACAAGTACTTGCAAAGATCTTACAAAAGAGCAGGCTGCCAAAGTGAAAGACTTCATAACTAGATACCAGGATATCTTTGAAATTGGTGCAGGGCCAAAAGAAAGAACAAACAATGTACAACATTCAATACATACTGGTGATGCTAGGCCAATACAACAGAATCCACAAAGGCTGCCACTAGCCAAGAGGAAGCAAGTAAAGTTATGAAGGACATGAAGGCTGATGAGATCATAGAGCCTTCAAGCAGTCCTTGGGTGTTTCCAGTGATGTTGTTCAAGGAAAAGGATGGTTCAACAAGATTCTGCATTGACTATCATTTGTTGAACAATGTCACCAAGAGGGACGGACAGCTATCCATTGCCAAGGATTGATGACACATTGGACAGCCTGGAAGGATGCAAGTTATTTTTGACCTTGGATCTTGAGTGGCTACTGGCAAGTTGGTTTTAAGCCAGAAGACAGGGAGAAAACAGCATTCTCAATTGAGAAAGGACTTTGGCAATTCAAGGTCATGTCTTTTGGACTATGTAATGCACTAGCTACATTTGACTGGCTCATGGAGAATGTGTTGAGAGGATTATCTTGGGAAACCTGTTTGGTCTACTCGGATGACATCATTGTTCTGGGGAAATCATTCAGTCATCACTTACACAACTCGGAGCAAGTTTGATAGTGGCTGAGGCAAGCAAATTAAGATTTGAATCCAAAAAAGTGCAAGCTGTTCAGAAGATAAGTCAACTACCTTGAACATGTGGTATCAGATTCTGGAGTTGCCCCCGACCCAGAGAAGATAGAAGCTATTACACAGTGGCCAATCTCATGGGATAAGCATGAAGTGAGAAGCTTTCTGAGTCTTTGTGCATATTATCAGCTGTTTGTGAAAGGATTCTCCAATATTGCAAAACCCTTGACCAAGTTGACTGAGGACAAGAGCAGCTTCATTTGAGATGAGAACTGTCAGCAAGCTTTTGATGAACCAAGGCATGTTCTGATAAATGCACCAATCCTGGGTTATCCAAGAGCAGAAGGAAAATTCATGCTGGATGCAGATGCAATGTAGCCATTGTAGGAGTACTTTCTCATGAGCAAGAAGGAGTTGATGAAGTCATTGGATACTCAAGTAAGGTCTTGTCAAAACCAAAGTACAACTACTGTGTCACCTGCAGAGAGCTATTGGCAGTAGTTGAGGCAGTTGGATACTTTCACAAGTACCTTTATGGGAGAAACTTTCTGCTGAGAACAGATCATGCAGCCCTGAAGTGGCTCCAACGATTCAAGACTCCAAGGTCAGGCGGCATGCTGGATTGAGTGACTTCAAGTGTATGTCTTTGAGTCAATTCATCAAGCAGGAACTAGTCATGAGAATGCAGATGAACTTTCAAGAAGGCAATGCAAAAAAGATTGCAAGCACTGTTCACATCATGATAGCAAGGAAGGCATGCTGAGAAGAACAACAGTGGTTGCTGATTTGTGGGGGAGTGACCAGCTCTAGAAGGACCAGGAAGAGGATCCTGACTTAAAATATCTTTGGGCTTGGAAACGCACTGGACAAGGAAGACCAGCCTGGCTGGAACTGGCACCTATTCAACAAAGTGTGAAGACACATTGAGCCCAGTAGAGCTCAATAGTTGAAGATGAGGGAGTACTCAAAAGGGAGATTGAGAATGCAGCAGGAGATCAGAAGAGACAACAGGTTATCGTCTGAGTAAATCATGTACCAGAAGTGCTGAGGAGTCTGCATGATGGCAAATCTGAAGAACATCTTGGTCTACATGGAACAGAGAAGAAGGCCAGGGAACGATTTCATTGGCCAAGGTTAAAAGAAGATGTCAGAGATTGGTTTAGGAAGTGCATAATCTGTGCAGCAGCAAATGGCCCTCTGAAGAAGAAAAAGGCACCAATGAAGACCTACAATGTTGGAGCACCATTTGAGAGAGTGGCTATTGACATTGCTGGACATTTCCCTACAACCAATGATGGGAACAAGTATATTCTAGTGGCCATGGACTATTTCAGCAAATGTGTTGAAGCATATGCCTTACCAAACCAGGAAGCATTTACAGTGGCTTATATGTTATGAAGCAGTTCTTCAGTTGTTTCGGTGTTCCATTGGAACTAGACTCTGATCAAGGGAGGAACTTTGAGTCAGAAGTGCTCAGCAGAGTGTGTGAGTTGATGGGCGTCTGGAAAACAAGGACGACTCCACTGCATCCCCAGTCAGATGGTATGTTTGAGAGAATGAACAGAACAATGCAGTGATATCAGAGGAAGGTAGTTTCTGACAATCAGCATGATTGGGATCAGCATCTCTACTTCTTTCTCATGGCATATCATAGCTCCATCAATGAGACAACAAAGGAAACACCTGCTTGCATCATCTTTGGTAGAGATCTATGGCTACCCTGTAATCTACAGTTTGGAAGCAAGCCTGGTGAAACACTCGAGGAGGATGACTACGTCACTCAATTGAGTGAGCATATGAATGAGACCCATGAGAAAGTATGCACCAATCTTGAAGAAGCAAGCCTGAAGATAAAAGAGAGGTATGACATCAAGGCTGACCAAGGTGGATACCAAGCAGGAGACCTAGTCTGGCTACACAACCCAAAGAGGATTCATGGCTACTGTCCAAAACTACAAAACCAGTGGGAGGGGCCTGATGAGGTTGTGACTAGGATCAATGATGTAGTATATCAGATAAGGAAACCTCCAAGAGGGAAGTCAAGAGTAGTTCATTTCAATCGGTTGTCTCCATTTCATGGTAATAACAGTGCTAAGGAAGGACAAGCAGCTCAAGTTCAGTGCACTACATCCCTGAAGAAGTCTGATGATGACTACATGCTGGCACCAGGAGGAAAAATGATTCAGTCAAGTGAGAGGAATTTGTCCACCCTGTCAAAGGAGTATGCACTGGCACACTGTGTCACCAGCAACTTGGCAGAATATCAAGGCATTGCTACAGTCTTCAGGAAGAAGTTTGGTGGTCTCAAGGACCTGGAACAGCAAGGACCAGCAGAAGGAAATGTTCCTCATCTGCAGTGGCATGGTCAGCATCTCTTCTACCTGGTGACTAAGATGCAGCCTGAGGTGAAGGCATCATATGACACATTGTGGACTTACTCCGTTCAGCTGAGGGTTAGGATGCAGACATTAGGAGTGAGGAAACTTGGCATACCAAGGCTTGGAAGTAGTTATGATGGCTTGGACTGTGCAATTGTGGAGTCAATGCTGCAAGAAATGTCCCAATCCACTGGTATCCAGATTACCATTTGCATCCACAACTCTTGGAGGGTCAAGGAGGAGGTGGTCAGCAGTCAAGGAAAACATCAGCCATCTAAGATGCCATTTTTCTGGGACAGAACAATTTCTTTACACATTAAGCATGACTGCAATATTTATTTGCTTGCCCCAGAGGCTGTACAGGTCCTCAGGTGCCCATACA
This sequence comes from Conomelus anceps, assembly GCA_948455865.1. Lineage (NCBI taxonomy): Eukaryota > Metazoa > Arthropoda > Insecta > Hemiptera > Delphacidae > Conomelus > Conomelus anceps. The sequence goes on along the minus strand of OX418216.1, from coordinate 140,400,735 downwards.
CTGCCAGTTCAACTGTGCTATACAGGTCGCGTGGTTCCCATATACCTTCTGCACATTACTGTCATCTGGTAGCTAATCTATCAACTATTTCCAGTCACACAGGCTTGTACTATTTTTTGTATGAATGTATCTAACTAGATTTCCCATAGCGTGCATTTCTAGCATTTCTGAAGCACTGGAGACCATACTTAGAAAATTACTATATTTTCTGTGATGTTTTCCATGATGAAATACTTGATGAACAATCTAATATCTGCTTCTGCAGGCTTGTTATAAGTGAAGAAGTGTTCTGATTGAGATATATAATAGGCCTACAGTAATCAAGAATGAGAGAGTGGGAAAATTATGAGGAAAGAAGAAGGAAGATGTAACAATGCTGTTGTTGAATAATTTGTTTGAACTTGGAAAGTAAATAGTCTGGAAACAATAGAAAAATTATGTGTCATGTGGATAATAGGCTATGAGTTGTTATGAAAATGCTAATGATGTCATTTCATTGTTCTTCAACCATCTGCAAGCAATATTACGTGACTTTTGAGAAATAATAAGCCTATATAGAGAGTCAAGTTCATCATTCCAGTGCTATATTGGACCTCAAGGTCCTGTACCGCTTTTTATGCTTATAAGACCTATTTATGGAGAGAAAAGATAGTAATATTATTGAGAACATGTTTAATGATGGAATATCGCATAGAAAGCATTTAGCACCATGGCTACTTTTTCACACAATTAAGCACATGGCTGACGAACCGTATGGGAACCGGGGGACCTGTATAGCACTTAACATGTTAAGGTGGGGGTAGTGTTACAAAAGCAAACAAATCAGTTATTTACACACTTGTTCTACATAGATTGTTCCATTGTTTTCATGATCAAATGTGGCTTGAAATCTGATCTTCATTCTCTTGCTTTTCACACGTCTTTGTCACCCTTATTCTTCAAGTGTGCACCTTCCATGGCATTCTTCAAGCATCGAGAGGCTGCCAGTTCTTGGGATTATACAACTATAACAGCTATAAAAAGAGGTCCACGTGAACAAGATAGTTAGTCTTAAAGCTCGCATGTCAGATTGTGTTACAGATTTTGTGCCATTGAGTAAACAGTGCTCGATTCCAGTGTGAAGTGCAGAGACAAGTGTTTACTGTTTGTGCAGCTTACTAATAGTTTAAAGACGTTGTGTCAAGTGATATCATTTGGGACTATCAAATAACAAATTGGACTGTGTTTTGTAAGTGGTTAGTTGTTTTTTTATCATTCCTTTCTTTATTATTGTACAGTTTAATTGTACTCTAGTTTCTTTTATTATTGATCAGCCTGTAATTAATTGTTCATTAATTCTTGTAAATAATTACTGAAAATAAGTATTAGCTTGTCATTTGTTGCTCTGTCTTTTTCTTTATTAATTGAAAACTTGCAATTAGTGTGTTTAAATAGAATTAGTTGCGTAAATAAAGTTCAAGTGTGAACTTCAGTGTTGCCAGCCTTATTTTAGCCATTAGAACCCATAAATATAAATATATATATATATATATATATATATATATATATATATATATATATATATTTATATTGTCAGGCTGGATTCTCCTCTGCCCTCGGTAATTGAACATAATAACTGAAATAAATATCTCCTCTCTGGAATTATTTGGATGCGGTAGAGCTTCAGGTTTGGTCGAGGTAAATAACTCGGCGGATTCAAATGAAACCATACAAGAAAAGTATTATGCCCCTCAATTAGTCCTTACAATTATTTCTCATAGGCTTAGGAAGGACATTATTACTGATTCATGATAGATTTCCAGTTGTACCTAGATCTTATGCTAGTAAAAAATGTAACCAATAATTCAGTATCACCTGTGAAGTGGCCGCTATTATTTAAATAACGCCATTATGTGTGATATACATTCAGATCCACTAGGGACAAAATACTATATCTACCCTTGCTCAAACCTGAACAAGTATATTCAACAATTTGAACTCCTGACTCACAAATGAGTGATATAAAATAGTTGGACCAGAGCAATCGTCAAGCAGGGTGTAACAGAATAATTTTTTAAAAAATAATACATTTATTGACACAAGAAGAGTATATGTTCCAAGCATGGAACTTAGAATTAGAATTCGGATGATATTTATAAAAAATATGATTGGAAATGGAGTCAATGGCTAATAAGATTTAAAAAATATTGTTTGTAGTACGATTTTTAAAATTTTATGAAGTTTGTGTGATTTCACCGCACTAAGGGTGTTTTTTATCTGTGATGTTTTCCATTACAAAATACTTAATAAACAATCTAATATTAAAACTGACACTGTATTTCACTTTTAAATAATGTTTTACTCACATATATTGGAGATGCTTGAGGAATGCATTTCACTTCTGAAAAGAAGCTTCGTCGGTGTTTTTTAGACCATGAGGAAGACGATTCGTGCCTGTACAAGTTTTATCTTAAATTAGGAGTCGTCCGGTAATGGATATTTTCCGACGACACTTTTAATGCGCGCACAAATGGAATTCCATATATTAACTTATATAACTTTCTATATCAACCACTTTTACGAATGAAGTCAATAGAAGGCGGTGTGAAATATTGCTGTCCCCTCGCCAGGCTGCCATCATGTACGGTACCTCACAATTCACGACTTCAATAGTTTGGGATTTATAATGATTTTACAAATTTAAAAAATAGACATTAATCGTCTGTGGAACTCTACTCTGTGGTCCTGCCTGAGAGATCTACATTTAACACTTAATTTGACAAAATTTATTCACACAAAATTATTGGGCTACTCCCACTAGGCAAATATCGCAAGGACTGTTGGAAACGCCTGAATAAAATTTCTACACAGAAAATGTCACGTGACACCGATAATTACAGGGGTTGAAACCTCTATGGAATTCTGCATCTCATGGACTAAACAAATAAAATAATGAGGAATTTATAGCAAATCGATTTTTTATGGATGGGGAAAATAATGAGCGGTCCTTGGCGCTTACAATATCAGTTTTTTAGAAAATGAAATAATCTAATATTAAAACTGACACTGTATTTCACTTTTAAATAATGTTTTACTCACATATATTGGAGATGTTTGAGGAATGCATTTCACTTCTGAACAGAAGCTTCGTCAGCCTCAGAAGTGAAATGCATTCCTCAAGCATCTCCAATATATGTGAGTAAAACATTATTTAAAAGTGAAATACAGTGTCAGTTTTAATATTAGATTGTTCATTAAGTATTGGAAAACATCACTGAACATTCGTCATGGAAAACATCACAGAAATGAAATAATTTGAGCATAATTTGTTTGACAAAACTTGTCCGGAAGCTGATTCATTTACAGCTGACAGATTACTGATAAGAATGGTAAACAATGAATCGAATAAAGTTTTGGATAGTTATTACTATTTCGATGGATGATTTAATAAATACTTATTGTACAATAAATAGGATTCGTATTATGATTTATTTATCCGATTTGTTTCATTAATAATTTATTCCAAATTATTCTTAATTTATTCCTTTTCATTTCTTGGTGAAGTAGTCGTATGAAGCATAGACTACGCTGCTACGTTCAGCTTAAACTTTCGCTTTTTGCTGATAATTATTAATTTAGTGCCCACATCTCATTTTATAGAAATGCGACCCCACAATAGATATATTATAATAGCTGACCCGGCCAAACATTCAAATAAACAACTACTGGTACTGGTTGATATTACCGGTCTTATTGTATCGATAATATTATTAACAATGCCTCAACCAAGAAGATCAAATCTTTCCCAAAGAAGCCGAAATGCAATAAGAATTCAAAATATGGCAAATGAAAGATGGCAAGAACCTCACGTTGGAATTTTGTGTTATTTTCAAACAAAACAAACCACAGACATCATGACGTGCGCTGTCAGTTGTGTTTTAGTACTAAGGCACAAATCACAAGATCATTTATGTCAATATCTAAAGCATCAGGACGGTATAGTAACTATAACATCCTGAGAAAGCATACGACCGGCCGTAGTAGAGCGATTCGTAAGATTCGTTGCTGTCAAATATAAATCATCTGTTGTTCTTATCTTGATGCATGCTTTTTTCCTGTACACCGTTCTGAATTATGTTCAAATTAATATAAGACTGACGCCATCTGACGTTTTGCGTTATTAAAAAAAAAACCTTGGACAACATGTCATGCACTGTCAGTCAGTTGTGTTTTATGTTACTAAACGGCTAAATTATTGATTTTTTTTCTATTGATAAATATTATATTTTGATAGTTATTATGCTATTCCTGACTAAGAGGAATCCAGTCTATGATATTTGATTTACTGGATTCCTCTTAGTCAGGAATATCATAATAACTATTAAAATATAATATTTATCAATAAAAAAAAAAGAAACAATGATTTAGCCGTTTAGTAACTAGACACAACTGACTGACAGTGCATGACATGCTGTTTCTATGCTGTTTTTCAGCTGTTTCTATGTGGAAAATATTATATCTGTGCAAAGATGAGCGCCATTATCAAAGTGATTAGTACCGGATGATTCAAAAAGAATGAACTGATTTTGTGATTAAATATTTCACTATGGAAAAATAGCAAAAAAAGCACTTTTGTACAAGTATTGTACTCACAGTCAAGTTTTATTTGACATTTTACAATTATTTAATATGGCCGCCCCTTGCAGCATGGACAACATCAATACGATATGAGAACTCTTCCCAAACACATTGCAGCATGTGTTTCAATCAACTAAATTTATCACAGATTTATTCGATGATCAAGGTTATCCAGATCAGTAGGTAATGGCGTCATGGCAAAACAAAGTGTTTATCCTCTACAAACCCTCATAGAAAAAATCAAACACTGTGAGGTCAGTGATCTGGGAGGCTAAGCACAAACAGTGTTGTTTTGGTCCATCAAGGTGGATTTAGTGGCTCTACACACTGGTGTCTTCAGACATGTGTCTTATGACATCTGTCATGTCTGGTGCATTTTTATCGAAAACCAACCCATGTTATTAAATGGAGGACTTACACACTGCTTGAGACATCAGTGCGACGCGACATCCCCGCTTCAGACATGTGTTGCACGGGTCGGTGTTTGGTAAGTCATGACTTACCGCCCTGGCGCATGCGCACTAGCGCGCGTCGCCCGAGCAATGAGGCTGTGAGCCGTCAACAACTGAGCTCAACAATTAACCGTCTGCAACGCACGTAGACATAAGACATGCACAAAACATCCATGTCTTATTCAATTCCGTACGACATGACAGATGTCTTAGGACACATGTCTTAAGACACCAGTGTCTAGAGCCACTAACATATAGCCTGCCGTGTCCCTGTCGTGCGTTTTTGTCTGAATCACTATTTCGGATTTCCCATTTACTATACATTGTATAGCATGTTTGCGATTTACACATAGCCTGCCATGTCCCTGCCATGCCTCTTCCATTTTCATTTGTCACAACCGCCACCAACTCTCTCCAGAAAGCACAAGAATACTGCAATGCCAATGATCTTGCTATGAACACCACAAAAACAATTCAAGTTAATTTCAGTAAAAGAGGGGCTCAATTAACGAATACATGCAGTACAGTCAGATCAGAAGAGAGCAAGATAAAATTCTTGGGCATTACAATAGACAGTGGCCTATCATGGAATGCGCACGTGGATAGTGTATGTAAGAAATTAGGCTCAGGGATATATGTGGTTAGGAGAGTGAAGTGGATTGCAACCCTGGAAGCGGCAAAAGCAGCTTACTATGCTCTGGTGGATTCTCACCTACGATACGGCCTTGTGGTGTGGGGGGGATCGTCTGCGGGCAATCTGAAGAGGGTCCTCACTCTTCAAAAAAAGGCTGTAAGAGTACTTGCAAATCTCAAGCAACAGGAGACATGTCGAGACGCTTTCCAATATCTGGGCATCATGACTGTGACCAACATGTACATCATGGAAGTCATAATTTATGCAAGTCAACTCCGTTTGCAGAGAGGTATAGATGTGCATACATATGCCACACGTCAAGCAGATAACTATGTACTTCCAAGGCACCGAACTGCGATCTTCAAGGAGAAACCATCATACATGGGCTGTAGGCTATGGAATCATCTACCCAGGTCAATTAAAGAACTGGATTGTGCAATATTAAAAAAAAGACTAAGTGATTTTCTTAAAAGAAAGCCAATGTACACTATCCATGAATTTTTTGAAACAAGAGACCTAGACTGGCAGGAGTGAAATGAAAATAATTATTTTTAAGACACAACAAAACTGAAAAATAATATTGTAATATTAGCATATTTATATATTAATATGTACCTACATATGCTTTAATAGTACTCTTTTCAAGTTACCAACCATAATTGTAAGAATGACAACTATTACTGTTCTTGAAGAATATGTAATAAAGTATATTGACTATTGACTATTGACTATTTGATCGCTCTTGAGGGCGATTCGAGCAGGCGACCGGTTTGCAGCAGTGGCATGGCAGCGGCACAGCAGCGGCATGGCAGGGGCAGGTAGCCGGTCATAAAAATGACCGGCTGGGCGCCTCATCAGTTGTTTTGTATTTCTGATGCCATTCGGGAATCTTCGGTTCACTACAGAAACGTCTAAAGTCACCACTTATAGCCACAGCAGCGGTCTCGATCACTACGTCCACCTCATCTGTGTCCATTTTAGCAACTGCGTAGGGTGCGCTCTTACAGAATAATAAGCAACTAGGCACCGGCATGGCAGGGGCACGGCAGCGACCAGTTACTGGTTGTCAAAATTGCACAACAGCAGGGACATGGCATGGACATGGCAGGCTATGTGTAAATCCACCTTTATCCTTCCAATCCATCACTGAGGGAGTTTTTTTTTTTTCAAAAATGCTCAAACTGAACGATTCCTGATCTTGCTGAAAAATTTCCTGAGGGTTTTCGGTTCCCCAAATTCGCACATTGTTGCAGTTCACTTTCCCATTTAAATGAAAAGTTGATTAATCACTAAAAACTCTAACACACAGAATGACTTCTGTTGCGGTGCCGCCATTTTGACAAACAACAAACAGCTGGGAGACCAATATGTCTAGCACGTTCTAGCAGCAACCAATCAAAACTTGGAAACATGTTCTTTCAGAGGGTCACTCACTCATTTTAATTCATGCTTTACTACTTATTCATAAATCAATACATGGAATTGGTTCATTCTTTTTGAATCACCTGGTATATCTAAAGAAACTGTATGAAGTTGAAAAGTGACAAGTAGACAATCAAGGATATTAATTTGAATAATTTGATGTTTGTTAGTTTTTGTGAATCATGATCATAATTATATAGAAATCATACTCCATATAATTATGGGCCCTCATGTGAATCTCAAAGTTCTTAAATAATTGTCTCTCAAGGCATGTTAAAATTCCATTATTTTGTACCTAGGTCTCTGAGGAAGCATCTCTTTCCCCCTGTGATACACCCCCTCCAAATTATGCCACTGAAAACTAGATATTTTCTACAACAGAATTTTGATAAATGACCAAATTATATGCAATATATCACTTCTACATGATGAATGGTTTCAAAAAAGAAACAATGAAAATGTGAGCTTATGGAAAAATTTGTACTTTGAAATGATTATTGAAGTATCCCTTGAAAAGAGTATTCATACATCTCGTATTTAAATCAGTAGCTTCAATGGTTAAATGAAGCTTATGCTTTGCATTGAAAATCTGAACGTTGAGAAAATCACACAGCTAAAGCTACTAGCAAATTTGAGTACATAATTTTAATTTTATTTTTCTAACCTTTTTTGTGTAAAACTCTAGAACGTATTTTATTTTTATATTTTATATTTGGAATCAGTGATTTTTTTTAACAATAGGCTTACTGATATTTTTCATAATATATTTCATTTGAATTTGTTCATTTACTCAACTATTATTTTCATTCATTCATATTTTTTCAGAAGATAAATTGTATCTAGAGGTCACCTTGGATGGAAACTCTATTCCAAAGTAAGTGCTTTTCAATTTGCAGGTATTTTGAGAGAGATTTCAATCCAAATCGAAATTAACAAATAAAGTTACAACATTGTTTAGTGAAACAATAAAATAATATTTTGTGACCATATTATATAGGAAAAAGTAAGTGATATTCAATTACATTTGAAGACAATGCAAGACAAGGTATACCTGAGAACCAGCCGTGGGCCACATATATACAGAACAAAGCCCATATACAATATAGTATGGTCATGGGTTCTATGTCTAAAATAATGCTGGCAACACTTAAATTTATCACTCGCACTTTATTTACACAAATAATCACAACACTCACTGATCAGTAATGTCTTACAGAAAAATAAGCAATTGAAAACAGATAAATCGATATTGTTCAACTAATAAAGAGATTTCAATAAACTGTACAAAAATCAACCACTAAAAGTTAAAAGACGGATCTAATATTGAATAATAACTGTACAATAAACTGTCCAATAATATTAAAGAAGAAACTTCAAAAAAGAACTATTAACTTACATAGCACTAGTCTGTAATACAATAAAAACTATTCAGTAGTTCACTGGTATGAATTAAATAAGAAAAACAATTATCACTATAGGCACAGAGAAAGAACTATCACTATTATATAGAACTGTCACTACTTGTTTATCACGACGAATTTCAAACAAGACTGAACTGATTTACAAAAGTCTCCCTCTATTTATATAATTTTCCATAATTGAGATATCTCTCGATTTTTCTATCAACTTCTACCAGATACTGAAATAAACAATGAAAGACCTTCACACCTTCCACAATATTCGATAAGACTCCATTAATTTCTAATCAAACAACTAGAACATTCTACAAAGGTCCAAGTAAACACCATAAAAGTGTCAAAAGCAGAGTAATTAATTGCTCAGAAGTAAACATTTACATAGCAGATAACACCGAGAACCACTTCTTCCTCTCAATGTACTACAACTTTTTTCCCATACTACAACTAAAATACAAAAACTAACAAATATTAAAACTAATCAACAACAAATAAACTAGATAGATGAGAAATCATGAGGATATAAGGTAGGAAATGCAAAGTCGAAATATGGGTAAGCTATTGTTTGATTGGATACATTTATCAAATAAACTTCTCAATTTTATTGTCATTGGTGCATCTTTAAAATATATAGGTATTAAATTCATTAACTTCCATGAAATGAACATAAATTGTCTTCTGCAAATGGCTAAATTTCTATTAATAGGCTCAACGCCTGGATGACAGATGCTATGAACTATTTCTTGGGAGATGAACATATTTTTGCTTACATTGATAAATAGTAAAATATATTTTACACACAACTGCTTTATTGTCAGTACTCTGAAATCAATGAAGAGAGCTGTGGGGATCAAGTCTATGTTTGTGTGAAAGAGCTGTGATTATATATTTTTTTTAGTATAGAAAATTTATCAAGATGATTTGCTGCTCCTCCCTATACAATTATTCCATTCTGGATTACAGACTGTGTCAATGCAAACTGTGATATAAGCAAAGTAGACTAGTCTAGCTACTTCTAAATTTTCTTAATAGACAAGTTTTACATGCTTTATTACCAGATAGATGTCTTAGCCCTATGTTTTCTGTATCTCTCACAAGTCGTGCTATTGCATCCTGGATACTTCAATTCTCATAAAAACCAAACTGATTGGTATGATTCTCTTTGTAGTGGCAAAGGTGATATTGCAGAAGATATTTATTTCGAACGATGAGTCTTGAAGTTAAGACAATCACTTTCGTCAAAAACTGTGACAAATTAGTTTTGGTGTAACAACCAAAAACTAGCTTCTTTTGGTTTTTGATAAATTTGGTTGTGACAACTTCAAGTCTTTATCATCCATTGTGATTGGTATGAACTATTGCATATTTTTCCAGATAATAAATTATTAAGTCTAAATTTTATTTCTTTCCACAATTTTGGAATGTGTAGTTGATAAACTGATTGGTCTATATAGTTTGCAGGATCTTTTTTGTCTCCAGATTTGTGTAGTGTTATGATATGAGCTATTTTGAAATCTTTTAGGGAATAATCAATTCAAAACATTTATTTATTATTGTTGTCAGTGGTTTTGAAGCATACCTTGCAATTTTCTCAAGATAAGAATCAATTGTGCCATCAATGCCAGGTGACTTATTATCCTGGAGAGATTCAATGATTTTATTTATTTCATTTTCGTCAGTAGGGAGAATAGAAAAGAATCCAGGTGGTTGGACTGGTTTTGTCTGAGTGACGCTTTTTTGGTTAAAACTGTTTCAATGATTTCTTCTTCATACTTACTGTTCAAGGTTGAAAAATGGTTATTGAGCACTAATGGGTCTATGTGAGGGTTCTATTCTTCTTTCATATCAAGGAGTTTGTTTATGCAACCCTATATTTTTCTACTGTTTCTTTTACTTTCAATAATTTCATTTTTGATATAATCAAACTTAGCCTGTCTAAACAATCTACGAAGCATCTTTCTATATTTTATGTATGTCACTCTCAAAGTAAAAATTTGTCGATTCATTCCAACATTTTTCTTATAGATTTTGTCACTACACCTTTTTGGTAGCTAAACACTTTCAATTTCAAGGCTCTATTTGCAATTGACTGAACATTTTGTGCTGTGAAATAACATCATATTGAATCACACATAAAGATGTATAATTCTAGTGTAGCTTTGCCACTTGAGAGCTGCAGTGCATTATTGTTGGCCAATAGTTTTAAAATTGAAAATAAATTCAGATAGATATCAGTTTTATCAAAATCAGATAGAGAACCTGGCAAAAAATTAAGTGAACCTGGCAAAAAGTGGGTTTATCCAATTATTAAAAGATATTCATCTTAATTTCAAATTGACTTCTATTCTCAATCTCATTTACATTTCTGTATGCAAGCGAAAAAAGAACTGAAAACTAAACTGTTTATAAGAGAGCTTGACAAACCAGAAATGTTACTTTCTTCTTTTCAAATTAAATAATTATTATATTGTATACTAGCTATTGTGCCCGTCCTTTATACGGATTATGTTTAAAAATAAGACTAAATAATTTTCGGCTTTTTTGATAGCAACGATCATGAAGTTGTTAGCAGCTCAGTAAACAACTTAGAACGTAAACAATTCAGTGACAGTTATCAGAGAGAATATTTGAGAACAGCTGATTAATATATCATGATAAATTTCGTGATTTGTTCTTACGTGGTAATAAAACTTAGAAGAAATGTATCCAAATCGCACAATACTTGGTTTTTAAACGTTTATTATTCTGTTAAAAAAAAAGTTAACTTAGTTTTTTATAGCTAAAGGCATTTTCAAAAAGGTTTTCAATACTGATAAATAACTTAAATCCCGATCGATGCTCTCGTTTTTCAGGAGAAGCCCACGTAAAATGCCTTCGAGGCCGTGACTTCAAAAAGAATTTCATGAATTTCAAAATGTTCTCAATTAACCGTTTCATGAATAATTTTACTTTCTTTTGTCTCATTTAATTCTATAAGTGCCTTTTCATTATTATTTTTTATTACTGCATGAATCATGACAATCTTATCATGAAAATCATCGTTAATCAGTTCAACATTTTGCTCAGTAATTATATTGAGTATCCAAACTTTTCGAATTTTTCAACAATTTTTTTATTGTGACATCTACACACCCCATGAAGCTATAATCCGTTGAAATTTTCTGGGGTTCATGTTTTTTTTTACAAAAAAATTAAAATTTTTGAAAAAATGTCTTTTTTAAATTTAATTTTTCATTTGAATAATCCTTAATTTGCAAACATATGAAGAGCTCCAAACCATAAAACGATATCAATCAAGTGAATATAACATTTCCGAGGCACTACCGCCCCCAAACACTGCACACCTAACCAAACCTTCCCTGGGTGGCTAACAAGGCCAGATGTGACTGAACCACCTCAGAGATTTAGTACTTTGATGCATAAAACAACACAAATCAAGCTAATTTACCATTAAACGACATAGATCAAGTGAATATAACATTGCCACAATACAATCGCCCCCAAACACAATTTGCGCTCTCTGCGCCTAACCAAACATTCCCTAGTGGCTAACAAGAGGCTAGTATGATTGAACCACCTCATACCTTCAGTTCTTCCATGCATAAAACAACAAAAAAACTAAGCTCACTAACCTTCAATACTTCAAAATCCTAAAAATTTCAGGCTGCACTCCATATCACAAATCTCTACTTACAAATGGCGTCTCACATAATGGATAAATTTCAACAATCAGCTCTCACTGAAAATAAAAAATTATAGCGTTTCCAAGAAAAAGCTATATTTTCCAAATACTATCTATCATCATGCGATCTAACAATAATCGACTCTCTGGCCGAAAATACAAAATTAGGCTATAGCATTTCAAAGAAAACATATGTTTTCCAACTAGTATTTTTTTTAATCATCATCTTTACACATCATATGGCCCACGGACTACTTCTCTCTCACATGATTATAGATTGATTAGTTAACTTACCTTTCAGTTGTCATACCCTACCAGTTGACCGACCAAAGAAAACTAGATGATTCCACCTATAACCAAACCGAATCTAACCTTTCCTAGTTTGGCAATGTTACACAATATACGCTTTACTTTTTTTGCAAAGATTCATTTTCGTTAAGTTTGTTTTGGTTGGTCAACTGAAAACCCTTCACATATGGTATAATATTTGATAGATCCAAATATTCATATGCAAAAGAAAAATAGTTCCATCAGAAAACTCTAATTTAAATGCCAAGTAAGTGTTGCCCCTGCAAAATATCAGTGTATTATTAGTTACTAGTGTGTGTTGAGTGTGTAGGGAAAAAATTGTTGGAAAATTCGAAAAGTTTGGATACTCAATAAATACATTTTGCTCCAATTTCTTATCTACTTGATCTAATTCATTTGTTATTTTGTCTATATCTTCTTTATTATAGCTTGATTCCATCTTTTTAACTACAATTTTCAATTTCTCATTTTCCACACTAACCTCCTTTATGTCTTCTTTTAATTCTTTCCTGGTTTTTTGATTATTTTCTTCCAGTCTTCTCAACCATTATTCTTCCATATTCCATATTCAACCATAACCAGTCTTCTCAACCTCTTCAATAGCCGTCCTCATTTCTGTTTCCATATCAGTCTTCTGTTCTTCAAAATTCATTTCTGTTCTCTGTTTTTCAAAAGCCTTTCTCATTTCTGTTCTCTGTTCTTCAAAAGCCGTTCTCATTTCTGTTCTCTTTTCTTCAAAAGCTGTTTTTTGTTCTTCTATTTTTGTATCAAGATTCTTCATTTCTGCTTTCATATTGGTCATCAAATTGATTAACATTTTCAAATCATCGTGGGCTGTCTCCCCAATTTCTTCACCCATGTAAAGCACATCCCTATTTCTCAGCGATCTAGCCATAATCGAGCTCAAGTTTTTACTAATTCGTTCTATTAAATCCCTCCTTCTTTGTTTCTAATATTACCAGGGATGCCATTTTGTAGCATCTTATAGGGATTATCCAATTATTTAAAGATATTCATCTCAATTCCAAATTGACTTTTATTCTCAATCTCATTAACATTAATTTCTGTATGCAAGCTAAAAAAGAACTGAAAACTAAACTGTTTATAAGAAAGCTCAACAAAACAGAAATATTACTTTCTTCTTCTTAAATTAAATAAATATCATATTATATATTAAATTTGGTTCAGCTTTCCGATCAGATATATCTGGTACATCTAATCAGTTGAGTTATTATTTTGTTTAACTCACCTGATTGACCAAAATAGGACATCACACTTTATTTCCCCTTACTTTAGTTTTGGTTGCTGTTTGCAAAACCTGACAATAAGTTTTAGTTTGACCATTTCTATTTTCTATTTTTTCCCCATTTGATTTGGGTTCTACTTTTTTTGTGTTGATCAGAGGTTCAGATCTTACATTAGCTATTTTTGATTTTAATAATTTAATTTCCTCTGACAATGACCCACATTGACTCATTAGATTTAAAATTTCGATTTTATGGTCTTCCTGCTGTATTTTTACAATAACCTCCAGAGATTTTATTTGATTCACCAACCCTATCCGTTCTTCCTCAGAAATTTTTAGTGATGATCCTAATTTTGTTTTTAATTCGGTGTGACCCAACGAACCCATAAGACCAATAGAAGGGGCGTATGCACTAGCGTAGCTTCATAGGAGGTGAAGCCAAGTCCGCCATCCATGTAGTGGATAGAAAGACGAAATCGTGTTTTCAAGAGCAGAAAATTTCAATGCGCGCTCTCCAAATAAACTGCAGTTTAACACACTTAGGATTAAGACATAACTTTCAAACTTGGCATGAGTACAGACAATCAGTTTCTAACGATAACAGTGGCATTATAAAAGTTGATGGTTACCTCTATATATTTTAATTAGTTGTTTAAAGTTATATTTTTGTCCGAGTTTCAAACCATGACATGAAAAAGTGAGTCGGCTACCAAAATTTTCATCTTTTGGGTAGAGATGTGATCAAAGTGAGAAAGTTGTACAGAAATAACGGAATGATTGTTTCATGATTTTTATTTCAATGTACGACTTATACTTTGGATGCAATGTTAGGTTTAAGTGCAATGTTGAAACGCGATCAGGATGGCATGCTGTCATCAGCCGGCTTGCGCATCTGGCACCACAAAGCCAATTATTCACTTATTTCTTGTGTTTTTCTTTTAACTTAAAATTTGAAAGTTAATACTTTTTTTATCAACCCAAAGTTGGTTTGGTTGGCGCCCATATGGAAATTATTTCATTCTGGATAGTGAAAGTACGGTCTTTACAATAGGCTATTACCCCATTAGACAAATTGAGTAAACGTTCAACTTTAAGAAGTCATTGATTTATACGATTCAATGACTTTAAAGATGAATTTTTATTTAATAATGACATTGTTCTAATAAACATTTTCCTATTTGAATTTTGTTCATTTGCGTTCATAACGGAAAGATTCAAAAGTTGGAATAATTTGATCAACAATTTACTAAAAACAATCTAACTATAATGTGTTTTGTAGTATATCAAAACATAGTAGCCTACTTTAAAAAAAGCATAGGATAATATCTTAAAATAATTTATTCCAATATAGGCTACTTGGACAAGAAAATCAAAATAGAATAATATGACACTGATAGTTGATGATCTGATAAGCGTACTTGGATTTCAGTGTAAACATTTATTTATTTCAATTGTGAAAATATATATGTAAATTTTGAATAAATAGCAAAAACTGGCTTCTCAAGCGCTCGCCACTTGGGTGAGTCATCCCTGCGCCGCCATCTTTGTAGTGGATGAGCGCATAACAAGTGGCTTCACCTCAGCAACAAGAAGTCTCTTCTATTGGTCTCATGTGTTCGCTGGTGTGACCACTCAATAGTTTAGCAACCTTTTCTTCTACATCTACAGTAGCTTAAAGAGCTGTTGTTGATTTTTTGGTCAATAATTGCTGAGATCGCGTAGTTACCTGAGTTTTAGTTAAACAATTAGATTCAGATGCCTTGTTTAAATTCATTCTGTGATGCCCATGAGGCACCCAGTGGAGCATCGAATACTTGATTACAACCACCATTGCAAAATCTAATCCATGAAATTTTGCTTGATCTTATCACCTGAACTTCGATTTTCTCAAGTGCTATGAATTATATTCAAGACTTCTGAAATGGCCGATATTAAAAATAGAATTGAATAGTTGTTGAAAATCGTTGAACACTGCTACACAAAAATATTTAGTCAACGCTTGCAATTGAACCACGGGCCTCCCAATTTCCAAGCCACTCACCAGACCACAGTAACCCTTCTGTATAACAGCGTTCGTTCTAGACTTGACTTTATTGACTTGTATATCACAAGTTGGTTTTGAAGGAACTGACAATTTATCAAACAGCCAAATATAGAACATAAATTTATCATGTTGAAGATCCATCATGTTTCCACTAGTACATAATAAATTCTTTATAATTAAAACTTTAAAAAACACTTTTTAATGGAAATTAGGAACCACGTTATGGCGTAACGGCCGTTTCACTGTGTTGATGAAGGCTTTGTCAGACTACCCACAGAGTGTACGTAACAACATAGTGAAACGGTCATCACGCCATAACGTGAATCACAATTTCCTCTTGAAAGTTTAAAAAAAAATGTATTATAAATTTATCAATTTCAAACTCCTCAAAGTGCATACAATTTCTTAAAACAATTTCATCAATTTCCATCAGCTATCCGCAATGCTGTAGTCAATATCCGCCATTTCGAAAGTCTCCAGTATAGCCTAATTGATAGCACTTTGAGGAGTTCGAAATTGATAAAACTATGTTTTATATTCGGCAGTTTGATAAAATGTCAGTCCCTTCAAAATCAACTCGAAATTTTGCTTGTATATTTCTTCTGGATAAATCTGATATTAAATCATCAAATCTACGTTGCAGTCTGATTCAGCATCATGTCCTAGAGAGAGAAGTGGTTGATGACATCAGAGGAAAAAAACAACCAGGAGTAGATTTTTGGCATGAAGAAGGACAGAAAATTCGTTCTGTTTCAATCTCTCCTGATGGCGAAGGAAGATTAGTGAAAATAGGCTACAGTCTGCCTAAGAAACATTATCAACCCGAGAAAGAAGGGCTACCTTTTATCACGTGAGTGTAATTTGAAATATTGCAACAAACTGTATGTGCAGTATAGAGTTCATGCCTTATTGCCACTAGAGGTAAATTGAATTTAGTTTATCTCAGATACAGAATAGGTTAAACTACATCAATTGTGTTGATTTTTATACGTCTATGTCGAATGATTGCTTGGACGCAGGAAGTAGTTCTAAGTTGTGCTGGATGATAAATATGCACGCATCAATGTGTGTAGGCCCTGTATAGTTCGTTGGAAGGGGGGGGGGGGTGGAGGTGCTGTTAAGCATAGAGCTCCAGAATTTGTTTCGGTGAGCTTGGCATACTGATAAAACTCTGTTAGCTCAGTGAGGAGAGAAGGAATCGTAACCCACCTCACTCCTCGTTTTCATAGTTGAAAACTATGATTATGGCCTATAGTGTGGATCTACGATTCTTATACCTATGGAAATGTTTTGTTTGATTTTAACCTAACTAGTTGTCTCAACTTAATAAATTGTACTCGTGTTATAGATGTGAAAGGCAACAGGGCATGAATCCATATCCACGTCGTTTTCTACCTGAATGTTATGTTCAATTGACTGCTGACGTCACCAGTGATTCAAAGTCACGGAAGATTTATGCCAAAGTGTCAGATAAACAATTCGAACACCTATTCGCAGTGATAAGAAATGAAGTGTGGCTCTGTGCAGACAAGGTGAATGAGATTTGATGTTTCAATTTTCATCTTCAATTATAACTATTTTTTTTTTTTTCTCTACTACAAATGTCTCAAGAATATAATGGATTATTCAAATGTATTCCATTTAGCTTTAGACTGCTCCAGCTTTTTCTTCCAACTTTCATAATAAGGTGTTAAATGTATTTTACATTTGATCAATGTATGATAGATCGATAAATTTGATCTTTTATAATAAGTTGTTGAATTTATTTTTCATTTCATCAATGAAGATTTATAAATCAAAATATATTACAACAATATTAATAGAATAACTCGATATGTACACAATGTTTACTATCAATAATTTTCCTAATAAATATATATAGACCCCACTGAAAAACTTTATAATTATGCATTCAGGCAATGTGACTATTTAGTATTATTTTTCAAAGTTTGCAATATTATATCAATTTGATAAAGTAAGATGTTTGTATTCTAATATAGGGAAACAAAAATTCGAAAAGTGGAAGAACAGAAAAGTTACAATATGTATTACGCAACAATTTTTTGAATTGTATATCAAAAAATGGCAATTGAGAGTAACTGAAACAAATAGAATAGCCTTCTACCTAACATTATTCAAATATAATTACTTCTTGATGTATCATCCAACTAATTAATTTTTTTCAAAACGTTTAATAATTATTATTATTCATCTTCTAACATTATCTGCAGAAATAATATCATTGAATTCCTATTCTACGTAGATATGAGGGTTATTCCCTAGAAAAGACAAAAGACCAGTATGATTTTAACAATAGGAGTGCATCAACATAATTATTTAAAAGAATGATAATAGTGTCCACTCCAATATTAATAACACATGAGTAGGCGCATAGCCAGGATTTTCTTTCCGGTGGGGCTGGAACCGGGTTAGTCCTATACGGTTGGTGATGGATGGTCAGGGTGTGAGGAATACCCAAATATCCCTCGATTTTTTTTTGGGGGGGGGGGGGGGGGGGGGGGCTTGTGGGGCTTTGTGCCTGAGTGCATGCACATGAGGTAATATAGTTACGGACTAACAGAATATGTATAACTTTCCTCCTAGGAAGAATAATAATTACCGGCATAGCTTTACATTTGTTAGAGGTCTTTCATAGGCTGATACTTGACACGCCTATCAGTAAATAGCCTACAAATATGAAACAGCAATATTCTGTTTTGCAAGTCATAATCAAGTGACCAAACGACCAGAAATTAATCAGCAATATACTTGGTAAAACAAAAAATTGAAGGCAAATAACTCAATCAAGTTATTTTTAAATGGGGGGAAATGCATTAGGCCTAAATAAGTACCATACATGGTTCGTGAAACTTATCAATAATTTAGTTTGAAATAACTGACAATTTAACAATCTGGCAAATATACAGAAACAGAATCTATTAATTTCGAACTCCTTCAAGTGCTATTAATTACTGAAGACTTCCGTAATGGCGGATATTGACAACAGTATTGAATAGCTGCTTAAAATCGATGAATTCTACTGTACAAAAATATCAGTCACCACCGGGAATCGAACCACGGACCTCAATACTGTTGACAATATCCGCCATTGCGGAAGTCTTCAGTATAAATTATTAGCACTTGGCGAAATTCGAAATAAATTATAATAAATTCTGTCTTTGTATTCTGTCTTGTATATTCGTCATTTTGTTAAATTGTCAGTCATTTCAAACTAACTCGTGAGATGAAAGCCAATATGGCCAGTAGGTTAAAAAGGGGCATTCTGGTGCACCCCCCCCTTCCCCCCCCATCCCCCCCCCCCCCAAAAAAAAAAAAAATTAGAAAAAAAAAAATTAAAAAAAAAAAAAATTAAAAAAAAAAAAAAAAATTAAAAAAAAAAAAAAATAAAATAAAAAAAAAATAAAAAATATTAGAAAAAATTAGAAAAAATTCCGACCGATCGGCCAAGGTCAGGGGACCATGGGTGGGGACCTGGCATGAGTATATAAGGGGGAGCAGTTGCTGGTAGAGTCATAGTGCTTCAGTGAACGCCGCGACTAGTGCTTATACTACCTACTCGCCCAGATCTTCAGCTTCAGCTTCAGTTGTGACTTCAACCTACTCACCCAGATCTTCAGTTGTGATTTCAATGTAAGTACAAGTGCTTTGAAAGTAACATCTAAGGACTTAGAAAAATCTTGAAACATCTTAGGACTTAGAAAAATTTTGTACCATCTCAGGACTTAGAAAAATTATGTACCATCTCAGGACTTAGATAAATTTTGTAACATCTTAGGACTTAGAAAAATTTTGTACCATCTCAGGACTTAGAAAAATTTTGAAACATCTCAGGACTTAGAAAAATTTTGAAACATCTTGGGACTTAGAAAAATTATGTACCATCTCAGGACTTAGATAAATTTTGTAACATCTTAGGAGAAAAATTTTGTACCATCTCAGGACTTAGAAAAATTTTGTAACATCTCAGGACTTAGAAAAATTTTGTACCATCTCAGGACTTAGAAAAATTTTCAAAAAATCTTGGGACTTGAAAAAAAATTTTATAACATCTCAGGACCTAGAAAAATTTTGTAACATCTCAGGACTTAGAAAAAATTTTGAAACATCTTAGGACTTAGAAAAATTTTGTACCATCTCAGGACTTAGAAAAATTTTCAAAAAATCTTGGGACTTGGAAAAATTTTGTAACATCTCAGGACTTAGAAAAATTTTCAAAAAATCTTGGGACTTGGAAAAATTTTGTAACATCTCAGGACTTAGAAAAATTTTGTAACATCTCAGGACTTAGAAAAATTTTGTAACATCTCAGGACTTAGAAAAATTTCCGAAAAATCTTAGGACTTGAAAAAATTTTCAAAAAATCTCAGGACTTAGAAAAATTTTCCGAAAAATTGTAGGACTTGGAAAAATTGCCGAAAAATCTTAGGACCTAGTTATACACTTGGGCTAGGGGAGGGGCATGTGGGAAGTTTGCCGGACTATAAGGAATGATCTCTAGACTTAGTCGTACAATATTACTTTGAAATTAGGACTTAGTCATACATGGGGCATATGGGGAGGGGCATGTGGGAAGTTTGCTGGACTATAAGGAATGATCTCTAGACTTAGTCGTACAATATTACTTTGAAAATAGGACTTAGTCATACATGAGGCATGTGGGGAGTGGAGCAATTGTGTGACCAGATACTTTTAACAAGATATCTGTATTGTTACAGATACACTAGCCTAAAGCAGCATTCAAGGATCATTCAATAAAAAGTAAGCATTTCATTCATGGGGGTATGTGGGGAGGGACATGTGGGGAGTGGAGCAATTATGTGACCAGCTACTATTAACAAGATATCTGTATTGTTCCAGATACACGCAAGGACCCTAAATCACCGGTTAAGATCTACTCAAGGATCCCGGTTCTACTCAACCAATCAAGGAACCCAGTTTCTACACACCAATAACAGTAAGTACATGTCTCTTCACTATTAAATAGTTATCAATTGATGTATTGTATGATCCTCACCTCCAATTGCATTACATTAAACCTAACCTACAATTACATTGCATGAAAACTAAACATCAAAATGGCTAACCAGGACCTAATCCAATACTATGTATTCTACTGCATTAAATTTAATGTTACTATAACCTATAAGGAATGTTCTCATCCAACTCTTGGTTCTAAAATATGATTACTCCGCTGACCGCTAGATGGCAGCATGTGTACATATTTTCATACTTTATCAAACCTCTCGCTTTAGTTTTGTGTGACCAGCACCTTTAACAAGATGTCTATATATTGTTCCAGATACACTCAAGGAACCCTGTTTCTACAACTTCAAAGCAATCAAGGAGCCCTGTTTCTACAACTACAAAGCAATCAAGGAATCCTGTTTTTACAACTACAAAGCATTCAAGGACCTGTTTCTACAACTACAAAACATTCAAGGACCCTTTTTTCTACAAATCAATAACAGTAAGTACTTATCTCTTTACTAATAAATAGATAAATAAGATAAAGAAAGATAGATAAAATGTCTTTATTTGAGCGAAGTTAGGACTCGCAGGTCCTCTCCTATACTTAACCCTTAAATTAAATACAAATTTCAAATTATAAATCAATTCGTCATTGTTTTATTCACTAAAACATTGGTAGCATTGTAATCACTGGCCCCACCCACCAGCCTTGACACCCTGTTCTACAACAATAACTACATGGATGATCCAGCCAAGGACTTCCACTCCCTGCTCAACAGCCTTGAGGACAAAATCATTACAGCCATCTCTAACGAATTTCTGAACCATGGACCCATCAAATTCAACTTGGTGTTGGAGGCTACCTACTACAAAAGCAGCCTCGACGAGCAGAACCAGGAGAAGGAGGAGTTCCAAGATGTGGCCTTCAAGACGCCCAACTATTCGGTGGTCAGCATCACGGAGCTCACCCACATCATCAAGACGGCATGTCAGAAAATGTTGGAGGAGGAAGCCAAGTTTGAGGGCAATTCCAGTGGATGGACCCTCCTCAACATCGATGGCCTACTCATCCGTATCAGCAAGTATTCGCCGCTGCGGGGATCATCCTACATCAAGCTGCCTACCAAGATTGCAGCAAGGAAAGCCATTGTGAACCCGAAGAACAAGGACCAGCAGTGCTTCAGGTGGGCCATGCTTGTCAAGCATGTCCAAGGAAAAAATCCAGAGCGAGTCAACGACCGGTACTACCAGCTGACCGACAAGTACAACTTTTCAGGATTGTCTTTCCCCACCACCATCAACCAGATCGATACTTTTGAGAGGAACAATCCCAGAGTATCGGTCAATGTCTATGGTATCGATGCCGACAACAACATCTTCCCGCGACGAGTTGGCAAGGAAATCAAGGCCGACCATACTGATCTACTCCTGCAGTGTGAGAGTGAAACAGCGGATGGTGATGACTTGGAAGTGAATAGCCACTACTGCTGGATAAAGAACTTTGAAAAGTTGCTGCGAGCCCAGCTGACAAAACATCATGATTGTATCATCATCTGCAGACGCTGCTTCACCCACTACACCCTCAGCAGAGAAGGCGACCGCAGGATGAAGGAGCATGAAGAGTACTGCGCCCAGAACCGGACAGCAAGGATTGTGATGCCCAAGCCCAATGATGATGGAAGCCCACCTACCATGAAGTTTGAAAAGCACTTGAACAAGTTTAGGTTACCACTTGTTGCTTATGCAGACTTTGAGTGTTTGTTGGAGCAGCCCACTCCTGAGAAAGATGGTGGAGCCCCAGAGCGATGGATTGGAAAGGCTACAAGAGTTCTCCAATACCATAAGGCAATGAGTTATTGCCTTTACTTTGTGAGGGACGTTCAACAATTCCCCTCATGGCTCACCATCAGCAACCTCATTCCCCAGGACCCAATTGTATACCGTGGACCAGATGCTGCTGCCCACTTCATGAAGACACTGACTGAGGTTGCAACCGGTATTGCAGAAACCATGGAATGTAATAAAGTGAAAATGTCCCCGCTCTCTGACCAACAAAAGGCGGAATTTTATGCAGCTAAGTTCTGCAAAGCCTGTCACAAAAAGTTTACCAATGATAAGGTTCGGGACCACTGTCATATGACTGGGTTGTACCGGAATGCATTATGTAACAAGTGCAACCTGCAGAGATGTCGTCAATCCTACATTCCTGTATTCCTTCACAATTCCTCAAATTATGATACCCACTTGATCATTCCTCATCTTGGATCTGACAAATCTAAAATTTCAGTTATTCCCAACACATCTGAAAAGTATATTTCCTTCACCAAGCACATCTCGAAGAGTCTCCATCTGAGATTCATTGACACATTCCGGTTCACACCCGACAGTCTGGACAACCTGGTAACGAATCTTGTCAAGACAGCTGAGAATGCCTCTGATCTCGCCAATGTATTGGTGCACACCTCTAAACAGCTTAGAGATAAACTGGCTCTTGTGTCCCGTAAAGGTGTGTTCCCATACGAGTACTGCAACTCATGGGAGAGATTGGAGGAGACAGAACTTCCTCCAAAACAGGCTTTCTACAGTAGGCTAACAGATCGCGGTATTAGTGACGAGGACTATGTACATGCGCAATGTGTCTGGCGCCAGTTCAGTTGTAGCACTCTGGGAGAGTACAGTGATCTCTACCTAAAATCAGATGTGCTCCTGCTGGCTGATGTATTCGAAAGCTTTAGAGACGTGTGCATGAGGACATACGATCTGGACTGTGCTCATTATTTCACATCACCAGGCTTCTCCTTTGATGTTATGCTCAAAAGTACAAAGGTGGAACTTGAGCTGCTGACCGACTACGACATGTACATGCTTATTGAACAAGGTATCAGAGGATGTATCACCACCTGCATTCACCGCCATGCCATTGCCAACAACCAGTATACTGGGGCGCCTGTGGATCCAGAGAAACCTACATCCTACCTCTTGTACACAGATGCCAACAACCTGTATGGCTGGGCAATGAGCAATCGACTTCCTTGCCGGAAATTCCAATGGATGGGCAAAGAGGAACTGGAGGCAGTTATCAGGGACATTGCAGGTGTTGCTGATAGACAACAAATAGGATACATCCTCGAGGTTGATGTGGAGTATCCTGCCGAACTGCATGATCTACACAACGAGTTTCCATTCCTACCAGAAAACCGTAAAACTCAGAAATCTGGATATGTTCGCCTGATGACAACGCTGAACTCGCATACACGCTACGTCTGCCACTACCGTCTTCTCAAACAAGCTGTCCAACATGGTTTGAGAATAACCAAGGTCCATCGAGGTGTGAGGTTTGAGCAGACCGACTTCCTAGCTCCATACATCCAGCTCAATACCAGTCTCAGACAGCAGTCAAAGAATAAGTTTGAGAAAAACTTCTTCAAACTAATGAATAACGCTGTCTTTGGCAAGACCATGGAGAATGTGAGGAAGCGTATGAACATGGAGTTGGTCAACTGTGAGAACCGTCTAAAGAAGCTTGTAGCCCGACCATCATTCAAGGATCGAATCATCTTTGGAGAGAACATCTGTGCAGTCACCCTACATCAGGAGAAAGTTAATCTCAACAAACCGATTTACGTTGGACTATCTGTGTTGGACATCAGTAAAACCCTAATGTACGAATTCCACTATGATGTGATGAAACCAATCTACAACGATCGTCTCAAGCTATTGTACCAGGACACAGACAGCCTCTTCTACCTGGTTGAGACAGAAGATATGTACAAGGACATACTCAACATCAAGGAGCTGCGAGATATCTTTGACACATCAGAATACCCAACCGACCATCCTTGCTACTCTCACACAAACAAAATGGTGTTGGGGAAGTTCAAAGATGAATATTCGGCCAGAGCTCCTCACGAGTATGTTGGACTGCGCTCCAAGCTGTATGCCTGTCGATGCTACAATCCTGATCCTAGCCAGGCAAAGAGTGGACTCATCAAGAAGGCCAAGGGAGTACGGCGACCTGTGTTGGGTCAAGAGCTATCAAAGGATCATCCCAATGCCAAACACTACATCGGCTTCCATGACTACCTGGACTGCCTCTATGGAGATGAGGCAATCTATAGAGAGCAAGTCATGTTCAGCACACGTAAACATCAAATCATGACGACTGTGCAAAAGAAGAAGGCCCTTAGCAATGCTGATGAAAAACGAAGCATAATGGATGACGGCATCAGCACTATGGCATTTGGGCACCATCAGCTCAGTAACAAAAGAACCTCCATTGATGAAGACCAGCCTCCCACGAAGCGGGCTCGTAATGATGATGACGTCATGGACAGCAGTGATGATGATTTTCAGATGCTCAACAGAGATGTCATATAGATTTAAGGTACTTAGAAACTAAGATGATTGTGAAAAATAAACTTTGACATCTGCAACTGATTGTTATTCATTTCCCTATCCTTCCTCTAGTATAAAACTTATCAGTAGTCATATGATATACACTTGATGCTCACCAAGTGCTCACTTAGGCTTAAAAGTGCTCACCTTGTGCACACAGAGTACTCACTTAGGCTTAAAAGTGTATACCTAGTGTTCACTTATGCCTACAAGTGCTCACCTAGTGTTCACCTAGTGTTCACTTAGTGCTCACTTAAGCTTAAAAGTGCACACCTAGTGTTCACCTAGTGCACACTTAGTGCTCACTTAAGCTTAAAAGTGTACACCTAGTGCTCACCTAGTGTTCACCTAGTGCACACTTAGTGCTCACTTAAGCTTAAAAGTGTACACCTAGTGCTCACCTAGTGCACACCTAGTGTTCACCTAGTGCACACTTAGTGCTCACTTAAGCTTAAAAGTGTACACCTAGTGCTCACCTAGTGCTCACTTAAGCTTAAAAGTGTACACCTAGTGCTCACCTAGTGCACACCTAGTGCTCACTTAAGCTTAAAAGTGTACACCTAGTGCTCACCTAGTGCTCACTTAAGCTTAGAAGTGCACACGCAGTGCACACCTAGTGCTCACTTAGACTTAAAAGTGTACACCAAGTGTTCACCTAGGCTCAAAAGTGTTCACTTAGGCTAAAAAGGGCATACCTAGTGTTCACCTAGCGCTCACTTGGGCTAAAAAGGGTGCACCTAGTGCACACCTAGTGTTCACCTAGCACTCACTTGGGGTTAAAAGTGCTCACCCAGTGCTCACTTAGGCTTAAAAGTGCTCACCTAGTGCATACCTAGTGCACACTTGGACATACCTAGCACTCACATAGTGCACACCTAGTGCACACTCGGGTTGTAAGGTCATGTTGGGTAAGTTGGGTAGGTCATGTTAGGTTAGGTCATGTTAGGTTAGGTCATGTTAGGTTAGATTAGTTTGGTTAGGTTAGTTTAGGTTCGATCATGTTAGGTTAGGTTAGGTTAGGTTAGGTTAGGTTAGGTTAGGTTAGGTTGGGTTAGGTTAGGTTAGGTTAGGTTAGGTTAGGTTAGGTTGGGTTAGGTTCGATCATGTTAGGTTAGGTTTGGTTGGGTTAGGTCAGTTGGGTTTAAAAGTGGCGCGCCAGTGTACACTGGTGTACACTTTTAAGTCTAAGTGAGCACTAGGTGTGCACTGCGTGTGCACTTCTAAGCTTAAGTGAGCACTAGGTGAGCACTAGGTGTACACTTTTAAGCTTAAGTGAGCACTAGGTGTGCACTAGGTGAGCACTAGGTGTACACTAGGTGAACACTTTTAAGCTTAAGTGAGCACTAGGTGAGCACTAGGTGTACACTTTTAAGCTTAAGTGAGCACTAAGTGTGCACTAGGTGAACACTAGGTGTGCACTAGGTGAGCACTAGGTGTACACTTTTAAGCTTAAGTGAGCACTAAGTGTGCACTAGGTGAACACTAGGTGAGCACTAGGTGTACACTTTTAAGCTTAAGTGAGCACTAAGTGTGCACTAGGTGAACACTAGGTGTGCACTTTTAAGCTTAAGTGAGCACTAAGTGAACACTAGGTGAACACTAGGTGAGCACTTGTAGGCATAAGTGAACACTAGGTATACACTTTTAAGCCTAAGTGAGTACTCTGTGTGCACAAGGTGAGCACTTTTAAGCCTAAGTGAGCACTTGGTGAGCATCAAGTGTATATCATATGACTACTGATAAGTTTTATACTAGAGGAAGGATAGGGAAATGAATAACAATCAGTTGCAGATGTCAAAGTTTATTTTTCACAATCATCTTAGTTTCTAAGTACCTTAAATCTATATGACATCTCTGTTGAGCATCTGAAAATCATCATCACTGCTGTCCATGACGTCATCATCATTACGAGCCCGCTTCGTGGGAGGCTGGTCTTCATCAATGGAGGTTCTTTTGTTACTGAGCTGATGGTGCCCAAATGCCATAGTGCTGATGCCGTCATCCATTATGCTTCGTTTTTCATCAGCATTGCTAAGGGCCTTCTTCTTTTGCACAGTCGTCATGATTTGATGTTTACGTGTGCTGAACATGACTTGCTCTCTATAGATTGCCTCATCTCCATAGAGGCAGTCCAGGTAGTCATGGAAGCCGATGTAGTGTTTGGCATTGGGATGATCCTTTGATAGCTCTTGACCCAACACAGGTCGCCGTACTCCCTTGGCCTTCTTGATGAGTCCACTCTTTGCCTGGCTAGGATCAGGATTGTAGCATCGACAGGCATACAGCTTGGAGCGCAGTCCAACATACTCGTGAGGAGCTCTGGCCGAATATTCATCTTTGAACTTCCCCAACACCATTTTGTTTGTGTGAGAGTAGCAAGGATGGTCGGTTGGGTATTCTGATGTGTCAAAGATATCTCGCAGCTCCTTGATGTTGAGTATGTCCTTGTACATATCTTCTGTCTCAACCAGGTAGAAGAGGCTGTCTGTGTCCTGGTACAATAGCTTGAGACGATCGTTGTAGATTGGTTTCATCACATCATAGTGGAATTCGTACATTAGGGTTTTACTGATGTCCAACACAGATAGTCCAACGTAAATCGGTTTGTTGAGATTAACTTTCTCCTGATGTAGGGTGACTGCACAGATGTTCTCTCCAAAGATGATTCGATCCTTGAATGATGGTCGGGCTACAAGCTTCTTTAGACGGTTCTCACAGTTGACCAACTCCATGTTCATACGCTTCCTCACATTCTCCATGGTCTTGCCAAAGACAGCGTTATTCATTAGTTTGAAGAAGTTTTTCTCAAACTTATTCTTTGACTGCTGTCTGAGACTGGTATTGAGCTGGATGTATGGAGCTAGGAAGTCGGTCTGCTCAAACCTCACACCTCGATGGACCTTGGTTATTCTCAAACCATGTTGGACAGCTTGTTTGAGAAGACGGTAGTGGCAGACGTAGCGTGTATGCGAGTTCAGCGTTGTCATCAGGCGAACATATCCAGATTTCTGAGTTTTACGGTTTTCTGGTAGGAATGGAAACTCGTTGTGTAGATCATGCAGTTCGGCAGGATACTCCACATCAACCTCGAGGATGTATCCTATTTGTTGTCTATCAGCAACACCTGCAATGTCCCTGATAACTGCCTCCAGTTCCTCTTTGCCCATCCATTGGAATTTCCGGCAAGGAAGTCGATTGCTCATTGCCCAGCCATACAGGTTGTTGGCATCTGTGTACAAGAGGTAGGATGTAGGTTTCTCTGGATCCACAGGCGCCCCAGTATACTGGTTGTTGGCAATGGCATGGCGGTGAATGCAGGTGGTGATACCTCCTCTGATACCTTGTTCAATAAGCATGTACATGTCGTAGTCGGTCAGCAGCTCAAGTTCCACCTTTGTACTTTTGAGCATAACATCAAAGGAGAAGCCTGGTGATGTGAAATAATGAGCACAGTCCAGATCGTATGTCCTCATGCACACGTCTCTAAAGCTTTCGAATACATCAGCCAGCAGGAGCACATCTGATTTTAGGTAGAGATCACTGTACTCTCCCAGAGTGCTACAACTGAACTGGCGCCAGACACATTGCGCATGTACATAGTCCTCGTCACTAATACCGCGATCTGTTAGCCTACTGTAGAAAGCCTGTTTTGGAGGAAGTTCTGTCTCCTCCAATCTCTCCCATGAGTTGCAGTACTCGTATGGGAACACACCTTTACGGGACACAAGAGCCAGTTTATCTCTAAGCTGTTTAGAGGTGTGCACCAATACATTGGCGAGATCAGAGGCATTCTCAGCTGTCTTGACAAGATTCGTTACCAGGTTGTCCAGACTGTCGGGTGTGAACCGGAATGTGTCAATGAATCTCAGATGGAGACTCTTCGAGATGTGCTTGGTGAAGGAAATATACTTTTCAGATGTGTTGGGAATAACTGAAATTTTAGATTTGTCAGATCCAAGATGAGGAATGATCAAGTGGGTATCATAATTTGAGGAATTGTGAAGGAATACAGGAATGTAGGATTGACGACGTCTCTGCAGGTTGCACTTGTTACATAATGCATTCCGGTACAACCCAGTCATATGACAGTGGTCCCGAACCTTATCATTGGTAAACTTTTTGTGACAGGCTTTGCAGAACTTAGCTGCATAAAATTCCGCCTTTTGTTGGTCAGAGAGCGGGGACATTTTCACTTTATTACATTCCATGGTTTCTGCAATACCGGTTGCAACCTCAGTCAGTGTCTTCATGAAGTGGGCAGCAGCATCTGGTCCACGGTATACAATTGGGTCCTGGGGAATGAGGTTGCTGATGGTGAGCCATGAGGGGAATTGTTGAACGTCCCTCACAAAGTAAAGGCAATAACTCATTGCCTTATGGTATTGGAGAACTCTTGTAGCCTTTCCAATCCATCGCTCTGGGGCTCCACCATCTTCCTCAGGAGTGGGCTGCTCCAACAAACACTCAAAGTCTGCATAAGCAACAAGTGGTAACCTAAACTTGTTCAAGTGCTTTTCAAACTTCATGGTAGGTGGGCTTCCATCATCATTGGGCTTGGGCATCACAATCCTTGCTGTCCGGTTCTGGGCGCAGTACTCTTCATGCTCCTTCATCCTGCGGTCGCCTTCTCTGCTGAGGGTGTAGTGGGTGAAGCAGCGTCTGCAGATGATGATACGATCATGATGTTTTGTCAGCTGGGCTCGCAGCAACTTTTCAAAGTTCTTTATCCAGCAGTAGTGGCTATTCACTTCCAAGTCATCACCATCCGCTGTTTCACTCTCACACTGCAGGAGTAGATCAGTATGGTCGGCCTTGATTTCCTTGCTAACTCGTCGCGGGAAGATGTTGTTGTCGGCATCGATACCATAGACATTGACCGATACTCTGGGATTGTTCCTCTCAAAAGTATCGATCTGGTTGATGGTGGTGGGGAAAGACAATCCTGAAAAGTTGTACTTGTCGGTCAGCTGGTAGTACCGGTCGTTGACTCGCTCTGGATTTTTTCCTTGGACATGCTTGACAAGCATGGCCCACCTGAAGCACTGCTGGTCCTTGTTCTTCGGGTTCACAATGGCTTTCCTTGCTGCAATCTTGGTAGGCAGCTTGATGTAGGATGATCCCCGCAGCGGCGAATACTTGCTGATACGGATGAGTAGGCCATCGATGTTGAGGAGGGTCCATCCACTGGAATTGCCCTCAAACTTGGCTTCCTCCTCCAACATTTTCTGACATGCCGTCTTGATGATGTGGGTGAGCTCCGTGATGCTGACCACCGAATAGTTGGGCGACTTGAAGGCCACATCTTGGAACTCCTCCTTCTCCTGGTTCTGCTCGTCGAGGCTGCTTTTGTAGTAGGTAGCCTCCAACACCAAGTTGAATTTGATGGGTCCATGGTTCAGAAATTCGTTAGAGATGGCTGTAATGATTTTGTCCTCAAGGCTGTTGAGCAGGGAGTGGAAGTCCTTGGCTGGATCATCCATGTAGTTATTGTTGTAGAACAGGGTGCGGAGGCATGAGTTGAAGGTGTCCTCCAGCACAACAAACTCTCCCTGAGAGCCCTCGGTCATCTGGCATCGGCTGGCCTTGTTCATCTGAAACAAATAGTGCATTTCCATTAGTAATACTATATTATTTCACAATATTGTTTTTTATAATTCATAGTATGAGATCATTCCTTATAGGTTATGTTAACATTCATAGGTTAGATAATCCAGCAATAACATTTAACAAACTCCTCACATGCCTCTGTGTAATAGCCTTACATGTTCCTTGTATAATAGCTTCACATGCCCCTAGCCCAGTGTATGACTAAGTCCTGAGAATTTTCAAATATTTTCTAAGTATAAAGCAATTGTACATACATTTAAAATATAACTGAAGTTCTGTATTGTTGAATATAATCTAGTAGATTGAGCGCTGTAAGATGTTCACTGCTCCGTTGACTTGATCAAACTGAACGAGTGCAAATTATTGTGTGGTATTTATAGGTGCTGGCCTGGTAGGCGGGGCCAGTGATTATGTAATACAGTTGCATAATGTGGTACAATTACACAGACATGTTTTTTCCTGCATAGATATGACTCATAGCATTGGAATGTAGCAGTGACGTCATACAAACTAGTTGAAACCGGATTGTCAAGGCTGGTGGGTGGGGCCAGTGATTACAATGCTACCAATGTTTTAGTGAATAAAACAATGACGAATTGATTTATAATTTGAAATTTGTATTTAATTTAAGGGTTAAGTATAGGAGAGGACCTGCGAGTCCTAACTTCGCTCAAATAAAGACATTTTATCTATCTTTCTTTATCTTATTTATCTATTTATTAGTAAAGAGATAAGTACTTACTGTTATTGATTTGTAGAAAAAAGGGTCCTTGAATGTTTTGTAGTTGTAGAAACAGGTCCTTGAATGCTTTGTAGTTGTAAAAACAGGATTCCTTGATTGCTTTGTAGTTGTAGAAACAGGGCTCCTTGATTGCTTTGTAGTTGTAGAAACAGGGTTCCTTGAGTGTATCTGGAACAATATATAGACATCTTGTTAAAGGTGCTGGTCACACAAAACTAAAGCGAGAGGTTTGATAAAGTATGAAAATATGTACACATGCTGCCATCTAGCGGTCAGCGGAGTAATCATATTTTAGAACCAAGAGTTGGATGAGAACATTCCTTATAGGTTATAGTAACATTAAATTTAATGCAGTAGAATACATAGTATTGGATTAGGTCCTGGTTAGCCATTTTGATGTTTAGTTTTCATGCAATGTAATTGTAGGTTAGGTTTAATGTAATGCAATTGGAGGTGAGGATCATACAATACATCAATTGATAACTATTTAATAGTGAAGAGACATGTACTTACTGTTATTGGTGTGTAGAAACTGGGTTCCTTGATTGGTTGAGTAGAACCGGGATCCTTGAGTAGATCTTAACCGGTGATTTAGGGTCCTTGCGTGTATCTGGAACAATACAGATATCTTGTTAATAGTAGCTGGTCACATAATTGCTCCACTCCCCACATGTCCCTCCCCACATACCCCCATGAATGAAATGCTTACTTTTTATTGAATGATCCTTGAATGCTGCTTTAGGCTAGTGTATCTGTAACAATACAGATATCTTGTTAAAAGTATCTGGTCACACAATTGCTCCACTCCCCACATGCCTCATGTATGACTAAGTCCTATTTTCAAAGTAATATTGTACGACTAAGTCTAGAGATCATTCCTTATAGTCCAGCAAACTTCCCACATGCCCCTCCCCATATGCCCCATGTATGACTAAGTCCTAATTTCAAAGTAATATTGTACAACTAAGTCTAGAGATCATTCCTTATAGTCCGGCAAACTTCCCACATGCCCCTCCCCTAGCCCAAGTGTATAACTAGGTCCTAAGATTTTTTGGCAATTTTTCCAAGTCCTACAATTTTTCGGAAAATTTTTCTAAGTTCTGAGATTTTTCGGAAATTTTTCTAAGTCCTATGATTTTCGAAAAACTTTCTAAGTCTTAGGATTTTTCAGAAGTTTTTCTAAGTCCTGAGATTTTATGAAAATTTTTCCAAGTCCTGAGATTTTTCTGAAATTTTTTCCAAGTCCTGAGATTTTTCGGAAATTTTTCTAAGTCCTGAGATTTTTCAGAAATTTTTCCAAGTCCTGAGATTTTTTGAAAATTTTTCTAAGTCCTGACATTTTTCGGAAATTTTTTCTAAGTCCTAAGATTTTTCGGAAATTTTTCTAAGTCCTGAGATTTTTCTAAAATTTTTCCAAGTCCTGAGATGGTACAAAATTTTTCTAAGTCCTAAGATTTTTCAGAAATTTTTCTAAGTCCTGAGATGTTACAAAATTTTTCTAAGTCCTGAGATGTTACAAAATTTTTTCTAAGTCCTGAGATGTTACAAAATTTTTCTAGGTCCTGAGATGTTATAAAATTTTTTTTCAAGTCCCAAGATTTTTTGAAAATTTTTCCAAGTCCTGAGATGGTACAAAATTTTTCTAAGTCCTGAGATGTTACAAAATTTTTCTAAGTCCTGAGATGGTACAAAATTTTTCTCCTAAGATGTTACAAAATTTATCTAAGTCCTGAGATGGTACATAATTTTTCTAAGTCCCAAGATGTTTCAAAATTTTTCTAAGTCCTGAGATGTTTCAAAATTCTTCTAAGTCCTGAGATGGTACAAAATTTTTCTAAGTCCTAAGATGTTACAAAATTTATCTAAGTCCTGAGATGGTACATAATTTTTCTAAGTCCTGAGATGGTACAAAATTTTTCTAAGTCCTAAGATGTTTCAAGATTTTTCTAAGTCCTTAGATGTTACTTTCAAAGCACTTGTACTTACATTGAAATCACAACTGAAGATCTGGGTGAGTAGGTTGAAGTCACAACTGAAGCTGAAGCTGAAGATCTGGGCGAGTAGGTAGTATAAGCACTAGTCGCGGCGTTCACTGAAGCACTATGACTCTACCAGCAACTGCTCCCCCTTATATACTCATGCCAGGTCCCCACCCATGGTCCCCTGACCTTGGCCGATCGGTCGGAATTTTTTCGGAATTTTTTCTAATTTTTTCTAATATTTTTTATTTTTTTTTTATTTTATTTTTTTTTTTTTTTAATTTTTTTTTTTTTTTTTAATTTTTTTTTTTCTAATTTTTTTTTTTTCTAATTTTTTTTTTTTTGGGGGGGGGGGGGGAGGGGGGGGAAGGGGGGGGTGCACCAGAATGCCCCTTTTTAACCTACTATGGCCAAGTTTGAAATGAGTGCTGCTGTGCAGAAAGGTCATCATAGTTTAGTGGTTAAGGCGCCTGACCGGTAATTAGGAGGTCCGTGGTTCGATTCCCGGTGATGTCTGATATTTTTGTACAGTAGCATTATCGATTTTGAATCGAGTTTGAAATGAGTGCTGCTGTTCAGAAAGGTCATCATAGTTTAGAGGTTAAGGCGCCTGACCGGCAATTGGGAGGTCCGTGGTTCGATTCCTGGTGATGTCTGATATTTTTGTACAGTAGCATTATCGATTTTGAATCGAGTTTGAAATGAGTGCTGCTGTTCAGTGGTTAAGGCGCCTGACCGGCAATTGGGAGGTCCGTGGTTCGATTCCCGGTGATGTCTGATATTTTTGTACAGTAGCATATCGATTTTCATCAGCTATTCAATACTGTTGTCAATATCCGCCATTGCGGAAGTCTTTAGTATAAATTAATAGCACTTAGAGGAATTAGAAATTAATAAATTCTGTTGATGAATACTTCTACAGCTGAAATATCAGCTATATCTAGCTACCTTATTACATCTGAGTTCACAAATTGAGTTATTTATGGGTTGAGCCACCATTTACAGCAAAAAGTTCACAAGGAGAAGGAAAATTTCAACTTTCATTTTTGAATCATGTCAATGTCTAAATGTCCAATGTCTATTGCAGTGAAAGTCTTGATTATTAATGATTGTTATTTGTCACAAGAAGTTTCACGCCTCCGTTGTCAGTGGGTATTGAAGTTTCCATTATGATGAAATAAATGAATGCTTGAAATTGGTCAATAGTTACAAAATAAGGATACTAGTTTCATCATTGAAGGTCTACACATTAAAAAACGCTTTAACTTGAATATTTTGTCTTAATGGAACTGAGAAATCGTTTTCACCCAGATAAAAGGAAGAAATTGTGCTTTGAAAGTTCACAGTGGAAAAATATTAGATGTCAGTGAAAGTACCAAAAAATTAAAAATAAATTATTAATTAGCTTCAAAAATGAGAATAAATATGAAGTGAACTTAATATGGGAAGTCATTTATTGAAATTAATAACATGACTATTAATAACATGACATTCAAGATAATATGAGCACTAAATGTATTTCATCAACTTCTTATTAGATTTAAAATTTTAAAGTGGGTCAAAATGAGTGAGTCTGTGTCCAGAAATGCTTGAAATACTGCTTTCAAATGTCAATTTTCCAAAGGTTTTTTGGAGGAGAACCAATGTACCCTCTCACTTTAATAGGAATGAATTCAAGAATAAGATTGCTTGAAAAGCTAATGTCAGTTGGTACATTGCCCCTTTGCGGATTTTGAACAAGTCTTTCTATTTTCAATTATTGTTGATAATTTCAATTAAGGCTAAAAACGAATATTGATAACTGAATTATTGAAAAACAAATTCATCTCGTAAAAATAAGTATTGATCAATTTTGTTTTGGCACACCACATAACTTTTCATTTCATCTGGCTGTTTTCTTTAAAGGTTTGCCCTTTTCTAATCTAATCAATGAGACAAAAAGACACTATTCATTCTCATCAAGGTGAGAAATCGTCTTCACAGATTGACACACATACATACACAAAGAACAGTTCTCAAAACCCACTTTTTTGGACTCCGAGGACATTGAAACGTAAATATATTGTTATGGACATGAAAAGAAAAAAGGAACAGTGATTCTCAGCGTTATCTGCCTGTGACAATATTGATTTCCATAAGCAATTGATTACTCTTCTCCTGAATCTCCTCGCCTTGTAGTTTATCTTTGACACCTTTAGAATGTTTACTTAGAACTTCATGGAATTTTATGGGAAATTGGAGAATGTCTTATCTGTTTATTTTAGACTTCGATAGAACATTTTAGAACCTTTTCTGTCTTTCTGGATCATAATAAAACCTATTTGAAGCAAATGCTCAGGTAAACATCAGTTTCATTCATTGTTTGAATCTCGTTGACATAACAAATGGCAGTTCCGTTCATAGTACAAACGTTTGTTGTTAAAGTGATAATCGCAGGATATTGTGAATGTATTAATGAGAATTCTTTTACATTTTATACGAGTGGATTCTACTCTAAGCTTTATTGTATTACAGACTTGTGCTACGTAAGTTTGATTGTTCTTTTTTGACGTTCTTCTTGAATAAATTGAACAGTCTATTGAACAGTTACTATTCAATACTAGATCTGTCTTTTCAACAATCAGTGATTGATTTTTGTATAGTAGTATAGCAGATCTTCATCAGCTGAACATTTTCGATTTATCTGTTTCTGATTGCTTTATTTTGTGTAAAATTACTGATGAGTGCGTGTTGTGAATCGTTTTTGCCAGCGTTATTGTAGAGATAGAACCCGTATAATTATTTATATATATATAGGCTATATTTATAATTTCAATGATGAAATTCTAGCTAAATTAATTATGTTTTGATTTTTTCCTGACAGCTTCCCCCTATTATTTAAGTCCGGACAAGCTTATTCAATCTAAGCTGCCAAATGGAAAAGTGTAAGTTGAAAACTTGCTATATCATTCTTTTGAGTTGTCAGTTAAACTTGTTACAAATGTGTTATGGCCAATGAACTGATAAAAACAACATTACAATAATTGGTTGCCTATCACTGATATACTGTAATGATAGTCAGAAATGACTTCCAGCAAGGAAGCACCTTATTTACAGGGGAGTCATAAAATAAACTAAACATACTACATTGCCTCTTGCCTTATCACAAGTGAGCACTTGTTGTTTCTCTATCTCTTTGACTTTCATTTGACAAATGAGATTCTGATATTTTCAAGCATTTTCGAGATAGCGGTTATCTGTTTTGATAGAAATATCTGAAATGAGAACTCTCTGTTACTATCTGGAAAAAGTCCAGACTTATATAAAGAGCTGTGCTTGTCAGGAGTAAAGTTAGTGGTTATTCAGATTTCAACATTATTTCTATGTGATGATAGACATTCTTCTTTAATGGCAGTAGCACAGTGTGATTGATACGTATCAAATATGATTGATAATAGCCATGATAGACATTGTGCTTTGTGAGAGCTTAGTTTATTATTATTATTATTTTTTATTTTTTGTAAATTAGGTCTTGGAGACTCAAGTTTAGGAGTATAAGACAAGTAAGATTAGCAATTATACAATCTCATACACTAGTTACCATAATTGCTATATCATTTATAGTTGAGGTGAGACTCAATTTTGTTGTGAAAGGAACTCTTGTACACTATACAAAGCTCCATCAACTAAATATTTTTCATAATGGATAATAAGACGGAATTGTCACAATCACATGTAGTTGTGACAATTTCGTCTTATTATTGATTATGGATACCTCCCACAATATCACCTCCACCAATACAAAGAAAAATGTTTTTCAATTGCTTTTTGAATATTTCTATATTTTCAAGATTCTTTAAAAACTGCGGTAGCTTGTTGTAGTGTTTCCTACCAATATAACTTGGTTTTTGTTTGAATACGCTACTATTGTGACTCACCAAGTGATAATCTCTTCTCCTAAAGTTGAGTGTATCAACCTGAGACATTTCTTGTTGAGTCATTGAACAGTATGGGTTCCATTTCAACAAAGTTGTTTATTCTACACTTCCTATCAAATGATTGATAAGCCTATTGACAGTTAACTAATTATTTTTGTTCGAGAGGCTTGGTCTTCTAACTGTATCCTGCTTATACCTGTATGAAGCTACTTTATATGTCAAAAAGACAAAAATAGTGATATTAACATTAAATAGTGACATAAATGATTATAATACAAGAAGCCCAGGACATTATCACCCCAGGAAAAACAGCAGTCATTGGTGAAGCGACGGGGGGGGTTCCGGGTTACAACCCCCCTCCCTTGAGCCTGTGAGAGAGGCCCCAAAAACGAGTAGGGAGGCATCAATAAAAATACGATTATATCGGTTAATGGAGGTGAAAAAGTATTCATATGTGAAGGGTAGCTTAATTTATGTTGCAGCTAGAAAAAATACTATAATTAACCGAAAAAAAATACTTCAATTAAAGTTACAGAGGGGATGGGGTGAACAAGGCGAGTATGCTTGGGTCTCAACGACAAGGGGCCACATCATTTTACAAATGTAAGCTAGTTACAAAACAAAAATGAAATAAGCGGCCCCAAATTTACCAGCTACTAAATTTAGGACCTTTCTTTCTCTAGTTTAGACATCTAGAGGCCTCTTAGAAGCCTAACAGACCGTAGTGGCCCCTGGCGCCGTAGGCCCCCCGGGCCCGTTTTTATTGCCAGTATATTCATGTGAAGTAGAGATTAAAATAGGCTCTAGAATTTTAAAATTTCAACATTTATACACCAGGGTCCCCTAATCTCCTCGGCTTTGGGCCTTCAAAGGCCTCACGATGCTGGTGGGTCCCAGTATTTTCGGAGCCCCCAAACATGGGTTTGAAGGTCCCCCAGACCACTTGAATGGAGTTGACACAGTAGGCTTGAAAGGAGAAAAGTTATCTTAATATTTTTGCAGACCGGCTTCAAATGCTCATTTCTATCAATTTCTGTTCAGATCTGATACCCTATAGAGTTTATGGTGATCGTGAAATTTGTCACGCCATGAATCAATCAACAAATGATATGACGAAAGAGGTTGATAACAACAAAAAAGCTTAGAGTTGCACTTTCAAGACCTAGAAAACAATTTTTTTTTCCGGTGGAGAACACTTAGACTCTTCAATGTTTTGGGGTTCCGTCACCATCTATATTATAATTGCAAAATTACTATAAGGTAGAGTTTGGAAATGAATGTGATATTAATTTATTCTCTTTTTGCAAGTTGAATCAAGTTCCATTCAAATCATAATAATTTTTATACAAAAGTAGTTCTTATTTTACACATTAACATTTGTACATAACTAATTAATGAATTAACAATATATGAAAAGTTGATTGAGCAAACGATTCATGAAAGCAGTGAATCATGGAATTAAAGCTTTCACTTTACCCAATTTATAAACTTCATTTTTATAAATACTAGTAAAAAATTAGTCTACTGTTTTTAAGCCTCAAATCAAGCTCTCAACATTTATCAAAATTTTCCCGGGGGAGGTTCCCGACCTGTCGCCCTGGGGGTTATTCCAGACCCCCCGGGGGGCACCCAAATCTCCGATACCCCCCCCCCCCCAAAAAAAAACCTAGATAAATAGGTAACAAATTTTACAACAAGCTAGTTTTTGAAGAGTCTTGAAAATATAGAAATATAAAAAAGAACCACTTAAAAAATATTCAGTTGATACAGCTTTCAGTAGTGTACAAGCCTCATCTCAACTGATTGATAACTTATTGTGATCTTAGTCACTAGTCAAGAAGTTTGGTGATATTGTATGTATATC
Source organism: Conomelus anceps (assembly GCA_948455865.1). Classification (NCBI taxonomy): domain Eukaryota; kingdom Metazoa; phylum Arthropoda; class Insecta; order Hemiptera; family Delphacidae; genus Conomelus; species Conomelus anceps. The sequence continues at coordinate 140,361,421 of OX418216.1, read as the reverse complement.
ATTGTTGATCTGGCGTGTCTCATACTCCTTAAGCGGAGTCTTCAAGACGTACGGCCGGTTCAGCGAACACATAAGACCAATAGAAATGGCATTTATTCACTAGCATAGCATTAGGCCGGCCACACACATGAACAGTCGAGGCGAGGCAAATGACTTTCGTCAAGACGCTTGACTTGCCTTGCGGCAAAGCGGACACACACAATAGAAGGCAAGGCAAGTCATGGCCAAAATTTGGCTCGGTTTCACAGCCAAGTCGCGACTGTGCTTTCGCAGAGTGAACATATCGCAGTTCTTGTGTTTCACTATAGTAGTTTCAGTAGTTTCATTATAGAAGTTTCTAGTGTATCTAGTAGCGTTAATCGAGGCATGATGGATGAGGAGGAAGAGATTGTTTTGATGATGTCGAATTTCATTCAGTTGCTGGATCGCAATGTGAAAAATAGAAGAATGTGGTTACACCCTATTAATCAGGTGTGCTCACCCCCACAAGTCTCACCCCCCTTAATTCAGCCCTCCCAATAAATTAGGCACCCCCTACAAAAAAAAAAAAATAAATAAAATAAGCCCTCATATTCTATCTAAAACTAAAAAAAGGTATAAAACTAAAGGGTAAAACTAAAAAAGGTATTGAAAAAATTCAAACCTAGTCAATAATATACAAAATTTAATATTTAAAATGTAAATTAATATTGTGCTTATTCCACTTTTTAGCTTTTTTTCTTTTCTTCAGATGTGATTTATGAAAAATGTTATGAAGAATCATACTTTGCTTTGTTTTTGATAGAACTCTAAAGGGTATATGGAATATTATGTCTAGCTTCAACGACAGTGTATCAGTTCATTAATACTGTATTTATTTCTTATTTAATTTATTAATGTTATATGATCTAAGAGAAAAAATAAAAACAGTTATGTTGCTCAACCACCTGTTGTAACTCTTTTGAGGAAACAATAAAGAATTATTATTATTATACAAAATGTATGTATATTTTTTGAGATTCTTTACATAGGTTACATTTTTTTGTAAAGGTAAAAAAGAAATATCAATGAAATGAATATACGGTATGAACTTCTGCTCAATAAACTTAATTGCAAAATAGCTAGATAAGAATGTGAACCTAAATGGTTTTTAAACAATCAAATATTCCCCCCCCCCCCACCACCAAACTTTTTTTGGAACCCCAAGTATTTCAATAATGCAGTCTGCGACATAGCTCCCCCCCCCCCCCCTGTAGGCACCCCTGAATAAATCACAAAATGGATAGGAGTGGTTTCATTGTTGAGTTGCTGTCAGATCCTCTGGCAAAGTGGACACTCGATAGAAGCTGATTGGTGGTCACGTGACTTCGCGCATGTGCAGAACGCTCCGACTCTTGGTGACTTTAGGCGAAACAAAATTCTTGACTGTTTTGCTCTGCGACTGAAGGCGCCTTTTCGCCTTGCCTCGCCATGTCTGTTGAAGTGTATGGTGCTCTGTAAGCGCCCATGCTTTCTCTGTCGCTCAAGATGCCTGCAGTCAAAATGCCTTGCCTTTAGTCGAAATGCCTCGCCTTGACTGTTCATGTGTGTGGCCGGCCTTACAGTAGGTAAAGCTAAGTCTGACATCCTTGTAATTAATTGATAGAAAGACGAGATCATGTTTTCGAGAGCAGAAAATTTCAATGCACACTCTCCTAATAAACTGCAGTTTAACACACTTGGGATTAAGATATAACTCTCAAACTTGGCATGAATATTGACAATTAGTTACTGACGATTACAGTGGTATTATAAATGTTAATGGTTACCTCTCTATATTATAATTAGTTGTTTAAAAGTTTTATTTTTTGTCCTAGTTTTAAACCATGACATAAAAAAGTGTGTCAGCTACCAAATCATCTTTGGGTAGAGATGTCATCAAAGCAAGAAAGTTGTGCAGAAATAACAGAATGATTTTTTCATGATTTTTATTTCAATCTACGACTTATACTTTGGATACAATGTTAGGTTTAAGTGCAACGTTGAAACGTGATCAGTATGGTGCGCTGTCGTCAGCCGGCTTGTGCATCCGGGACCACAAAGCCAATTATTCTTCACTTATTTCTTGTGTTGGATTCAATACTTCCTTGAAGGCATATTATTGTAATGTAATAATATTATGGTTAGATTGGTTTAAGTAAATTATTGATTAAATTAGTCTAATCTTTAAATCTTACTGTTATGAACGCAAATGAACAAAATCCAAATAGGGAAATGTTTTTCGAACAATGATATTATTAAATAAAAATTCATCTTTAAAGTCATCTAACTAAACTGAACCATATAAATCAATGACTACAGAAAGTTAAGCGTTTACCCAATTTGTCTAAAGAGATCCTACTTTCGCTTTCCAGAAAGAAATAATTTCTATATGGGTGCCAACCAAACCAACTTTGGGTTGATAAAAAAAGTATTCTTCAAGCACTCGCAAAGACACTGAGCACAAAATATATATAAGACACTTGAAATAGCACTATAAAAAGCACTATTGAATTGGCTATTTGTTTAATAGCACAACTAAATTATTCACAATGATTTATATTGCAGAAGGCATAACAAGAATTCATGTTACATTCAAGATAGGCATATTGAAAAGTCTAGAACATGACCCAATTATTTTCAAAATTGGATTAACATTTACAATTTGAAGGCCTAATGCTTGATGAGGCAAAACATATTTAACAGAGTTCTCTATGTTGAAAGCAAGTTTCCCAACAAGTTATATTTAGATCAACCAAAAAATATTAATTACATATAACAAGATTAACCATGACAAGGGATAGGCTAAACAATATACAATGAGTTCAATCATGATCCTGAATCAAATTGATAGGTTTTACATAAAACATGATTACTGAAATAGTGCATTCAATTTGTAGACCTACATTTCAATTTAAATTTTAGAGACATTGCATTACAAGAAGATTGAGAAAATATACTAAAATAACTGAGATACCTAAGATAACTAAAACACCTATTTATAAACATAACTGCATAATATCCTACAATACTTAAACTATTCAAATCTAGATTCTATCTAATATTTAATAAATAAAATGGTAGCACTTAAATCCAAGTAGGCTAATCAAATCGCCGATTTGCAATTCATATTATTCTATTGTTCAAATAGCATACATTGGAATAAATTATCAGATAGACACAATTAGTATTTACTAATTATGATGTTTAAAATTGAGCATTTAAAAAAATTGCAGGTTGATTCAAAGAAAAGCAGCTTGATTCAACAAATTATTGGTCCAACTAATGATGTGAGAGTTGATTCTCTCAATTAGTATTGAATCAAAGAGTAAGCCCCAATTCAATAAAATTTAGAATTAAAATTGCATCTTGATAATAGTTTAACAATGATAAGACTCTAAAATTATATGAAAACATAGTAACCTTCTTCAAAGAAATATAGGATAATATCTGAAAATAATTTATTACAATATAGGCTATTTATAGGCAATATAGGCTATATATGCTATTTCTAGGCAATATAGGCTATATAGGCTATTTATAGGCAATATAGGCTATATATTTTTAGGCAATATAGGCTATTTGGTCAATAAAATCAAAATAGAATAATATGAAACTGGTAGTTGATGATCTCATTAGCATACTTGGATTTTAGTGCTACCATTTATTTTATTTAAATTGTGAAAATATATATGTGAATTTGGAATAAATAGCAAAAACTGGCTTCTCAAGCACTTGCCACTTGGGTGAGTCATCCCTGCGCTGCCATCTTTGTAGTGGACAAGTGCATAACAAATGACTTCACCTCGGCAACAAGAAACCCCTTCTATTGGTCTTATGTTCTGGGCCGGTTGCACAAAAGCCAAGTTAATGTCAAATAACTAACTAATGTAAGTTTAATGAGTCCATTCCTGTTGCACAAAGATCCATCAGTTATTTTCGTTAACCAAACAAGCACAGTCAGGCAGCACTGTAATTTGATCAACAGTTGATTCTGAAGTTGAGAAAAAAGATGAATTAGAATCATTTCATAGTGAATTATTTGAATCATTCATTATTCAACTATCTCAATATCATTATATTCTTTATAGATTTTATTTATTTTGAAAGGTTTTTAACACCTATAACCTAATTTGCAGTTCTGTGTTCTGGTAGAATGAACATAACCTATAAAATGTAACAATGGGCATTAGTGATATTTAATCATCAGTGATTGAGCAGTTAAATATCTTTTATACCAGTCAGTCTAATTGGCATACCGCTTGTAAAATTTGGGATGAATAAATAAATTAATGAATGGATTGATGAACAATTGAATAAATAAATGGATGGATAAACAAATCAATAATAAAATAGATGATTGAATGAATGAATATAGTATGCAATGATGGCAATGCTTCCTGAATTCAATAAAAATGTGGATATACTAATCATAACTGCGTTGATAACCATTTTCAATATTTTTAAAACTGATTCTGATTCAATAATAGTTCTAGTATCACTATGAGTTGGAGTATTATGGAGACTAGGCAAATATGAAATAATCTCTCACAAATAAATGATTGGTAGTCTATTTCACATAACAACTCACCTCCTTATTTGATTTTATTGAGCTTCTCTGATAGAAGCCTGAATTCAGGATTTGGAGGATCTCCAAGCTGAAAAAAACAAAATGGAAATGTAGATGCCTACTTAATTTCTACCAAAGTTCCTAGATCACTTTAAATACTCTCAATATGTTCAGAGTTCTTTCTAAAGTGAAAACCAATGCAATTAATTCGTTTTAGGAGAGTTAAACTCTGAAGAGCATTGATAATTAATATAATAATTGTATTAGAAAAATTCTGAGTTGATCAGAAGCTATCATATGTGCTGGCAGATGACAAGGAATTTATTTGTTGTACAAAGGTTATTAAAAGAAATCCGTTTGGAGCTGTACTACAATACTAGTGGTATTTAAGATATAATACTTGTTGTTTGAATATTCAATCATTATTAATCTAGATCTATATAACTAAAAATGGATGTTTGAAGCATGGGTTGAGACAACCTTCATCAGCTGATTAAAATGAGTTAATACACAACTATTATAATTAAGATCGGATGTACCATTAATAAAGTGCATTCATTAAGTTGCACACATCAAGAAGGTTGTGAAGTAATGTATTTCATTTGGTATTATTCATTTATTATTGTTATAACTTTTATAAACACATATACTTATATACTAAAGTAAATACATTTCCAACATGTCTCATGACATGCTCAAAATAGCTGCCTTGTCCATTAATACACACATGAATTCGTTTTACCACGTTTGTTGACACTTTGTGGAGTACGCCTACACTAATGTTGTTAACCTCCACTGTAATGTTCATTTTCAGTTCATTCAGTGTATGTGGCCTATTCTTATAAACCCTTCCTTCAAGATAACCCTACCAGAAAAAATCTGGAGGTTTCAAATACTGGTAAAATTCTGTTAAATAAGGAACACTCGTTGCTCTTGGGAAAACGACATGTTAACCTTACTGTAATCTAAGCAATACTGCATACCTGTTGTAACCTGTACACACAATAATGGGCATTACATCTATTGTTTATATTACCAGTGGTGCTATCTTGCAGTAGCCACTAGAAATAATATAAAAAACCTGCAATTTCCAGACTTGTTTATTTGGATATCACACGTTACTAGGCTGGAAAGAAACGTTTTGCCAGTTAAGCATATGATAGTTCATGCATAAGGCGACAGCCGAGTGCAGAAACGAGAATATGCAAGAACTGGCAGAAGTTTACAGCTGGGTGATGTACAATATTCTTTGTTACACTTAATAGAAAGGCATACTCCAATCAGCTGGATGATATTCAAGATATTCAAAAGTATGCAAGACAATTGAATCAGCTGCTTTATTTAGATTCAGAAAAAGGAGCTTAGGCGGATCTGCATAGTTTCAAAAATCCAACCTTTTGCTGGTTTTGAAAATTTTGTCCGCCATCTTGGATCCGCCATATTGGATTCAACTTTATTTTTATAATAGGATGGTAGTCATATGACACATCATTTCAGTGTGAAACTTCAAGAAAAAAACAGTGATGTAAACCATTTTTCAATAGACGCATTTGTTTCCGATTTATAAGCATTTAAATTTCCAATTTTGGGAGAATTGTGTTAGTGATGAAAAAGATAGAATGCACTGCATAGAACATTTTATTGAACTTTTCAATCATGAATTATCTAATAACCAAGTTTAAATAGTGGTAAGACTTGATAATTAATAGGTAAACAATATAACAAAATAAATGGCTATGTTTATTATTCACTAACCACAATTCAGCTACAGTGTTAATATCAGCCAGTAGGTATCATTAACAAAGAAAAAAAAATTGATGGAAAAATGTTTTATGATGTTGGTATTATTTAAATTAATTACATTCTATTTATAAGATCATTTATGAATCAAAAGTTCAATAAAATGTTTTATGCAGTGCATTCTACCTTTTTCATTGCTAATATGATTTTCCAAAAATTGGAAATTGAAATGCTTATAAATCGGAAACAAAGGCATCTATTGAAAAATGGTTCACACCATTATTTTTTTCTTGAAATTTCACACTGAAATGATGTGACATATGACTACCATCTCATTTTGAAAAATTAAGTTGAATCCAATATGGCCGATCCAAGATGGCGGACAAAAATTTCAAAACAAGCAAAAGGTTGGTTTTTTTAAAACTATGCAGATCCGCATAAGCTTCTTTCACCAAGAACGTCTCAGTTATGCAATATGAAGCCGTTTCCTTACTTAAAAATTCCTTACATTGTATAATATATAGGCTATGTGAGAAAATGTAAAATATTTTAACATACAACATCTGATTTTTCCAATCTTTTATGGCTGTAAAGCCCTATTTGTCAGCAGATTTTTCAGATTTAGTATGGAAAAGAAGCACTTTCCATGCGTGAAAAATCTATGGAAAGTTGCTACTTTCTATCAAGTATAACAAAAAGTGATTTTCTGCCCCATCACACCTATTTAAATTGAAAATTTTCAAATTTTGGACACCAAAAATTTGTTTTAATTGAACACAATAAGTAATATTCTATGGATTTTGAAAACCTTGTTGATAGTAAAATATAACAAACTCATGCATACATCTGCTTTAGACAGATTGAAAGGAAAACCTAGCATGTTTTAGATGAAATAGAAATCAGTTTCAGTTTAGCTGCCTGATGGGTGGGTCCACTCTTCTCCATGCTGTCAAAATCACAGAACAGTTGAAACAGTATGTCTCTGAACAGTTGTGTCAGCAGCGCTGGACGTTAGTGGTGATAATATTTTCATGGCAATAGTGGTGATTGTAATGCCTGTTATGTGGGTCAGACTGGTAGAAGTTTCAAATGTAGATTAAACGGACACATTAGAGATTGGAAAACCCAAATAGGAGACTCAAATTTTGCAGAGCATCTTAATAATGGACACAAGTTCAAGGCTGAAGAAAATGTTTAGTTGCTGCATTTGATTGGCAAAGGCAGACAATTGAAAATTTCAGAAGCTTTGGAGATGGGTTGGTGAAAAACGATTTCAATACTAGTTTTAATGACCTAATTCATTTTAACAAACTAAATAAAACTATCTTCATTTCATCATAATTATTTCAGCCTACATTTTAAAAGCGGTACTTTCGTGTCTTTCTTGGTTGACCTTGACCGAATTTTAGTGAGCTTTTAATATTTTCATTTAAATATGATTCAATCATAGCCTCAATGCATATTTTCCTTTTTTTTGCTTTCTAGATGTTCACTGTTTTTTGTTCTTGATTTGACTCTAATTTTTACTTGTTACTCCTCTCATCAGGGAGCGTGACTTCTTATGGCCTTCAGCCAATCACAACCTTCAATGAAGGTCAGCCTCTTTCCTGCTTAGCCAATAGTATCATTTCAAAGCAGTGTCAACATCATACAGCACTCCCAGAACAAGTTGCTGAGGAGCATTCCATAGCGATCTCCATAGAGTCCTGGGAGTTGATCTGGTAACCAGCAAAATCCAGAGGTATGCTGAAAAACATGAAGCATGTCTTCATCATTACTACAACGTTGTATCCAGCTGCTGGACAATGGAGGATTGGTGTGGAGGCCGAAAAGAAGGAAGCCATTTCAGTTTATTTGATGCTTCATTCAAGTGTCAGTATCCAGTGAAAAATCAAAACAGTGATTGATTGAACCCCAGCTTAGTAGTGCAGAGTGTACAACCTGTACATAGATAATTATAATTAGATATAGCTAAGAGACACTAGAGAGAATTTCATTGATTTAAGTTTAGTTCAGTAATAGGCCAGAGAAAAGTTGGTCATTGGTCTTGAGACTAGATAGTAATAGTATGTACAGAGTGTTTCAGAACTCTCTACCAATACTTCTAGGCAGTCTTTTAGGACCACTAACAAAAGTAAATATCATAATAAAAATTTTCTAAAATCCCTAGTTACTCACACAGGCGCCATTTTGTTTTTTCACTTATTATTTTTTTATTAGAGCACCTCTGAATGCATAATTTTGAAATTTCGCAAACAGCCTTATAACAACTAAAACAATCTTTAAAAAACCAATCAAAATTTTCCGACATCAAAAAACAAAATGGCGGCCATTTAAAATCTTTGAACAGGATTAAATTAATAATGGCTGATGATATCAAAATTTGACTGGAATAACGTTTTTTTGATATTTTTATTGCAAATTCAACAGTACCTCATTTTCCCAGATTGGCTAACAATTAACAAAGATATGCTACTTCTCAGGGTGTGCGGTGGTTGAGAACGGGTTACAGTTTCTCGCTTCCAAGCACTGCACACCCTAAAAAGTAGCATATCTCTGTTAATTGTTGGCCAATCTTGAAAGATGAGGTATCGTTGGATTTGCAATAAAAATATCTAAAAAACGTTATTCCAGTCAAATTTTGATATCATCAGCCATTATTAATTTAATCCTGTTCAAAGATTTTAAATGGCCGCCATTTTGTTTTTTGATGTCGGAAAATTTTGATTGACTTTTTTAAGATTGGTTCAATTGTTATAAAGCTGTTTGCAAAATTTCAAAATTATACATTCAGAGGTGTTTGAATAAAAAAATAATAAGTGAAAAAAACAAAATGGCGGCTGTGTAACTAAGGATTTTAGAAAAAATTTATTATGATATTTACTCTTGTTAGTGGTCCAGAAACACTGCCTAGAAGTATTGGTAGAGAGTTTCTAAACACCCTTTATAAAAAAAAGAAAATTCAGCCATATGGGTTTCCTGCCCATTTTCTCATCAAGATTGACATTCCTTCACAACATTGCCTCAAAGCTGAATAGGGTGCACATCTGGAGAAGTTCACACAACAAATGTCACCATTTTCTCTACTGTACACACCTTTTAAGAGAATGATCAATCAACTGACCAATATAATTTTGAGAAAACTGATTGAATCGCTCTTCCATGCAATACTTGATTCATTATTGTGAGTTACTATCTCTACATTTAAATTTTGTAACATCAAAGACCATTTTCTAACGCCCTGTATTTTCTTCTCTGACATGAGAAAATGTATTATTTGTGAATAAACATTCTAGAATTTAAGATGGAAGTAATTACCCAATTGCTTTTCAATATGAATGATTCTACCTCCATGATGTCAATTTAATAGCTCATTGTCTGTTATATCTTCTACAGAGTCTGTTTTTTATTTTCTTTCAGAGACATCTCATATAAGTTGAAAGGAGCATCAGTTTATAGAACATTGATCACCCCTCAAGGCTTTGATATCAGAGTTGGATCAAAAGTGATTACAGAAGTAGAACATGAGCGTACAAAGGATTTACAGTGAGATCTACCATTCATCATTTGGGACTATTATTAATTTTATGTCAGGATGAAATTGAAGAAATCTTCATTGCTGGAGAGTTTGGATACTGTCCTTTTTTCACAAGAACTGTACCCCACAAATGAAGGGGGTTCATGGGGTTTGAACTCTCCTATTCAAAATTCAAATATTGCAATTTAAGGTCTTCTCCAAAAAAATTTCACCAGCTGGGATTGACATTGTCTTATTCTTTTGTCTCAGTTACACAGAACACAAAACTCTGTACAACTTTTCTCTAGTAGGACTGTATTGTATCCTGTACTAAATAACAACAACCTTGAATCATAAAAAGATTGATCCATAGTCCAAACCATGTCATGAATTCAGGATTCTTTGAATGGGAGCTTTCTGTCCCCATTAATCAAAAGGCAGTAGTGAATGGTCCTATCCTACTCACACTGAGCACTCGAGACCTACTCTGAGCTACTGAGCACTTTGACCTACTGTTTGACCAGTGAAAGAATGCCCCCAGTGGAGTAAACTTATAGCAGGCTCAACTGGCTTTATCGTGCTTTCCCACAAACATCAGCAATCAAGCATCGTTTGTCTCATGACTCACAATAGAAGGAACTCAACAGAAGCTTACTAATATTTATTTTACACTGACTAGTATCAGTATGCAATGTGAAATTGAACTTCACATTTTATTTTTTATTCTGGAAACCCATTATCCAATTTCAGTGATTCTTTCACAGAAAATGAATTAAGGAAGGTGTTATTCTTTCATATTATTCATGTGAGTTCCTTACTCCAACAATAGAGAAGTTTTTCAATAACAAACTTTTTATGTTTTTCCATTAAAATTCACAGACTTGATGCAAAAAATGACCCATTATAGAAAACCAAACGGTTTTTTGTGGACATGTCTAGAAAATCTGTTTAAAGAAGCATCAAAGATTATTCATTGTAGAAATCACCGAATTCTGTTAAATTTGTAAGTATTATCACTGATTTCCAAGCAGTATGAACTGACAAAACTTGAAAAAATACAAATATTTCATGCTAGAAGAAAGATTCAAGCTGATAAGTACTCAAGAGATGTCGAATATCAAAAATTTTAATAAGTTCAAATATGTCAAATTTCATGTATTTGAGTGGAGACTGGCCATATGACACATGTTCATTACTGGGCATTGTTTGTTTGTACAGTCAATATTGAAAGTCTATCTTGAGTGCAAGTACTGTTTGACCAGCAAAAGAATCCCCCCGGTGAAATGGAGCAGTTGCAGGCTCAACTGACTTGTGCATTCCCACAAACATAAGCCATAAAATAGAAAGTGCATTCCAATTATTTCTGAAATAGTGAATTTCATTTCTACAATTTCATAAATAATTGGAAAACACTTTTTATTTTATGGCTGATGTTTGTGGGAATGCACAAGTCAGACCTGCAACTGCTCCATTTCACCAGGGGGATTCTTTTGCTGGTCAAACAGTACTTGCACTCAAGATAGACTTTCAATATTGACTGTACAAACAAACAATGCCCAGTAATGAACATGCGCCATATGGCCAGTCTCCACTCAAATACATAAATTTGACATATTTGACCTTATTAAAATTTATGATATTCGACATCTCCTGAGTACTTAGCCACTTGAATCTTTCTTCTAGCATGAAATACTTGTATTTTTCTGAGTTTTGTCAGTTTTTACTGCTTGGAAATCAGATAATAAATACAAACCTTGGATTTTATGGTATGAGAAAAATTCAAGTAGCTGTAAAATCAGGAGAGCAAGCATGATATGAAAGCATTTAAAAAATCAAATATCCTGGATTCCAAGTTTTTCAACTCTTGTACTGAAGTTTAGATCAATGCAAGTGTGCCTTAATTGGTGTTAGGAGGGAGCCACGCTCCCCTTTCACAATGAGCTTCAAGTGATAGAGGAAAAATTAAATGCATCATAATGTGGACAAACGTTTTTTTGTCAAAAAATCATTGAATAACTTATCATTTAGATACAAGTTGAGAATTTTTTATTTATTAAAAAATAAAGTTTTCCTCTACAATGATTTTTTAGAAAGGTAATTGGAGTAATGTGCTATTTTTGATTTACCTCAAATGCCAGGGACTGGAATTAAATGTAGGAATAATCTCTCCAGGTTCAAAGTAGAGTTTTTTGGGAGCAGAAAACTAAATTATTTTATTTCAAAGTATGTAACACTAAGCCGCATCTCCACCAACCGAACATGCTTGGTGAACAGTGTTCGCTGGAATCAGCTGATGTCGCTGAACATTTTTTTGTGTTGGTTTGGTGTGGACGCCTTCTCAAACATTATGATCGTTGTAGTGGGAGTAGTGGCGGGAACCTGTTGTTGGTCGTAACTGTTCACTCACAGACCGAACATTGCAATTGAACTCACGAACATGTTCGGTGACCCATATGTTTAAAGTTTGACCATTTTTTTTATTCGCCAGCAATGTTCGGCAGATATGTTTGGTTGGTGGAGACGCGGCTCTAGCTGGCAGGCTCGCTTTGCTTGGTTTAACTGTCTTGAAAGTTGAACTCCCTTGGACACCTTGGAAGAAGTACCAATAGAAGCGAGCTAGCAGACTCACTTCGGTCCGCTATACCAATCTAACTGAACTCACTAATGAGAGGTGGGCTCTTGAAGTAGTTGCTACATAAAACCTTTATTGACTAGTGATAGTTATCATAGTGATAAAACCAATAACAATATGTAATTATATACAATACTTCAATTCGATTTAAATTTCCAAGGTTTTGGGCACTACTTGAATAGTGATGATAACTTTTTGCTACTGCAGATGTAAGAAGGAGGATCCATCTGAAACTTTTCTACCTGCATACGATACAGTATTCAAGATTAAAGTCAATTATAATAATTTATTTCACAACATGGAGCAAATTGATTACGAGGATCAAGTTATGGATAAATATTACGAGTATATAAGTAGAGAGGTTTGGTCATGTTATGTGAGTTCTTCAAATTATTTTCTTTTCATTTAATATATTTATATTGATCTGAAAATTTGAAATAAATTTTTCTTAATACTGAAGAATGATACTGGAGATCTGCTTCATTGTGAGCATTGATTACATTATTAAAGAGTTTGTGCAAATCTTCACTAAGTTTTCCAACACTGTGATCAATGTTATTAGAGGCATTGTAGTTCCATTTAATCAATTTTGCAAGTTAAGAATTCCTATTTGGCTGCCATTTGAAAATGTGAATGTCAATTCATCGTGATTATCTTTATCTGAAGAATGAATATTATTCATTAGTGTAAAAAACATGCCTAAGTAAGGAAAAATGTCAATCTGTTTGAGAAATATGATTATTTTTCTCATAAAAAAAGCAATGTAAATCGAGAACAATAAAGGTGTCAGAGGCACTAAACATATTTAAATGCGACCTCATAACTCTGTCACCAAAGACCAGACCTTAGCCAGCCTGGTCACACAATATTATTAAGGACCTGATAGGACCTTATTGGAATCGTGCCATTGTCCATCGGTCTATACTCTTGCTCTTGAAAGAAAGAAAGATTCTAGAATCTTTAAGTTTGGGAAATATTTGCCTTGTAGTCCAGGAGAGATCATTATTGACTTTGGAAAATCTATATTGTTGTATATGCACGACAGTGAGTCAACATACAAACCAGAAAAACACATGACAAAATGCACAAGATAAGCAGAATTAGTCAGTTGTACAATACCCTATATTATGTAAAATATACAATATCCTATATCCTCTAGATATGAGATATTAATATGCTGACTTCCCTAGATCAAGAACTGACAAGAATAAACCAAGAAATGAGAACTTGAGCAACAACCTTGGAGCTCGGAATTGTGATGGCATTGATAAAACAGAATTATTGGAAGCGACAATGCATAGTAAAATACTGTAATTAATGATGTTGAAGATCCATCTTCAACTAATATGTAATATCAACTTAAAGAACACTTTTAAGTGAAAAATAACTATTATTATTGGAAAAAAATATTATTTTCCACTTAAAAGTGTTTTTTAAGTTAATATTACTGTAATTAATTTCAATTTTCAATTCATTTATTTCCATCAAATACATACAATAATTTCATCATGCAATGCAATATAATTACCCCTCTAGCTATAAGCTATTCGAAGGGCATGTATTTATTTGAATGTATATTGCAATACAATGAAAATTTTAGTAATGATCCCATTAATTTTACTTACAAAGATACATTTACTTTTATTTTGGGGTCTTCCTCTATTTATATATATTTTTTATTGTTCACCTTATGAGAGAAATTGTGATTCAGGTGGCATGTCTGTCTTCTCTAACCTTCATTCACATGCAAACATTAACACAGTGGCGTACCGACAAGGGTGCGGGAGGGGCGGTCCGCCCCAGGCCCCATTCCAGCATAGGCCCCCAAAAAATACAAATATATTTGAAAAAAATAATAATAAAAATAACTTATCAGGCCTCACAAGAGCGAAGGCCTCCATATGTCAGACTACTATTTTTTTGTCGTGATTATTTTTATTTTACATGGTTTGCGAAAAAAATTAATGTGTTTCTTGTTTTTTCTTTTTATTGAAATCAGTATGTATTGTTTTCTCTCAATATTGTACAGCATAGTATTATGCTATTTTGGAATAAAATATTTTATGTAATTTTAGAATAAAATAATATCATTATCATTTCCAGGCTACAACCCCCTCCCCCTTGACCCTTCAAATGAGGCTCCAAAAACGAATAGGAAGGCATTAATAAAGAACCGATAATATTGGTTACTGGAGGTAGAAAGGTTTTCATAAGTTACATGAAGTGTTACAGTTAGAAGAATACTATAATAATTTTAATACTTTGATTAACTAAAAAATTAATTAAGGATACAGAGGGGATAAGGTGAGCAAGACAAGTTTTCTTGTGCCTCAACGTCAAGGGGCCAAATTTATTTACAAATGTAAGCAAGTGCCAAAACAAAATTAAAATAAGGAACCCCAAATTGTCCAACTTGGGGCCTCCAGGGCCCCTTTTTTCTCTAGTTTAGGCCTCTTAGGAGCCTAACAGACCCTAGAGGCCCCTTGCGCCGTGGGCTCTTTGGGCCCGTTTTTATTGCCAGTATAAACATGGGTCCCTTAATTGCCTCGGCTTTGGGCCATCAAGGGCCCCACGATGCTGGTAGGTCCCAGACTCCCAGTATTTTCGGATCCCCCAAACATGGGTTTGAAGGTGCCCCAGATCACTTGAATGAAATTGACACAGTAGGCTTGAAAGGAGAAAAGGTCGTGATGTTGAAGATCCATCTTGTTTCCACTAATATAATAGAAACTTGAAAAACACTTTTCTCCTAATATTTTTGCAAACGGGCTTCAAATGCTCATCTCTGTTACTGTTCAGATCTGATACCCCATAGAGTTTATTGTGATCATGAGATGTTTCATGCCATGAATTAATTAACAGAAAATAATATGAGTGAAGAGGTTGATAACCAACAAAAAAAGTTTAGAGTTGCACTTTCAAGACCTGGGAAACAGTTTTTTTCTCCTGTGGAGAACCCTCATAATCCTCAATGTTTTGGGGTTCTGTCACTATCCATAATTATGTTTTGAATTGGATGTGTTATTAATTCATTCTCTCTTTGCAAGTTGAATCCAGTTCCATTGAAAGTCATATAAATAATCGTAAATAATTTTTAAATTTTTACACATTTTACATATTCCAATATTAGTGAATAGTTCGATGCAAATTCAAGAGATTACACAAAAATAGAAGAAAAGTTTATTGCTCTCTCTGGTGCTACTCATTGCCCTTTTCCCTAGCTTTCACAGCGTTTTTATGGAATTGTTTTCATTTGGCCTACACTCGAATTTCATCATTAAATTGAAAAAAAAAACAATTCAAATTAGTTACACTGATTCTTTTGAGTACAGTAGGTAACTAGGAATAACTGGAAGACTTAATTCTAGTTGGGAAATCGAGTCATTTGGTGTTTAGGGTGAAGTTGTAAGAGGGAGCCTCCACCCTCAACTCTGCCTGGGCCACTAGAATGTCTCTGGGTTGCCCTGACTATAATAATAATAATAATAATAATAATAATAATTTGAAATCACTATAACTTGTTAAATTGGCTTTATAAAAGTAGAATTTCTTCTAATTTTTATACATTAAAATTTGTTCAGAGCTAGTTAATGAAATAACAATATATGAAATGTGGATTCAAGTTCTTAGGCAAACGATTCATAAAAGCAATGATTTATTGAATTTAAGCTTTCACTTTACCCAATTTATGAACTACATTGTGATAAATACTCAATCAATCAATCAATTTTATACTCGTATAAAATGACTGTTTTTGAGCTTCAAATCAAGCTCTCAACATAAAAAATTCCATAATTTCCCCATAATGTGGACTAAAATGAATGGATTTAAGCTTTTCTAGACATGAGTCTAGAATCTCTTGGAATACGATTCTAGAGGGTCAATTCATCAAAATTTTCCCAGGGGAGGCCTCCGGTCCCCTTTTGTATGGGGGGGGGGGGCATTCCATACCCTCCAAAACCCCTGGGGGGCTCCAAGTCTCCGATAACCACCCCCCCCCCCTATGAAAACATTTTCGCTACTGTATATTGGGCCCCCTCATGTATAGCCGCCCCAGGCCCCCAACTATGTCAGTATGCCACTGCATTAACACAGAGCTATTTCTAACCTATATTCTTATTTATATTTCTAATAAACACAAATTTCTTACAAACAGATAGTTACAATATTCATTATCAATAATCAATTACAGAGCAAAACTCCTTCCCAGTTTTAATTCATTTCCATGCTGTTTGATTACAAAAAAATATATATGAGTGAAGATATACATTAAATAGAATGTTATTTTTGTTTTCCATTAACAGTCTACCTAAATTCATTTTCTGTGTTTTGAACTAACTAATGCCTGATTAACATAAATTAACAAAATTTATATTTCGTTATAGGTAGGTAAAAACATGGTAAGTCTATTACATAATAATTATATAATTAATTTATTTATACTAACTAATTCCTCATTCTACAAATCTGCCTAGCCCAACAACCAACCTATCTGATATTCCAACCTATTCGTCCATCGAAATAAAGTATGATTTTAGCCTCATCTTGACCTCAGTTTTTCGTTCTAAATTTCTTAATTCCAAAGGCAATGAATTCAACAAGTAAGGAATCTGACATCCAGGCAATCTTTTATCATAACTATTATTGTATCTTTGCATTCTAAATATTCGGTGCCGAAAATTGTATCTCCCTTCTACCATCTCTCGGTATTCATTCTTAAAATAGTTCCTGGACAGATCAGAGTATTTGGCCAAAGCCTGGAATGACATAATGCCGAGGATGTTCCGTTCAATTCCATTAAAAAGTGTACGAACCAACCTTCTTGTTATGTATGAAATTAAAAATTTTCTCAGTTAAAAGTAAATAATTTATCTTAAACTTTTTAGTACATGAGTATTTTATCATTTCACTGAAGTCAGTTTCTTTTTTTGTTTTAAAATATGATTTATTTTAAGCTTTTTAGTTGAATTTTCAAACTTTGAAAACATGAGAAATTTCTTAAAGCCTACATTATGAAATATTTATCGAATTAGGAAGCCAATAATTAATTTATAACATCAAAAGTTAAGTAACTAAAAATCCACTTATAAAAAAAGATTAACTAAGGAAAATTCTACAATGTTTTATTTAATGTGGAATATTGTATTTAGGAAAATTATAATAGCAAGAGGCTTCTTGAAAGTGAAATGACTTTTGATTCATTTTGATGTGGTCCCTTTCAGAATATACCTACAATGAAATAGTAGGCCTATATTATGTTACAAGTGTGGAAAATATTGTGTTTACTGAAAATATGATAAGTGAACGCAGGAGATGAAGTTGAGTGTGGTATTATCATACGAGTATGGTAAACATCTTCCCGGATGAGTTATGTACGATATTTTTTGTGATATTAGTCATGTATATTTTTTTAATATAAAAAACATAAACTTTGAGCTAGTACAAAAAGATCATTAAACATAACCTCAAAATAGCCTAATGTATGCACATGTATAATGGTGAATAAATATTCTTAATCAATCACAGCAGGGAAACTAAAAATACTTCTGAGATCAGCTGTTTTTCCAAATTCTCCAACTTATGATTGAAACTAAATAATAACCTTATTCCTATGACTCAATAACATCAACTAAATTATTTACAATTTTCATATGGACAGAAGTATTATATTCTTCTTATTCTCAATTCAAATTAAGTTCACGCGATTGGTCAAAACGGGACAGTAAAGTCTTTTTTCACACTGAACCAGCTTTGTTGTTTACCCGGCATAATTGCATTGCATCATATGATTTCGAAAACCGTCTAGATGTAAAGCGCTCCATATGATACAATGATCAGCCTGGTAAATGACACCAGTTATCCGATTGGCGGTTATGTGTGGAACTATCAAATTTGATTGAAACCTATTCAAACTTGATTGAAATGAAGACATCGAAGAATTCTCCTTTTTGTTTAATATTGGGCTAAGTATTGGGCCAATCCTTGCAAAATTTGGATGGGACCACCGCTGAGTGATGCTCTTTCATTAAAAAAAAAATTCATCAAAATCATTTCAATATTGTTCAAATTATTGATGCACAAACATAAAAAAAAAAAAAAAACTGGTCAAATATAGTAACCTTGTTGTTTTTGGAAGTCGGTTAAAAAACCAAATAACACAATCTACACACCTTTTTGCAGCAGCCAGCATGATTTTCTAACCTGAATCGTTGTCCATCTTGGTACTATAAACTTCTATCGATTTATCGTAGCTAGAACCAAAATTTATCACTCCAAATTCTCAAGATCTTATTATGGTCAAAATAAATTAATTCATACTGATTGTCAATAATTACAATTGAAGAGATTTTTTCTTACACTTGACAAAAAGTTAACCATTCATTAAGGCACTGCCATCTAGAGTGTACTATTAAGAGTAATATTTTGAAAGATTTAGCTAAGACCCTTACTCAAATTTCCGGTTTTCTTTTAATAGTAGTATAAAAAGGACGCTTCTGGCGCACCCCACCCCCCACCATTCCCATCCACCTCATGTTCCCTCACCCTCACTCTTAAAAATGTTCCCCTCCCCCTCCCCCATGCCACCCCTCACCAAAAATCCCCCAAATCCCAGAGGAGGGGGCCCAATTTTAGTGTGAGGGGGACCACTTCTCGGTAATGGGAGTCATTTTTTGGGAGAGGGGGGTCACTTTTGGGGGAGGGGAGCCAATTATAGGTGGGGCCACTTTTCGTGGGAGGGGGGCCAATTTTAGGGAGAGGGGGCCACTTTTCGGGGGAGGGGGCCAATTTTATGATGAGGGGGCCTCTTCTCGATTAAGGGGGGGCAATTTTAGGGAGAGGGGGGCTATTTTTCGAGGAAGGGGTGCCAATTTTAGGGAAAGGGGGTCACTTTACAGGGTGGGGGCTTTTTTTGGGGATTTTTGGGGAGGGGGCATGGGGGAGGGGAACATTGCGAGGGGGAGGGGAACATTTTCCAGGGGAAGGGATGAGTGATCATGGTTGCAAGGAGGGGGTGCGCCAGAACCGTCCTTTTTATACAACTTTTAATATATCAACATCTTTAAACAGCTTCAACTTGAAAACTACTGTGGATAAAAAGGTGAATTTAGTTTCAAATGTAACCTTACATCGTATTTTTCGAAGCCATTATATAAGTTACCAATGTGCGATCTGGCCGTGACGATGAAGAAGAAGAAGGAGGAGGAGGAGATGTGTTTTCAATGCTTACCAGATTCCATTGAATACGTGCTGAAGCAGATAATATATGGACGAAGTTCATATTTTTTTAGTAAAAATCCACTTTTTTCAAATACTGCATCTCGATCAATCTTCCACTTCGAATCTGGTTTGCTGTCAAATTATAAGGGTTTTTGTCAAGGTTGATTAAATATTGAATATTGAATTTCAATTCTATTTCAATCCCTCAACCATCGTCAACACAAACTCTGAAGATTTTGAAGAATTAAATATAAGTTCGAACGGATAAGTAGTATTTTGTTATTTATTATTAGTATTTATATTATCTTGATAATGTCCAGTATTAGTTAGAGTATTTTAATAAAAAGCAAAATTCTATTTTTGAGGTTAGGCTGTACTGATATTGAAATTTTTTTGAAATTGAATAGTCTCAAGTTGACAATAATTATTATAATAATCTAAGTAATATCTAATTAAACATTTCATTTCATTAGATCAATTCAAAACAATTTATAGCTAGGAAAATAAGTCCAAACAAGTCATCTAATTGTTTAGCTGAAACTAAGGTAACAACTCGATCTCAGTTAATAAGAAATTCACCACAAGCTTGTGATGCTAGTGTAGATGTAGAAGAAATGGTTGCTAAACTATTGAGTGATCACACCAAATTCAAAACTAAAATTAGAATCATCACTGAAAAATTCTGAGAAAGATCGAATAGGATTAGTGGATTACATTAAATCTCTGGAGGTTATTGTAAAATTGCAGCAAGAAGACCATACAATTGAAATTCTAAATCTCACAAGTCAATGTACATCAATGTCAGAGAAAATTGATATATTAAAATAAAAAATAAACGAAGCTAGTGTAGGATCTCAACCCCTGATCAATACAAAAAATTAGAACCTAAAACTAATGAGGAAATATGAAAAATGGTCAAACTAAAACGTATAGTCAGGTTTTGCAAACAGCAACTAAAACCAAAGTGAGGGAAAATAGCTACAGAAAAGGTAGAGTACTGCTCTTGACATCCTGTCATGGACGAGACTGCAGTGTTCCACTGGATAAAAGATTAAAAAATAAGTATGAAGTTCAGAGTTTTTTCAAGCCAAGTGCCTCTTTAAACGCAATCGTGGAGTCAGCTAAGGAACAAACAAAAGATTTTGGAAAAAATGCTTTTCTAATAGTACTGGGTGGCTCAAACAATATAAATGAACTAAGTCTAAAACATCTTCCTGGAATAAATTTAAAAAATAAATAAATGAATAATTGTGCCACTCAGCCAAAAAAACAATGTAATAGGTACTCCCTATCCAAAAGAAAGCTGTTAGGTGTATGGAACGAGTAAATAGATTAGACTCATGTAGGCCATTGTTCAAGAGATTTGGTCTCCTAACTGTACCCTGCTTATAAGTGTATGAAGCTAATTCATATGTAAAAACGAATGATTTCAACCAAAACTTTGGCGTACACTATTATAATGCAAGAAGCCGAGGAGATTATCACTTGGTGAGTCACAATAGTTACATTGGTAGGAAACTCTACAACAAGCTACCGCAGTTATTGAAGAGATTATAGAAATATTTAAAAAACAACTGAAAAAATGTTTAGTCCATAAAGCTTTTTATAGTGTACAAGAGTTCCTTTCAAATCAAAATTAAGTCTCACCTGAACTAATTAATATAGTAGTTATGGTAGCTATGTATAAGATAGTATAATTGTTAATCTTACTTGTCTTATACTCTATAACTGGAGTCTCCAAGACGTAATCTACAAAAAAAATAAAAATAAATAGTATTGACATGCTTTTTCAGGAATTCCAGGTTTTCCGAAGAATAGTGAGGGTAGCAAAGGGTTTTCAACAATTCAAAATTAGTTCCACACTACTCATAATTATGTGCCCCAACAACAAACAAAAAATTCAGAACTACCTTAAGGTTGTAAGCAGGAATGTATAGAATGTCTGAATCATATACCAAGTTTCAAAAGTGCGGAATCTTCCTTTCAAGAGCTACAGTACCGACTGATGGACGGACGGACATCAATAAGGCCCTGTCGGGTCCTTGATAAGGTCTAAGACAAAGGAGGAGAAGTGGATGTTTTCAGTGTTTACCAGTTTTCAATTCAGCTCAAATTCATACAGTGATAGGTAGGGTGGTCCCAGGGGTGGGCCACGAGGGTCATAACCCCCCCCCCCCCCACCGATCAGAAATTAACTAAGAAATAAAGGGTGAAAGGAGGGGGTAATCTCGCAAGAAACGTCAACAAAACTCATTTTTTGATCTCCCAAACCCTCAAACTGGGACCACTCCTGATTGATAGCACATAGTTATTCCATGTTCTATCAGTTTAATGTCATTATTGATGGTGCATAATGAAGGAAATTATAACATTTTCTTCTAATAATTTGTGCTATTGGGATGTGGAATCACCCCTCCAATTTTTCTATTTACTCGTTACATCCACTTGAGTTGAGAAAAAAATGTTTTCATAACTTTCCTGTCTCGATTCTTCCACAGGTGGACAATACAGTCCATTATAGTAAATACTACAGAATTTTGAATACACTTAAAGTCTTGGTGCCAGTTCGTGAAATTGAGACTTTTGATGATGTAGAAGTTTTTGAACAGCCAGACAACAAAAGATCTGATGGAAAAAGTGTTCTAATAACTGAGTTGAAATATTTTGAGAGGACTGAGAATAAACCTGTTATCATGGGTGAGAAAGAGAAAGATTTTTTTTGTTTGGTTTTGTTATTCAATACTAGCAGGCTGCCTGATTTAATTGAATCAAGATATATGGAATCTGATATGAATTATTTATGAATTTTATAGCCTATTTTCTGTTATCCATTTTTTCTTCTTGTCGGTCATCTTAATTTTCTTCTTTATCTTCTTCTTCTTTCCCTCCTTCATCCTTCATCTTCTCCTTTCATCATCTTTTACTGTCTTTTTACTTCCACTTTTCTTTCTTCTTCTCCTTTTTCATCATCTTCTTCTTTCTCTTTCTCTCCTTCTTCTTCATCCCCTCCTTCTTCAATCCTGTCCTTCTTCATCCATCACCTCCTTTTGTGTCCTACTCCTTCCGTCTTCTACTTCTGTATTTTTTCTCCCACTTTACTTGTTTCTTCTTCTTCTTCTTTCTTCTAGTTGAATTACTTTTAACCAAGCTTTTCATGGTAGAAGGTAAAGGAATTATATTTTTTTGTACAGAGCTGTATTCAGTTGAAGAAAAGTGCCATAAATCTACCTCACGTTAAATCTTAAAGGGGGCGCTCTCACTGGCCCGACCGTATTTTAAAACATTCAAAGGAAAAACAATTTTATTCTATATGGAAAAAGCTGAAACAGGTCAATACAAGTTTTTGGTTACACTTGATAAGTAACTACTTCCCATAGATTTGTCACGTATGAAAAGTGCCTTTTTCCTGTACTGGATTGGAAAAAACAGCTGACAAATAGGGCCCTATAGCCGTTCAAGATAGGAAAAAAAGCTGGAGTGTGGCAAAAGCTTTTTTCACAAAGTTTTTCAAACGTTTTTCAGTGTGGCAAATATATAAATCACATCCGCAAGTCTTTAAAATGTAACACTATATAATTATATATATATATATATTACTATTATTATAAACTTAAAAAACACTTTTAAATGGAAATTGACTCACGTTATGGCGTGACGGCCGTTTCGCTCTGTTGTCTAGAGCATCATCAGACGACCCACAGTACACAGTGTACTGTGGGTCGTCTGATGATGCTCTAGACAACAGAGCGAAACGGCCGTCATGCCATAACGTGAGTCAATTTCGATTTAAAAGTGTTTTTTAAGTTTATAATACATATTAGTAGAAACAAGATGGATCTTCAACATCATATTACTATTATATATTCAAATATAGTCAACTCATTGCATTACTTCCATAAAATTCTGAATCTAAATAAAGCAGATGATTCAATTTTCTCCCATACTTTTGAATGTCTCACTTATTATCCAGCTGATCGCATCATGCCTTCCTATCAAGTATAACAAAAAAAATCGTTCATTACATGACTGTGAACTTTTGCCGGTACTCACAGATTCACGTTTCTCCACTCGGCTATTGCCTCATGCATGAGTTATCATATGCTCGACCGGCAAAACGTTCCTTTCCAGCCTAGTAACGTAATATAATATTCCAGTTCACTAGAAGGCATGCCTCAAAGCCATGCTCCAAAAAACTGTTAACTTCCATCAGCAGTTCCTTCAAGGATAGATTTTTCCTTTTTGTGTCCTTCAGTGAGGACCAAGAACTTAATTTTAATTTTTATCCTTTTTTGATGTGCCCAATACCTCCTGAAGACTTGGTACCTCTACCGCCTATCGTTTTCGCTCTGAAGTTTTATGCGTACAGCCAGACAGACGGACAGAGCCTCTACATAATGCTCTTCCCCTATGTACTCCGTACAGTGAGAGCTAAAAAGTCAATTTGCTCACCACATTTGAGCAACATTGATTAGCCAATGTTTTGACATGCATCAGGTATTATGCATTCTCTCTATCATGATAAAGTAGCTGGTAGGCAAATTAAATACAAGACTTATGTAAATATTCATACATAATCAGCAATAATTTGATTGAATATATCATTAGGATATATTATATCTTAATGGATGTAGGTTGGGTTATGATTCCAATATATCTCAAATTTTCAACTAATTTTTTCATAATACGATGGCGGATCCGGCAAACAAAGAGATTGCAAAGAGAAGCTGCCTTCCAAAGGTCCTTATTTATTTATTCATTTATTAAGAGATTATAATCAATGAGGACACCGGGATGATTCCATTATTGTCCTCATAACACAAAACAAAGTACAAATTTCAAAGATTACAAAAAATAATTATGAATACCTAAAAATATGAAGAAGGAAATGTAAGAATAATAGATGAACATAGTGTTGGGAAAAAAGTAAGTCCTGCAAAGAAGAATATTGTTTCATAGTTATTTCTCAATATTTCATTCATCTAATGATATCTCAGTCATTATTGCTGCATCATTTCTCAACCTCTTTATAAGTTACTGTATTATTTAATAGACCTCTGAATTTTCCCTTAATTATTCTAACCTATTTGTTGAACGGTTTAACAGCACTCTCGCAAGTGAGTGTGCAAGTGGCTCAAAACTCATTATCATAGTTTCCATTATTATAACAGGATAGTAGCGTAGATTTGCGCAGCCTATCTATTGTCTTGTTTTTATAGCCTACTCATGGTACAGGAATGATGATGTTGCATACCGCTGTACTCTAAGTTAGGCTGCCATCAGGTATTCCTGCACTCAACTAGTTTTTACAATAACTGGTTGATATAAAATTTAGACATTCATCATCTAAATGAACTCTAGATTTACTAATTCTTCTAAACCTACCCAAGAAATTTTACAATTATTCAACAATTAATTTCAAAAATTTGGCCACACAAAAAATGTTGGCTCTACTATAAGCAAAAGCAAGATTGGCAAGGACTGAAAGGAACGCCAGAAGAAAATTCTAGAATGAAAAAGTCACGTGTCATCCAGATTTGCAGGGGTTGAAACCTCTTCCAAAATTCTGCATGTCATGGTACAGAAAATAAAACAACAAGTATAATGTTAAATATGTAAAATCCAATTTATACTTTCACTTTCAGGACGAAATGTAATTTTGAATACAAGAGGGTCTGCCTGTTCACCTACTACTGCTCATGAAAAATCAAAGTCTGTATTACATGATTCAGTTTTTCCTATTTGTCTATTTGTTAGCATTTTTCTTCCTTTTTCATTTTGGTATTCTTTTTTTCGATCACTTTATTTCTCTTCTTTTTTCCCGCTCCTTGTCTTTTACCTTTTCTTTCTCTCACTCTTCATCCTTTCCTTACATGACGTAAGTTCCCTTCAATTCTACAAATTTTGTCTTCTAAATGTTTTTATTGTTTGTTTTCTTCCCCCATTCTTTTTCTTGTTATTCTTCCTCTTCTTCTCCATTTTCTTCTCCTCTTCCTCCTCCTCACTCTCTTCCTCTTCTTCTTCTTTTTCCTCTTATTCTTTCTATATTTCATGTGTATTTCCTCCTCCTCGTGTTCTACGTATTTTACGGGTCAAGTGTAAGAGAGGACGTTGAGTCCTACCTCAATCCTTAAGGCTGTGCAATAGGGTTTTGGTCATATTTTTTTTTCAAAGTCTCTTTGACTGGAGATTATTAGGCTACTGAAATGTAGTCTATTGCAATAAATAAAATGAAATTTCATCAATTATTTATCTTGGTGCACTTTGAGAGACACATAATTGCACTTATTTGGCGGGCCGCTTAGCGCAGTTGATTGGGGCGTCGCAACTTCAGCTTGCTGTCGTTCAGCGGTCGTGGGTTCGAATCCCGCTCCTCCATCTGGCATTTATGTGTTATCATTCACCTCATTTTCCACGCACAAGTCTCGGAATCATGTGTGCATCATCAGCAATAAAACGAATATGCACTTTTAACATTTACTATCGATTTGTGTTACCTACTCTACATTTGTCTGACTGACTATAATTTATCTGACAATACTGTCTTCTTCAGAAAATTTGTTCTCTGACTGAATAAATACACTCTATCTTAATTATTCTATAATCACCGACTACATTTTTGAATTCGTTGAGAGAATAACTACTAAATGTTTTTCCTGATATCACTCGCTTATGAAACTTGGTTACTGTCCTAATTGATTCAGGTTTGATATACAGTGATTCGGGTTTTTCTACATATCGACAAATTGGCCAAATTTTCAAATTGAGAACTCTTCTGAAAGTAAATTCAATGATCTAGAACTTCTTACCTCTAACTTCTATGTGTTGGAGTGAGCATTTACATGGTAAATGCAACGAAAAATTAGGTGACTTTTTTCACAAAGGAGATGAAAATACTTGATTTTTGAAAATTGATTGTGAATGAACAATTGGACAGATATATTGTTATACATCAATCGACGTAGAATTTCATATTCTTCAATTTCAACTTTTGAAAACTCAGAGAACTCTCTTCTAGAATACCTAGAGTGGATTAAAAAAACTTTCAGCTTTGTACCAATTTTTGTCCATCAAAAGAGTGGACAAAATTTGAGTGGGCTCTAGTGTCAAACGAAGGAAACAAATTTCTCTCTATAGAAAATTCTTGCGATTGTTCCATATACCGCATCTTAATCATAAAATATGATTACATTATTGGAGAGCTTACATTGTGACTGGAATCATATTATAGGACTTCTTTGATAGATAACAGAGAGCCTTTCAATAAAAACTGTAGTGGAACTGTAATTAAAAAATTCATCGAAATCGGTTCAATATTGTCCGAATGATTGATGTACAAACATAAAAAAAACAAGTCAAATATAGAACCTTGTTCTCTTTGGAAGTCGGTTTTAAAAACAGAAATTTACTACAAATTATGAGATCAAAAACTTAAAAAAATAAAAATTGGCTATAATAGTCAGCTAATTTTAGCTGACTAATGAGCGAAAATATTTTTAATGTTGCATTGTCCACATAAAAGGTTGTGGGTTTTCAGTTTTCAAGCAAGGAATATTAATCCCTCCCCCCCACAAACGAATAGTGGGTCCAGGGGCCCGGGGAAATTATTACATTTCCACATGGAATGCTTCAAATTATACTGCTTCAAATTTTGACCCTACCTTCCCTCTTTGTTTTACAATGTTTGATCTATGTGAAAGATAATTTGGAAAACTTCACTATACAGGGGATGATACCTACTCACAACACACGCACAAGAAATAACTTGATTACTCACCGTTACAATTATTCAAGCACACAAAAGACCTTTCTTTTTATAAGTGTAAAACTGTTTAATGCCAGTCCAGAGACCTTCAAAAATCTGCCATATCCAATTTTAAGCATAGACTGAAATTTTTTTGATGAATAACTTATTATTATATAGGTTTGAGGATTTTTATGATTTTAAAGGGCCAAGGCTTTGTGGACAATTTAAAGACAGATAGATAGGTAGGCTAATTTTGAATGTGATTTTGTGTTTTTATCTGTTTTAACAATGTTGTATGAGACAAAATTATTTTGATGCGAAATATGACAATTGGTAATGCTTCTGACAACCTCAGGATTGCTGCAATAAAGGTTTTTTATTATATATATATTGGGTTTTCCAAGATTTTTCAGCTCTGAATTGGCTTTGAAAATTACAAAAAATATTATAGTATGTTTTGAATATGAGGTAATAAAGTGTTGTTTGTAAAAAATCCTTCTCCAAATTATAATAATCAATTTTAATCTTATATTTTATTTTATTTTATATTTATTAGTTATTTTTCCAAATTTGATGAATTTCCCCAAAATCTAAGATATTTGCCTTGGGCGCCAAAAACTCACGCGATGGCCCCCGTTTTTACTCAATCAGAAACTATTTTTTATAATCATGAAATTATTAGGTGTATCTTTACTGTATGTTTGTTCAAAAAATTGAAAGACATACAAAAATTGAAAGACATGTGATTCTTTGGAAATAAATGTATAGTATAATTGAAAAAATAACTAAAATTATTTCAACTTAAGAAGATAATTAAGGAAATTAGAGAGGATATGATTGGATTAGGAGTAACCCTGGGTGTATTGAAAAATAGAAAACAAAATATTGAAAGTCATGACCCAACTAATGCTTTGCTTTGCCATTATTAGCACAAGAAAAAACTCCTTACATTAATGTCATAAAACAAAAATTAGTTTTATTATTATAGAATTCTGTACAATATTAGGTAAAAAATGACACATGGCGCAAAACAATGTACAAACTACTCATGCCACCCGAAGTGAACAGAGAGCTCAAACTGACCAGGCTCTCTAGCCGTCAGACATATCAGATTATTTTTGTGAATGAAAGCTCAGGTATTAGAATATCTGTGGCTCAGGCTTGTAAACTATATTTGCTTTACAAGATTATGAGTAGTAGAACGACTCTCCCTCCCTCCCAAGAAGGCCTATTCAGACCAGGCGAAGAGGGGAGTAGATGTGAGCCGAGAGATCTGGCAACGTTTCAGGGGTATGGAAAGCTAGTTACAAACTAATCCACCAGAGTGATTCAAAACCGGACCAAACTCGATTGACTCAATTGTAGACTCGTTTGTTTGTTGCCTTGAGTCGGGACTCGAGACTTGGTCAGAGTCATGGTGGTTGGCGCACAGCCTTAATAAAAGCAATTATTGGCTTTTTTTTATTTTCTCCTCTTCTTCCTTCGTTCTCAACCTTCTTAAATTTCTTCCTACCCATTCATCATCATTCTTTCTTTTTCTCCTTTTCTCTATTTCATCTTTGTAAGCGCCAGTTCAGGACTGACCCTTACTGGTAGAGACTTATTTATTATTTCAAATCCCGCGCCATTGCCACCAGTTACACGCATGCACCTTCCTCCCGCTATGCAATTTTCTGTGCATGTCGTCTCAGACTCCAGCTCGTTCAACAAGTGCATTCATCTGTATTAACAGTGTTCATCTTCTCGTACTTATTCGGTTCGGTGTTCATCGGTTAACGTTATGAAGTGAAATTCCCACCATCAGTTAATAAACAGTGAACATTACGTTATTTACTATCCTCATGCAGCATCTTCGTACAGTTTTCCTCATGGGTTTAAATAGTTGGCCAACTAACCTATCGGTTTGCATGCACTTGGTGCACGTGTTGTGACTATTTCACATTTGATATATTCACTTGCTGTGATCTTCAAGACTCCAGTCGACTCAGTACCAGAAAAGAATTCCTATCACAGGTCCAGAATTCTACCTATCTTCAGTCCATAGGATGCCTTTATCAGGTAATGAGAGTTATCAATACCTTACTTTAGAACGCAGTCTTACAAGCTTGTTTGAGTTGTTGAGGAGCTCAAATTACTGGCTCTTACAAAGTGGTTCTCCGAGCAATAGGATGGAAATAAGTGAAAAGTGTTAATAAACTCAAACTTTCGAAAAAAAATTCAAGTTTTTGTTCATATCTAGTGATGCGGATACAGAGAAATCCTGTGGATACAGAGTGTAAGTGCTACGTATCAAACCAAACAGTTCCGTATCATACTTTGTATGCTCAATGTGTGCCAAACTGCCCAACTGACGTATCTTGAGCAGTACAGCTTTTAACACAGCAAAACTATTCCGTTCAAAACTGTCTCAGTCTACATTGCATTGTTCTCATGAGTTGAAATTATTCAGTTGCAGCTATATTGTTTTTGTGCAGCAATGGTTCTTCCTCCAATCAACTAGTAACTGGCTGCACCTTCTGCTGTTCACCACTAGACAGCACTCATTGTTGCCCAGCTGTCCAAACGTTTCAACCGGCTTCACTTACTATCGTTGACTCAGTGTTACATCTAACCTAAGAATGGAGAACAATCAGCCCAACTCTGTGATGCAAACTCCTGCAAAAACAAACTACAGCAACTGTGCTACAGTGCCTGATAGTGACAGTAAAGATTGTTTAATATTGCAATTGATTCACAATCTTTTTGTAAATTTAAATGAAATCACCAACGACGGTTTTGTATTGCCCAAATCAGTTTATCTGTATGCCTTATCACTTCAAAACACATTAGCCACTTACAACTTGAAATCCCTTGATGCCAATCTCAATGCTACACAGGCCAAAGAATTCAGTGAAATCAGTGCTTGATGCGAAAATATTGTATGACAAATCAAACAAAAAGACATTAACAATAGCACTGCCTTCAAGTTAGCACCTATCGAATTACTGTGTTTCTCAGGTGAGCAAGAACAATGGAATAGATTCAAATCCTTGTATGAATCAGGCATTCACAATTCATCCAATTACAATCTAGTACAAAAGTTTCACATTCTAAAAACACATGTAACCGGATTTGCATTGCCCCTCTTTGATTCACTACCAATTACCAAGGAAAATTATAATGTAGCTTATCAGCTGTTATGTAAATGATTCGACAACTGACAAGCTATAGCCAAACATAATTATGCCAAGTTAGCTGGATTTGTAGCACACGGTTCAGCTAAAGATG
Organism: Conomelus anceps; assembly: GCA_948455865.1. Lineage (NCBI taxonomy): Eukaryota > Metazoa > Arthropoda > Insecta > Hemiptera > Delphacidae > Conomelus > Conomelus anceps. The sequence continues at coordinate 140,330,736 of OX418216.1, read as the reverse complement.
TATTGCAATCGTTTCATGCAATGTTCACATCAGGCATTAATGCACTGCGATCTCTTCCAGAATTAAAATTGGATGATTATTTATTATTCCAATTAGTCAGCTGCGCTCTCCCTGAGCACTGGCGATCTCTATTTGAAAACACCATGCCACACAAATTCCCACTATCCAACAGTTGCTAGAATTTGTTAATGCTCAAGAGCGGGCTCTTGATTTGGTTGCATCAAACATTATTACCCCCACTACAGGTCAAATTTCCGATAATATAGTTAGACAATCAACTGTCAGTTGTAGATGCAGCTCGCCACCTACTATTGCCTTGCAAGCCACAGTACAAAATTATCAATCTTGCAATAAATGCTACATGTGTAATCAAACTCACCGTGTTAAGTATCCAGAATTTAAACAATTAAGCATTTCAGAGCACTATGATTTAATTCGCAACCACCGGGCATGTTCTGTTTGCCTTGGTACCCACCTGGCACGGGACTGTCAATCTGTTAAATGTTGTGTGTATTGTGATTCTCAAAGACATAACTCTCTACTCTGCATGCAGGTAGACAACACTGCTCGCTTCACAACCGCCCAATGTGAAAGCAATACCCCTGAATTCGAGGTCAATCAATTGCAAGTACATGCACACTCCGGATCTTCTAGTTCATTGGACTCCAACAGGGAAGGTCGCTTTTCACGTTCAACAATCTACAGTCAGCTTATACAAGGCCAAGGTAAGCGTCCCCCATTGAATGATGATAATGCTACTTTCACCCCCAGGCTAAACCACCCGTCTTCAAGTACATATCAATCTGATGCTAAAATATTGTCACATCCACTATCGTCAGGTAACTCCACCCTTTCACCATCGCATGAAAAGGAATATTGATGCGAGAAGTCTTTGACCAATCATGGGTAACTTACAATCAAATACCATGTAACCTTCAACTCTATTGTCAGTACTGCATACTTTCATTCTTATAAGTCAGTTAACCAGTGAAATACTCTAATCAGTGCAAAGCATGAAAAACTTGCTAAGAGTACATCATCTCCTGATCATGTGAACTACCATCCGGGTACTAACACCTTTCCAAAGCCCATTATAAAAAGGAACAGAGCTTTAAGCAGTAAAAGCTATACCGGTACCATAGATGAGGTTTTTTGGGGAATTCTATAGCCAGTAATGGGACAAGTTGTATTATTGGAACTTTAGTCATTTCAGTGCTCAATCAATATGGGCGAATGGTCAGTATTCGCACCTTCCTTGATAGTGCCAGCCAACATACATTTATTTCTCCCACAGCAGTGATGCGATTAGGCCTAAAGCGCCATTCTTCTAATATTCAATTAGTTGGAATCAATCTCATCATGCTACCCATAGATGGGTTGGTCAGTTTACATATAAGTCCTCCTAACAAAGCTTATAATGTCATTTCCACTCAGGCGCTGATCATTGATACTTTGCCATCACTATTACCAGCACAACAGATACCGACAAATTGTTTTAGTGAATTTATGAAGCTACCATTGGCAGATAAAAACTTCTTTCAACCCAACAATGTTGACTGTCTCATAGGTCTTGATATATTATTTGATATCACTTGTGATCACAATACAGTGATAAAATCTCAATTGTCTGGGTTATCTGCATTACACACCATTTTTGGATATGTAATTCTTGGCCCACTGCCAGTTTACACGCAGCAAGACACTCATTCGTTCCTCTCACAGTGTAGTAATGAAAACAAAGACGATTAATTAAGCATGGCTAAACAACAGTTCTGGTGCTTAGAAGAAGTTCCTCATGGTGAATTCCTGTCACCCAAAGATAACTTATGCGAACAGTTATTTGTCAGTACGACCACTAGGGATACTGACGGCCGATACATAGTTGCCCTCCCCTTTTCAACAACTATGACACCGATCACCTCTAATCGCAGCCAATCGTATATAATGTATTTAAATATGGAGAGGAAATTAAATTCTGACAACGAATTATATGCTAAATATCATGATTTTATGAAAGAATATATCGCGCTTGAGCACATGGAACTCGCAGAGCGCTCCTCTGAGTATATCATCCCTCATCATGTAATCTTCAAGTATGGTAGCAAGAGCGGAAAAATTTGGGTAGTGTTTAATGGCAGTAGTTTTGACTGCATGAAAGTGTCTCTCAATGACAGATTAGTGTCAGGGCCCAAGTTACAGAAAGATGTGTCTCTTGTAATAAACTCATTTCGCACACATAAATTCATCATCATAGCCGACTGTCACATGATGTATTGTCAAATTCGAATCAGATCAGAGGATAAACACACTCAGCATACTTGGTACAGACCACAACCGGATTCACCAATTTTAGAGTATGAATTACAGACAGTGACTTATGGTCTAAAACTGTCAGTTTATTTAGCACAAAGAGCACTCAAACAATTAGTGATTGATGATGGCAACAATTTTCCTTTTGCCGCTCATGCTCTCTCCTGTCACATGTATGTAGATGACCTATTAACAGGTAGTAGCAGTTTAGCAGATGCTGAAAAGCTTGTTACCCAGCTTATCGAATTGCTAGGGCTGTTTGAACTGAGAAAATGGGCATCCAACTACCCAGAATTATTATGCAATCTACCCAGTGAATATCTAGAGAACCGTGACTGCTTATTTGATAATTCAACTGTACTTAAAGTACTGGGTATCTGATTCATACCAGATCAAGATTTGTTCACCTATTCTGTCGCTCCTTTTGCAGGTCCATTAATGGTGTGAAATGTCTTAGCTCACATTGCCAAATTATTTGATCCAGTCGGCTGGCTATGCCCAGTAGTATTCAAATTTAAATCATTCATGCAAAAAATCTGGATGACTTATAAACAATGGGACACTACACTCTCAGCTGAACATGAGAGTCAATGGATTTCTTTACCAAAGAAATGTTATCCTTATCACAAATTCGCATTCCTAGACTACTCATCTCATCAAATTCGGTAAAACATCTTGTAGGCTTTTGTGACACATCTGAACTAGGCTATGCTGGTGTTTTATATATTCACAAAACAGTCGCCAATGGTACCAGTTCCATGAAACTAGTCACCGCAAAAAGTAGAGTATCTCCTTGCACCAATGCTACAATTCCTCATCTTGAGTTAGATGGTGCTTTATTACTCTCCAAGCTAGTCACCTCCTTCTGTGACTAGTTTGAATCAATTCAGTTTGAAAAAATTCTATTGTACAGTGATGCCAAAATAGTGTTGGATTGGCTACACACCCCCTTACACAGGTTGAAAATCTTTGTCACCAATGAAGTGTTCCAGATATTGGAGAATACATCAATCAACCAGTGGAATCATGTGTCTACTGCCGATAATGGGGCCGATATTGCATCGCGCGGATTACGGCCGCAGGAGCTAATAAACAGTGATCAATGGTGGAATGGCCCTCTTGCCTTCCGAGTGCCCATTGAACAATTTCCAGTCATGAGTTATCAACCTGCGGTTCCCAGTGCTGAATTGAAGCCTGTTGTGACCAACATGTTAACCCCCACAGTCGATGAAGCAGTTAACCCTTTATACTGTCTCATGAACAAATTTTTCAGTCTACATCACTTAACTCATGTGTTCAGCCGCATACTACAGTTCATTTGTGCCTGTTGCTGGAATAAAAAATTTGTGTGCCCGTTGCTGAAGGAATTTCAGGACACTTCTTGCTCAGACAATTGTAACATTCAAACAGTCGACAAATTGCACGTAGCATTGCAAGTATGCATCAATCTTGTACAAAAACAACATTTCACCACCAGTAAATTTAAATTATTAAAGAAGTTGAATCCTGGCACAGATCAGTTAGGCATTATCCGTGTTGAAGGTAGGCTAGTGTATTTCTCACTGCGGATGCAATCAAAAGGCCCATACTCCTGCCTAAGCATTGCCACCTATCAATTCTGATGATTAGGAATGCACATCTCCGCACACTTCATTCTGGTCCGCGCCATACACATGCCAGCATTGCTGCACAATTTTGGATTTTTTCTGCATGCTCTCTTGTCTGATCTGTTACTCACTCTTGCTTCACATGCACCAGATTCAACTCTGCCACTATACAGCCTCCCATGGCCCCACTACCAGAATCTCGAGTAACTCCTAGCCATTCCTTTTCTGTGGTCGGCACCGATTTTGCAGGTCCATTTATGTACAAGCCTTCTCCACTACACACTAACACACGGTTGAAAGGATACTTAGAAGTTTTCGTTTGTTTTGCCACCAAGGCCGTACATCTTGAGTTTGTGTCCAAGCTCACCACTGATGGTTTTCTCGCCTGTTTTCAGAGGTTTGTCTCATGTTTACTCTTACAATGGTCGTAACTTCTGCGGAGCAGTGCGCCAGTACCAAATTCATACTGGCCTCTCAGACAGATATAGCAAATAGTTTAGCCAGTCAATCTGTAGTTTGGTCCTTCAACCCACCTCTTGCCCCCAACTTTGGAGGTTTGTGGGAAGCCGCAGTCATGTCGGCCAAGAACCTGCTTAAGCGCACCATCGGAGACAAATGCTACACTTTTGAAAAGTACACCACTCTATTTTGCCACATTGAAGCTATCTTGAACAGCAGACCTCTCACTGAGCTCTCAGACGACCCCCTGGAAACCACTCAAGTTCTTACACCCGGCCACTTCCTTATTGGATCTCCACTACTTGCACTACCCGAGAAACCAGTAGACTTGAATTCGACTCTTCAGCGGCACTGGAAGAGAATTCAACAACTCACTCAATGCTTCTGGAAACATTGGTCAGCAGAATATTTACATTTGCTTTCTGTTCGCAACAAATGGAATTGGCCCAGTTGCACTTTGCAGGTTAGTGATTTAGTATTAATCAAGGATATCAATGTTTCTCCATTAAAGTGGCTAATTGGCATAATCACCACAGTCTTCCCAGGACAAGATCAGGTGATCCATGTCATCAATGTCCGCACCGCACACAGAGTGTACGTACACACTGTCAACAGCCTCTGCCCATTGTCAGATTCGCCTACCTCATCGCTCATGCCCCTCGGGGGGCACCAGTTCAGGACTGACCCTTACTGGTAGAGACTTATTTATTATTTCAAATCTTGCACCATTGCCACCAGTTACATGCATGCCCCTTCCTCCCGCTACGCTATTTCCTGTGCGTGTCATCTCAGTCTCCAGCTTGTTCAACAAGTGCATTCACCTGTATTATCAGTGTTCATCTTCTCGTACTTATTCGGTTCAGTGTTCATCGGTTAACATTATGAAGTGAAATTCCCACCATCGGTTAATAAACAGTGAACATTATGTTATTTACTATCCTCATGCAGCATCTTTGTATGGTTTTCCTCATGGGTTTAAATAGTTGGTCAACTAACCTATCGGTTTGCATGCACTCAGTGCATGTGTCATGACTATTTCGCATTTGATATATTTGCTTGCTGTGATCTTCAAGACTCCAGTCGACTCAGTACCAGAAAAGAATTCCTATCACAGGTCCAGAATTCTACCTATCTTCAGTCCGTAGGACGCCTTTATCAGGTAATGAGAGTTATCAATACCTTACTTTAGAGCGCAGTCTTACAAGCTCGTTCAAGTTGTTGAGTAGCTCAAATTACTGGCTCTTACAATCTTCTTTTCTCTTTGTTTTTCATCATTGTCAGTCCTTGTTCATCTTCCTCCTCTACGTTCATCATCTTTCCTTCTTTTTCTCATGTTTCTGTTTCTTATTGAGTATAATATAATAATTATCATTCGATCCAATTCATATTCTCTACCAATTCAAAAATACAGTTCCTCAACAACTGCCTTACTGTGAACTATTTACTACTGGTGTGCATTAACAATAATAATTTAAATCTACAAAATTAAATTTATTCGTTGTATTATCGGTGCTGAAAATTTTATTATGGTTGCTTTATACAAGCTGATCCACAGAGATATTCAGAGACTTTATAAGCTGATTCTACTGGTGAAGGTGATCAAAAACACCTGACAGAGTTGAATATGACAGTCAGCTGCTATTACCCATAATTGTTTCTGTTCAGAAAGTTTTAGTGCTTTCAACATATACCGGTCAGGTCTTATGTAAAATCAGATAAAAATAATATAAAGCAAACAAGTATCCAACTGCAGTAATTTTCGAAGTTCAAGTTATGTGACAAGATGATTTCTTGGTAGGGTTTTCGAAAAAAACGTTGTTTTCTGGAGAAAAAATAATGTCAAATTCATTATGAATTAGGCTACTGGCATTCCACCCAGAAACAGTAATATAGTACCCATAAGTGAAATTTTAGCATTATGTTTGATAATACTGAAAGGACAATCGAAAGTTAGGCTTTGAGTTGCACTTAATTGAGTTTAGTAGAAGCTATGTGCCGAATTTTGTGATCAAAATCGTTGTTTTTGTGAAATGCCTGAGACAAAAAAACACACACAAACGCACACCCACAAACATACCCACTACTCACTCTGTATTGATGAAGGTATGTTTTGGTAGTAAATAAAGAAAGATGCTTGTCAGTGTAAAATGATGTGAACATGATAAGGGAACAAATAACGACAGAATAAGGAAACAATATTGATCGTGAATTGTGAATAGTCTTGAGATAATTGAGTGTTGTTGGACTTGTCCCTCGCAGCATGGAATTATGGCCAATCTCGAAAAATCATATTCCGTGTTCTATCTCTGGAATAACGCTGGCAACACTTTAAATGAACATCCACACTTATTTAACACAAATTATCCACAAATCGCACTAATTAGTAATGTCTTATACAAAAGAAGGAATCAGAAGCAGATAAATTGATAATGCTCTACTAATAAAGATTTTCTATATCACTGTATATTACCTAAAATAACCTCTAATTTTCCCTCCATGGATGCCACGCTCTGCTGGATATTCTCCTGTAATTTGCTTTCCATGGATGTTATATTCTTCTGTAGTTTGCCCTTCATGGATGTAAAGTTCTCCTGTAGTTTGCCCTCGAGTTTCAAAGAGGTAGGTAGCTGGGTCTTCTCCCTCTACCAATAACGCCTCACGAAACCGCTCTTGTAGAATTGACTTCTTTCCAGATGATTCTAGATCACGGTCCTCTAATTTAGGTTTGAGATCGGTCACTTTTAAATCGCACAATGTAATATTGCCAGGCATTTTTAATAAAAAACCGGAAAATCTGCAACTTCCAACACCAATTGTTACAGGTTCCATATCTAAAATAGCGTTGGCAACACTTCAAATTAACACTCGCACTTTATTAACACAAATTATCCTTAACTTTTCATGTGAAATTTAACGACATGCAGTCAAATATTTGTTAAGAATAAGTATAATAACTCACTTAATCTGGCCGAGTACTTTCGAATCTATGAGATCCATCTTCAGAGGCCGTGGACAAATTATCCACAACTCGCACTAATCAGGAAGTCTTACACAAAAGAAGCAATCAGAAGCAGATAAATCGATAATGTCCAGCTAATGGAGATTTGCTATAACTGTACAAAAATTAATCACTAAATGTTAAAAGGCTGATCTAATATTCAATAATAAATGTTCAATGAACTGTCCAATAATTCAAGGAAAAGCGTCTAATACAACATAACAGTTGAAACACTACAAGGATTCATGACTCACTGTATAAACTGTTGAATAAGCCTGAATAATAATCTGTCACAATATACTGCGTTTATCACTTCAACAACAATCGTTCATATAACACAGTTTGTATAAGCACTCACTGGTAATATGGTTTGAATGAGCGGGAATGGAAACTGTCACTTCTGCAACTTATTGCATTAACATTTGTATCACAACTGACTCATTTTTATGAGAGCCTCTGCCTTTTATACATTTCTCATAATCTAGAAAGATGGAGATAGTTCTAAAATTCTATGGAATTCTAAAATAAACAGAAAAGACATTCTCTAATTTTCCATGAAACTCCATGAAGTTCTAAGTAAACATTCTCCATTCATCACGACTATTTCAATTGCTGAGATAAGAACATTCCAAAGGTTTCAGACAGGCCGCAAGGTGAGGTGAGAAGAGTAATTAATTACTTCCAGAAATCATTATTGACACAGGCTAAAATCACTGCTCCTTCTTTCTTTTTGTGTCCATAACAATATGGATAACCATGATGCCTCCAAAACTTGTTATTGTTCACTATTCCAAAGTACTATTATGGACAATCTAATATTAAAACTGACACTGTATTTCACTTTTAAATAATTTTTTTTTACTCACATATATTGGAGCAAATCACATATATGTGAGTAAAACATTAATTAAAAGTGAAATACAGTGTCAGTTTTAATATTAGATTGTTCATTAAGTATTTCGTCATGGAAAACATCAAAGATTACTATTATGGTCTCTAACCTTGGTATGATACTGGTAACTCTTGAAAGTAACACAAGAAACTTTCTTCACACAGTTAAATCACAGCAGACAACTAATTATTATTGGCAAGGAAATCAGTAAACGAAACAAACAGTCCAATAACTTTCAGCTGACAATGAATATTTCTATAACAAAATCAATCACTGTTCAAAACTAGTCAATAACTGCTAATTGGCCAACCAATAATTCGATGATAAATGTCAAATGAACTCTACAATGAATCAGTAAGGAATGTCTAATAAACTGCTCAATAACTTAATAATAAAATGAGCAATCACTGACATTAGTCAAATAATGCTGGCAACACTTTAGTTTTAACACTCGCACTTTATTTACACAAATTATCCACGACACGCTCTAATCAGTAATATCTTACACAAAACAAAGCAAATAGAAACAGACAAATCGATAATGTTCAGCCAATAAAGATTCGCTATATTACTATACAAAAATCAATCGTCACCGACTGTTAAAAGGCCGATCAAATATCAAATAATAACTGTTCAATATTCTTTTAAGTAAAAATTCTAAAGGTGTCACAGATGAACTGCATGGCGAAGAGAGTGTGGGGATAGTAAATAACATGCTGTTTAATGGTAACTGGAAGTTGATATTGACACAGGTAGATAACGCTAAAAATCACTGTTCCTTCTTTCCTTGTCCATAACAATATATTTCAATACCTGATACAATCATGTCATAAGCTATTTTTTGTTGCAGGGGAAGTGTTACTTTGGACCTCAAACTGATTAGCCTACCATAATTTCTAGTGTTTAGTTTTTTCTGTGTTTTTTTCACACAACTCCTCTGAAATGTTCAACATTGATTTTTTCTGTGATGTTTTCCATGACAAAATACTTGATGAACAATATCTAATATCAAAACTGACACTGTATTTCTATTGATATATTATTTTCACTCACTTATACTGGAGATACTCAAGAGACGCATTTTATTTCTGAAAAGAAGCTTCGTCAACCTCCTGAAAAAAAGGCTGACGAAGCTACATTTTAGAAATGAAATGCATCCCTCCAGCATTACCAGTAAGAGTGAGTGAAAATAATATTCTAATAGAAATACAGTACAGTGTTAGTTTTGATATTAGATTACTGATTTTTTATTATTTGTTCATATTTTATTTTGCTTTACAACAGCGGTTATCCTGTAACAAAGCATGAATGGGACGAAACGGTGCAGTGGCACGGCCATATGACTGACAGCTTCTATCGTCTTAGAGACTTTGACAATGGATTACTCAAATTGAGTCACTCGCTAGATATCAGCCAAAAAGAGAATGTAATGACTTTCAATTTAGAATCAAAAACCGAACAGATTGGCGAGATAAATGATGTTGCCTTGTGAGTAGGCCACACTTTACTTTTACACACTCTATAAAATAATGAAGCAAGGGCGGTACCACGGGTGAGGGTCATGGAGGTCATGAACCCCAAAACTTGAAAATTTACTAGAGAATAGGTGGGAAGGACAGGCAATCTCGCAGAAAAAGGTCAACAAAACCCATTTGTGACCCCCCAAACTCTTGAACTGGGACTGCTTCTATAATAAAGTACCGGTGTGGTTCCAGTGTGATATTCTTCTACCAAAACAATCCACTGAGAAATCGAGATTGAATTTTATTATTGATTGTTACTTGCTTATCAGTTGTTTATCAACTGCTTTTTAGTGTTGAGATGATCACATATTGATTGAGAGGTTAACGAATTGGAAAGGCATTTCTGCCTGAGAACGAGTAGAGAATTAATGCTACTGGTTTGTAGGTACATTTTAGGCTGAAGCCAGGTGGGATGGCTTCTTTGGACTTTTCAGAAACATTGAACTTACACAGACATCAAATCCAGTACATGAATAATAAAATAGCAGTAGAAAGTCACCATGACTTTCTTGACTGAACAGTTATCAAATATTAACTTTTTGTTGTAAATTTAACTGACGGCAGTCAGTTTTATATTGTGAATATGAATATAAGAAATGTACTCACATTCGGCCGAGCGTTTTCGAGGTATTGAATCTCATCTTCAAGGCATCCTAGATCGGCCGATCTAGAATGCCTTGAGGAAAAAAAATTATATACAAATCATTATGGTCATTTCTCTGCTTCTGCCTCTCCAAATTGTTTAAACTTCTCAATTGATATGTAATCATTGAAACGCAAAATATCACATATACTGTATACAGTAATTTATTTAAATGTATACTCTATTGGCTAGACTCCTTTGCGCTATAGTTTTGGATGTATTTTCGGCAATTGGATGGTTCAACATCATATTTTCGAAATTTAATTCTCAATAAGTCTGGTAAATTTCTCAAAACAGACTTATTTCATATTTTGTTCTGTTTTCAGCTGCAAATTTAATCCTCATCCTCATGGAATTTATCCTCGTTTTGAGATACTCGACAAAGATTCAAAAGTTATTGGAACAGCTGTCGATTTGAAAGATAAATATTCAGCATATTTTGAAGCTATTAAAAATGACATTTGGTTTTGCAAATTACAAGGAGAAGTAAGATTCAAGAATTTGGTTTGGGATTTTCTTTTGGCAAACACAGTCTTGAAACTTGAAAAATTATATATTACTATCAAGCCGTGGGTGAGGCAGCCTTGCCTCACCGACATGGCACCCCACCCATGAGTATGTGCCTTGGTGAGACCGTGCACATGACACATGCGGTACTGCTCAAAACTGCCCAGGCTGCCTTGAATGTTTGAACAGATTCTTTGCGACTTTGGAATTTAAATTTTTTTAGATAAACTGGACTGAACAACATGGACTGCCACCAATTAAATCATGTAGAGAATTTTCTGTGTTTTTTGGGTAGGGTATACCCGGCATTTTTTTTGTAGGTGAACTACTATGAAACGTCGAAACAGGGCTTCAGGCTACACCTTAAGATTGATCATTGGAATATCGAATTCACTACCTATTGTGACGCGTTGCACACAATGAAAACACTAGGCACTTGGGAAAATAATTCCGCCTCCCAATCACAATAATATGTACTCTGTGGCAAGCTTGCTATGATAACTCCTACCAGAGGTGGCCAGCCAGGGGAAGGACGTGAAAGAGTTTTCACCTGTGAATTTATTCATTTTCGTGACTAATTATTTTGTTGTAATATTTCACAAGTTAGTTTGAAGTGACTGACAATTGAATAAACTGACAAATATATAAACAGAATTTATTAATTTCGAATTCCCTTAATTGCTATTACTTTATACTGAAGACTTCCGCAATGGCGGATATTGACAACAGCATTGAACAGCTGATGGGAATCGATGAATGCTACTGTACAAAAATATCAGTCACCACCGAGAATCGAACCACGGACCTCTCAATTGCCGGTTGAGCGCCCTTAACCACTAGATCATGGGGACCTTTCTGCACAGCAGCATTCATTTTCAACTTGGCCATATCGGCTCGTATCTCACAAGTTAGATTGAAGTGACTGACAATTGAATAAACTGACAAATATACATAAACAGAATTTATTAATTTCGAATTCCTTTAATTGCTATTACTTTTTTCGAAATTGATAATTCCTTTAATTGCTATTACTTTTTTCGAAATTAATGAATTCTGTTTATGTATATTTGTCAGTTTATTCAATTGTCAGTCACTTCAAACTAACTTGTGAGATACGAGCCGATATGGCCAAGTTGAAAATGAATGCTGCTGTGCAGAAAGGTCCCCATGGTCTAGTGGTTAAGGGCGCTCAACCGGCAATTGAGAGGTCCGTGGTTCGATTCCCGGTGGTGACTGATATTTTTGTACAGTAGCATTCATCGATTCCCATCAGCTGTTCAATGCTGTTGTCAATATCCGCCATTGCGGAAGTCTTCAGTATAAAGTAATAGCAATTGAAGGAATTCGAAATTAATAAATTCTGTCTATGTAATATTCCATTTAAATAAAAATTTTTGTTTTTCACTTAATTTCAAAATGATTTTGAAAATTACATTATAATAAATAGAAATTATGAGAATTTCATTAATAATCATAGCTGCAATGGAGCACTCTACAATTAATTGCTCACTATTGATAAGTCAGATGAGGTCTGTCAACTAGCAAGTGAAGGGATCTTGTTCAGACAGAAGAGTCCTTTACTTTATTAGGAAGCTTCCTTTGTAGTAGCAAAGGTGATATTGTGGAAGGTATCAATAATGAATAAGAAGACGAAATTGTATTAAATTATATTTAATAAATGTGGTTGTGACAATTTCGTCTTCTTATTCATGATTAGGAAGCAGTTGAATGTGTGGTTGCCATGACAATGCAATGTTGTTGTTTGGAATGTTGCTGATGTAGTGGAGGAACTCAAAATATCCTTCACCTGAACTTATCACAAACACTTGCTAGTAGCGCAGTGGTGCTGTGGTCAGAGACAGTCTGGCCACATGACAGTTCCATTTACATAGTGAAGCAGTAGGATGCAGTAACAACATAACCTATATAATTATTATTACTAATCATTTCACATATTATTATCAATTGTTCTAGTTCAGTTCTAATATTGGAGTATAAAATAAGCTACTGAAAAACATCCAGTTTGTCTTCAAAGTAATAAGGTATTTTGCTACATTTTGATACTAATTAACCTTTTTGGTTACAGTTCCATTTATAGTCTCATAAATAATCAATAGTTAATAAGAGTTGGGTTTGAAACAAATCGAGTTTGGAATGATTATTTATCAAGGCATGTATAACAAATCATTTAAATTATAATTTATGAGAGTATTTTGACACATTGAATTCGTTATTAATTAGTTCAAGTTTTGTGAGTTTGTCCATGTAGGTTTAGTTTGGTTTGTTAGGGGTTGGGTACTTCTATTCATGGAATTTGCACAGTTAGTTATTATTTTGATTAGTATCAAGGGATACTCCTGTTATGTGTTCACTAAATAAAACGACTTATTTGAATTTCATATTGAACTTTAATTATTATTCCTAACTAATTATCAACTAAGCTAATTATTATTAACTAAGCTAATCACACAGCAAATTCATCATCCTTAGATTCTTACTCCATTTTGTATCAAGACAGTTGATCCACCACTGTTGTCGACCTCTATATTGAGGTCGATATATCGATACAACTCTACATCGAGATCCACTATACAACATCTCCCCTTTTATATTCTTAATACTAACTTATTACTATTAATATTATTATAACACATAATTGTTTTCAAGTTACATAGTCTTTTAAATAGCTTGGTGTTTTTATTACCCTCCTTGGCCTGACAATATTATTTGCAAAAGGTATAGGATCATTTGCATTCTGATTATCATTAACACATTCTGGTACATAATCATTATTTGCATTATTTGTATCATCATTTTCTGTCACATTATTCTCATTACCTCCTACACCATCATCCCAGTCATTATATTGTGATTGAAATGGTTTCTGAGACCTGAATTGAATCAAATGTCTTCTGTTCCTCTCCACTCTTTGTCCCGATTGTAACTGTACTTTATAAGACCTGGGTCTATTAGCTAAGCCTACTACAATACCTCTTTCCCTTTCCTGTGAGTGATTTTTATCAACAAATACATGATTGCCTACCTGCAATGGTATTTTATTCTTAGACCCCTTATCATAATAACACTTTTGTTTAGACTGTCTGTCTTCCAAGACTCTCTGAAAACCTATCCCTACCTTGGGGGCAAGTGATTCTGCAGTGAAGGGTAGTATACCATTCAATTTCCTGCTGAAAAGCAGCTGAGCTGGTGATGGTTCCATATACCCTAGTGGACTATTCCTGTACTCTAACAAAGCCAAATAAGTATCTTTCCCATCACTCACAGATTTTTTTAACAATCTTTTAAGTGTCTGTATATGTCGTTCTATAAAGCCATTAGACTGAGCATATGCAGGACTTTGACGTCTTTGTTTGAAAATCCCAATGCTTTGCAAACTCTTTGAATTTAAAACTGGAAAATTGAACACCATTATCACTATAAACTACAGATGGAATACCATGTCTGGCAAAAATTGATTTTGTGTGCATAATAGTACATTCAGAGGACAAAGTCTCTAGTAGAGCAATTTCTGGGTACTTTGAATAGTAATCTACTACCAGTAAATAATCCTTCCCAAACAATGTAAAAATGTCCATTGATACAATTTCCCATTGCCTACTTGGCAATTCCCTATTTAACAGTGGTTCCTTACTATTTTTTCTTTGAGTTTTCACACAAATACAACACTCTGAAATCATTTGCTCAATCTGTCTATTCATGCCTGGTCAGTAGATTGCATCCCTAGCTCTCATTTTCGATCTTTCCATGCCTAAATGACTGTAATGCAATCTTTGTAACATTTCCTTTCTTAACGATGGTGGGATGAGTAGCCTATTGCCTTTGAACAACAAATCATCAATCATAGTAAGATCTTCCCTCACACTCAAGTATGGCCTACATTCTGGATCCACCTTAGCTATCTCTCCTTTAGCCGACCCAGTAGTATATAGTTCCTTAATTTGTTCATCTCACTATTACTTTTTATTTCATCTTTTATGTATTGTAATCGTTCTTTTGTTGCATTGACTGACACTAACTTAACCTGTGCTTCAATTTCCTCAACCGAAGTTTCCTCCAAGTCCTCCTCACTTTCATTTACCTGTGCTCTAGACAATGTATCTGCTAAATACAATGATTTACCTGGTTTATAACAAACTTCAATGTCAAAATTTTGTAATTTGATTCTCATTTTCTGTAACCGGGCTGGGCACTGACAGAGAGGCTTTTTGAAAATAGCTTCCAATGGTTTATGATCAGACTCTACAATAATATGTTTGCCAAACAAGTACTGTGAAAACCTTTCACAACCAAATAAAATTGCAAGACACTCTTTTTCAATTTGTGCATAATTGATTTGTGCTAGTGTTAGAGATTTACTGCTATAAGCTACCAGCAAATTATTTTGAATAATTACTGCACCTAATCCATCCTTAGAACTATCAACAGATAATACAATATCATTCTTAGAATTAAAATATTGTAATACAGGGGGCTTACTTATCAAATCTTTCAACATTTCAAAGTCAGACTGATGATATTTATTCCATACAAAATGAACGTCTTTTTTAACCAACTCTCTCAATCGACTAGTGTGACTTGCCAAATTTGGAAATATAGGTTAGCATACCCAAAAATCTTTGAAGCTCTGCAACATTTGCAGGAGCTGCCATATCCTGTATCACCTTCACTTTTCTGTCATCAAATTTTATACCTTTGTCAGTGAAAATATGTCCCAAGTATCTAACCTCCTTCAGTTTAAATTTGCACTTATTTTTATTAAATCTTATATTCATATTTTCAGCTATTTTGAAAACTTCTTCCAACCTATCATCATGCTCTTTTACACTGGAGCCCCACACAATCAGATATCATCTATAAATAAACACTTACCTAGCACTTCAATAGGTGTATTGTTATACCCAGACAGTTTTACCTTGCTTGGCATCATATGCTTGTTCAGCTTATCAAACTCAATTTTTGGTATGCATGATACTTGGGCTCCTGTATCCAGTTTGAACTTAATAAACCTTGTCCTATCGTGATTGATATAAATTTTTTCAGTCCATTCTTCCTGTTCTCCATTGTGTAATATGTTCCCAACAAACATGTTGCCATCCCCCATTGTTTCTTTGTTGATGCTTCCCACTTATTCATTATTACCAGTATCATTCTGTCCCAACCCAACATCAATCTGCCCCACTCGCTGCTGGCGATATCCATATGCTCCTTCCACATCACAAGATCCAGTCTTTTTCAATTTACATTTAACCGCAAAATGATTGAGTTTTCCACACTTAGAACAATTTTTTCCATAGGCTGGACAATGCTTCACTTCATGGTTTCTCCCACAGTAATTACAATCTTTTATTAACCTATCATTTCCCTGTGTGTCCTGTCTGGTTGGTCGAGACCTATATTGGATTTTGTCTATGTCCTTGTACTGATTACTGGCATTATCTGAGAAAGTTTTCATCCTAGCACTTGTTATCTCACTAGCCCTACAAATGTCAATCGCTCTATCAAGGGTAAGATTCTTTTCTTGAAGCATCTTTTCGCGTAGTCTATCATGTCTGACCCCTACCACTATTCTATCTTTTATAAGGGAGTCCTTCAAGCATCCAAACTCACAATTCACTGAAAGTCTTTTCAAATCTGTGAGAAAATTCTCAAAGGTTTCATCATCTTCCTGTTTACGTGTATTAAATTTATGTCTCTCCACTGTCACATTAATTTGGGGAATGAAAAATTCTTCAAAGCATTTCTTAACCTTCTCATAGTCACATTTATCCTTGTCCGTGATCACAAAAGTCTCAAATATATCCACAGCATCCTCTCCTATCGTGTTTAATAGCATAGCAACCCTTACCTTATCATCTTTTTTGTCATTCTCTGTGGCTAACATGAAAACTTCAAATTTTGATATCCATTTCTTCCAATTGCCTACAACATCACCATCCATTACCATGGGCCTAGGTGGACGGAAACCTCTCATAATTGAACCATAGCACTAAATGTAGCCTCACTTTCACACAAGTAAATATCCTACGTCCGCAGCGCCATGTTATGTGTTCACTAAATAAAACGACTTATTTGAATTTCATATTGAACTTTAATTATTATTCCAAACTAAGCTAATCATACAGCAAATTCATCATCCTTAGATTCTTACTCCATTTTGTATCAAGACAGTTGATCCACCACTGTTGTCGACCTCTATATTGAGGTCGATATATCGATACAACTCTACATCGAGAACCACTATACAACAACTCCCAATGACTTAATTTGTTCCTTGTTGGAAAATCCGGCCTGTGCAAGGCTTCATGTAGCTAACTTGAATGAAAATGTTTGTTTGAACCAAATAATGATGAAATTTGTAGTTCAAGATGTCTTTTTCCTCAGCAAGCAAAAGCTGGCTTTCATGGACAGAATGAAGCAATTTCGTCATTGAATTGTGGAAATTTCGAATAACCTTTCAATTCCTTCATAATAATAAACTCTGAAGAAATAAGAACACATTATGGGAAAGTCAGATCTATTTTCAAAGGCGAATCTAAAACTATACAAAACGAAGCTATTAAATGTACTTCACAATATATCAGAGAGATTTGAAATCTGAAACTGTTCTTTTTTTATGATATGCCTGATATCATTCTAAACACATAGGCTAGTGCTCAATAATTGTTAGGAATGTTACAACAAAAGATGAATTATTTGAAAGATATTTACGTTTCTATGACATTAGCTGTGACAAAATTTGTCAACTTCAACTCATTACCATCGCAGGTCTCAGACCCATGTGGACTTCAAAATATAAAAAAATTATTTATTTGATCTAGATCTCAAGAAGTCTTATAATTCTGATAATTATTTGAACAGCTTCATTATTATTATTATTTGCAGTCTCAATTGAATATAAATTCTGACAATCCTCTCAGATTTTTTCAATAAAATTGTTTAGGCATGGTATTCTTGTCATAGAATGACAAAATTGACAATATTGAGATTGTACTTTCACTTTTAATGGTTTGTTTTGAAAAGGATATCAAAATCCTCTATATAGTACAGTACTTTGACATTACTCCCCCCCCCCTCACCCATGATTATAGATATTTGTCATCCTATATTGGTCTTGAGTGAATGATCAGCTTTATGATAGCCATAAGCCATGCTAGGTATCTGTTCAATCTGATAAGATAAGTCACGAGTGCTTGTGCCCTAATTTATTTGGTTTGTTCTGTGCCCTAATTTATTTGGTTTGTTCTTTACCATAATTTTGGAGTGCGAGCTGCCACTGACTCCTACTTTGGCCTGGCCCAAGAGCTACTACAGTCATATGATATGCACAAGCTGTGAAGGCACTCTGAATGAATATTACAATATACTCTTGACAAAAATAAAATTTACAGACCTCAAATGACCAGATGGTCTGTGTTAGTCATAATTCTGAGTGGCCCTCACTTGATGGCAGTATTGGCAGTATGAATGTCAATCCATTACAACCCTTTACTGTCTCAGATGATGGAGCTTCAGCATTATAAAGTAGTTCTGTCAGCTGGCTATAAAAGCGCTGAAACTGCATCAGCTGAGACAGTATAGGGTTTATAAAAATGCATTGGAATGATATATTGTCATACTGTGGGTCATTGCTAGACACAGTATACATATAGATACATATACATAGATATATCTACTGTGTCTAGCAATGACCACACTCTGTGTCATTGCCAGACACAGTATGTTGACCTGACTACTTAGCTCTTTTTCAGTACAGAGCTCACCAAGACAGAGGGGCTGGATAAAGTATAGCAGCCTTACAAAAAAAATTGAGAACATACAGTGCGAAAATAAACAGTCAAACTAAAAGAAAATTCTTTTTTATAAGGTTGGAAACAGCTAAAGCTGTGGTTAGAGATATTGTAATACAGTGGCAGATCGCAGTCAAAAATTATGGTGAAGGACAAATAAAATAAATTAAGGCGCAAGCACTCGTGATTCATCTTATCTGATTGGATAGATACCTAGCACGGGTCATAGTAATCATAGAGCTGATTATTCACTCAAGACTAATATAGGACGGCGAATATCTGTAATCTTTGATAAGGGGAGATGTCAAAAACACTTTTGATATCTTTTTCAAAAAAGCCCAATTAAAAGTAAAAGCAGTCTCAATTCTGACATTTCTGTCATTCTATGACATTATTGTCTCAACAGTCTCATTGAAAAAATCAGAGCATATTGTAGGTTATTCACACTTTATGATAATTATTAAAGACTACACATCAGCATTTATATTGAATTGAGACTGCTAATAATAAGGCTAAATGCATGAGGCTATTGGAATAATTGACGAATTATTATCAGAATTATAAGACATCTTGGGGTCTAAATCAAATATTTTTTATGTATTGAAATCCGCATGGGTCTCAGATCTATGCGATTGTAATGAGTTGAAGAAGACGAATTCTGTCACAGCTAACATCATAGAAACTTAAAAATCTCTCAACTAATCTACCTTTTGTTGTCACATACCTAACAATTATTGAGCACTTTGTGTTTTGAGTGATATCAGAAAAAAAATATTTGTCTCAGATTCAGTTTAAACAATCTCTTTTATATAATTTGGAATACATTCAATAACTTCGTTTCGCATAGTTTTAGATTCATGTGAAAATAGGTCTGACTTTTCCATAATGTGTCCTTATTTTCTTCTGAGCTTATTTCTATGAAGAAACTGAAAAGTTATGAGAAATTGCAACAATTTAAGGAAAAAATTGCTCCATTTTTTCAATGAAAGCCAGCTCTTTCTTGCTGAGAAAAAAAAGCTTGAAATACAAGTTTCATAATTACTTGGTTTGAACAAAAATTTCCATTGAATTTAGCTATATGGAGCCTCGAATAAGCCGGATTCTCCAACAATGAACAAATTAAGTCATTGGAAATATCCATTGATAGCATACTAATCAAAATAATAACTAGCTGTGCAAATTCTATCACATGACAAAGTACCCAACTCCAAACAAATCCAACTCAACTTACATGGACAAACACACAGAACTTGAACTAATTAATAAAGAATTTGATGTGTCAAAACTCAATCAACAATTATAATTCGGATGATTTGTTATACATGCCTTAATAAACCATCTAAACTCGATTTTTACCAAACGCAAAGCATATAACCTAAGGTCGGGCTCACACGTGCTACAATCCCGCAATTGTAGTCACAGCAATTATCAAGAGTTTTGCGATTCTAGTAGAGAACAGGATCAAATTATTATGCAGTTCCCACGAGTTACACTTCGCTGCAATGTAGCCGCCTGTAGCCGATTCTACTAGAATCGTGCGCTTGTAGCCAAGATCATTACCGTTTTTAAATCAACTATCATAAAAAACATAAAATTTCAGATTTTTTTTATTCCTAGCATACTCTGCTTGCTGTCTTGAATACGTAGGACCTTGAGATTTTTTCTAGCATAAATATTAACATTTTTATAGAATAATTATTTGTTTGCAATAAGTATTTGACAGTAAAAAAATGTTAATTACAGTGATAAGAGAAAAATTCAAGATGGTTTGGATTGAGGAAGCTGAGCACAGTAGCATTTAGCATAGAACTTCAAAAATGAGAATATCTGAAATTTTTATGTTTTTTGTATTTGTATTGGAAAAAAAGTCTGTGACAACTCTGTGATTCACAATATTGCCTTTGTCTTCTATTTTCAGATTAATTGTTTGTTTACTTTTGCTTGTCCATTGTTGTCTGCTGTAGCTGCCATCCACAGCCTTATATATCAGCTGTTATTTTTCAAGTTTTTGTTTTAATTGGAATTTTTTATTTTGATTGTTTTAATTGCTCTCAATTGATTAAATATTCTTCAAATGTTATTTCATTGAAGTTTTCTGTTTTATGTGCATATCTTTCAAATGTCGTTCATTGCTGTTTTGGATGGGACAATAACAAACTGTCCCAATGACAAACTTCTCCAATTCCTTTGCACATTGGCGACATAGTGGCCCAATGACAAACTTTCCACCAACAAGCTGGTCCACATTCCAGAGTTGTTCAGTTTGTAATTCACGTTTAGTGACAAGCTGGATCATTGATATATCCTAAATATCGATTGTTGAAAGTTGCCTTCCAATACATCGATACTCCATCATCCAAGGTCGACATTTCAATATCGACCATTGCCTCGACTTCATCTATTCCATCTACTGTCTCCAATATGACCGTCAACTAAGCTTTTTCTATTATTCTGTGCAGTACGGTACTCAACTCAAAGTTTTTATCAGTTTGTTAGTTCATGATGATTTTTCATCCATCTGTGTATTCTACAGAATTTACTATGCATTTTAATGCATTATTCTTCAAATTTGCTTTGTTAGTTTCTGAGATATATGATAATCTGTTTCCTAGGCCAGAGCGCATGGCATCTATGGTTGTATATATTGTTATAATCTACTTCTGGGGTGATTTCTTGTCAAAATCGCATACTCTGTGGTGAGCAAGGGCTCACAAACTCCTAAGTCAGGGCTCTTCATCATTTCTGGGAGGATCTTCCATCAGAATCGTCCTTATACACTGAGAACAAGGGTTCACATTGTGTCTTCATCAAAGTTGGTCTTCACTTCTGGGGCGAATCCATGTTGGGATTGCATTCTTTGTCATGAATAAGGGTTCATGATACCTCACTTTTGAGTCATTCATCATTTGACCCATTGGTGATCAATGTGGGATTATTCAACTTGCACTGGCTGGTCATTAATTTGTATGCTGTCTTCAGAGCTATAAGAGCTCATCCTGCTGCTTTACCACTCTACCTTGGATTTAAGTCCCTAAAATTCCCTACATTTCTTGGGTTGCCATAACCTCTTCATTGATTATATGCCTTGTTAATGGCTATTACTTACATTGTTATTATGAGCATTCATATTTTTATGCTTATTAATATTTCGTCTGTGCATTCTTGTTGGCACTTTGTATGATTCAATGATTTAGAATCTTTCATTCATTTAGTTTGAATGTCATTCAATTCAGCACTTCTGCACACTTCAAGATTTCAACTGTATGGTTTATAATTGACATTTTGAGCATTATAGAGCTCAATTTTTGTATTGTTTGAATACTTGACTTATTTGTATTTTAATGCAGTTCTACTGCACATTCCATTCAATAGGCGTCAATTCTCATTGCATCATTGTTTTTTATGCCACTCCTTTTCTTTTTATGTATTGAATAAATACTTAATTGTATTTTAATGCGACACTACTGCGCATTTCATTTGACAGGTAATGAGTCTCTCTATACAGTGCAGTCTCTATAATCCGGCCCTGCGCCAGTATGGCACGTCCAGTAATCCAGCACAGTGTGCGGGCGCTGGCAATTGGGTCAATGCCCTTAGTTTTCATGTCTCTGCAGGCGGTTTTACTATCATTTTCAATTGGTGATCTTACTGTATCCATTGTATTGTTACTTTTATAATTTTATAATTGTACAGTTCTGTTGTATTGTTTAGTACAGTATTGTTCTGTTCTACTATATTCAATTTAACATGTTTTATTAAATTTCAACTTACATTTCTATATGTTTTGAACGTTTTTCACCCATACATCCACTAATCCGGCAATTTTGGTAATCCAACAATACCAATCCCAATATAGTGCCAGATTAGCAAGATTGCACTGTATTTTGGTTTCTTTATGCCATATCTTCTATCACAACACATTAATTACTTTGCTTCTTCTGTGCTAGCAGGCTACTTATCAAATTCAATCACAATTTTGTATTTCTTGAATTTGTGCATTTTCACATTTCTGCACATTATTAATGAAATTTAGCTCATGTTTGTATTTTGCAGTTCAGAGCTCACATGCTCATCGTTCTCTGTATTGTATTGTTATACTATCAAGCACTATCACTATTGTATTTCAATCTTTTAGATTTTATTTTGGCACTGTGCAGTCCAGAGATTTTGCGCTTCTTAATCATCCATTTAACTGATTTACAGTATCTGCTATTTGGTGATTCTGCCTATTCCTTTATTTCTATCTTCATTAACAAATTTGTATCTGCTGAATGGTAGCCTACATCAATTTGTATTTTGTAATCTTACACATATAAATTGCACCCCTTTTTGATGTACTTTGTATTTTGATTTCCATATGACAACTGTAAAATTAACATTTTGTTTCCTTGCAATTTATTGAGTTTCACATCAAAATCTTGTTCATGTTCTTTTGGAATTTTATTGTCTAGAGCTTTTCTTGTTTTACTGAGTTCCAGTGGAAATTATCTATTTGTCTGTAAGTGTTGGCCATGCTTGTATGCACAACGGTTTCCAACTATATTATGTTGGGAATGTATTACAAATAAGAATTGCTTTCAATACAGTCCACTTTCAATTTAATTCTTACAGTCGACTTCCATTCAACATCCTACGATTGCTTTGGCGAGGCTGTTGCCTGACATTATAATTGCTCTGGCCACGAAATGCTCTGGCTTCAATCATGCGATTGACGCTAGTGTGAGCCTGGTCTATCTTATAAACTATCAATTATTTTACTTGACTACAAACGGAACTGCAGTCAAAAAGGTTGATTTATATCTGAATGTAGCATTATTCTTTATCACTTTGGAGATGAACTGAATGTGTTTCAATAGCTTATTCAGTTCTTCAATATTAGAATAAGATTGAAATTAAACAAATTAATAATAATATGCAAAATGATTAGTAAAATAGTTCAGGTTATTCTATTACTGCATCCTATGGCTTCACTACAGCTTCACTGTCACATGGCCAGACTGCCTCTTACCACAGCACCATGGTGCTATACTAGTGAGTGCTTGTGATAAGTTCAGGTGCAGGATATTTTGAATTCCCTATGTCAAAATTCCAAACAGTAACATTTTGTTGTCATGGCAACCAGTCAACAAACATGCAACCAGTCCCTATCAAGTGAAGGACTGTTCAGACTCAACAAAATCCCTTCACTTGCCACTTGACAGACCTTATCTGGCTTACCAATAGTCAGTGGTTAATTGTAGAGCGCTCCATTGCTGTTCCATTACACTTATGATTAAAATAACTAAATTTTCATAATTTCTTCCTATTTTATAATGTAATTTTCAAAGTAATTTTGAAATAAATCAAGTGAAAAAAAAGTTAATTTAAATGAAATATTACAAAGAATAATTAGTCACAAAAATAAATCAATTCACAGGTAAAAACTCTTTTATACCCTTTCCTTGGCTGGTCGCCACTGTTGTAATAGTTTACTCTGTGAATTGAGTTCAATTTGAATGATAAAAGAGTCTGAATAATCCAGTCATTTTAGACATTAAAAATGGGCTCTGCAAAACTTATTTTAGTTATGATTCCTTGTTTTGTATTTTGGACACATGAATGAGTAGTATTATGGAACCAATTTTGCATCATCAGATCAACAAACTGATGTGAATTTTGGATATTTTTCATTTTTCATTACGATACTGGTTGATAGACATGGCAAATCTCCATTGGTCTACATACTGTATTAGAAAGTGACTTGTTTCCATAAAGTCTTGATTTGAAGAAAGTTTGATTTTTTGTTCAAATTAGGCTGAAATAAAGTCAGCTCTGATGTTATGACCAGGCCCGATTCTATAACTATGGGCAACATGGACACTTGCCCAGGGGCGCAAGCGTACAAGGGGCGCAAGCGTACAAGGGGCGCAAGCGTACAAGGGGCGCAAGGGTTTTGGGTCACAAAATTATTTTTTAAATAATCTGTCCCTGGGATCCATATTTTCATATTCTTCATCACTCTCTTCATCTGAAAATATGGTACGATTTCTTGACCTTTCATATGAAGGGTTGATTAACTCAGCTACTTTTAATGCTATGGCTTCATAGTTGTCAAATTCACTACTATTGCCTTTCTCCTTCAAAAATATAGACAGAGTCTCAGCTTTTGAGTGGCACCAATAAAGTCCAGTTCTTTTTTTTGCAAGCTCTCTATTAAAAAAATGTCAACCATGTTAAGGCAGTATATGTCGATAAAAGTTTATAAATTTAAAAAAACGATAAAAAAATTATAGAGCTGAAAAATCAAGTAGGTACCGTAGCACAATCATTTTTCAGATCTTTCTGAACAATTTGGTAACATTTCCATGCTTATCGGTTAGAAAATAGCGTCCGAAACAAAAATGATATATTGCAGAGAGTGAATTTGACAAGTGAGAGCTTGCGAAAAGAAGAACTGGACTTGATTGATGCCACTCAAGAGCTGAGACACTGTATATATTTTTGAAGGATTAAGGCAATAGTAGTGAATTTGACAACTATGAAGCCATGGCTTTAAAAGTAGAGTTAATCAACACTTCATAAGAAAGGTCAAGAAATCGTACCATATTTTCAGATGAAGAGAGGGATAAAGAATATGAAAATATGGATCCCAGGGACAGATTACGATGTGGAGTATTCAGACCAATTTTCGACTATCTAGTAGTTCAACTTGATAAGAGAAAAGACAACTAGAAGACGCTCAGTCAACGATTGGAAATTTTCAATTCTCTTAGAGAAAAGCAGAATGACGATATAAGAGGGCAGGCTCAAATAAGGGTAGCTCAATGTTACTCCAATGACATTCACAAGGAAGACTTTGTGCAAGAGTGTCTACATTTTAAATTTTATATGGAAGTTGAAAACATCACAAAAATTGGGGAGTGCTACAAATATATAAAAAACACAGCTTAGAAAGTACCTTCGCAAACTTGGTGGTAGCTATTCGAATTTACTTAACATCGCCAATCACAAATTGCACACCTGAGAGGAGCTTTTCGGCCTTGAAAAGAATAAAATCTGAGAATCGCTCTACAATAAAAGACGAAAAGCTGAATAGCTTAATGCTATTATGTAAGTAGAGTGACATTACACTGAAGCTTGAATTCAAAGATATAATTGATTGTTTTGCTACATCAAAGGTCAGTATAGAAAAAAGCAATAATGTAAATATAAGGATATAAGGAGAAAGTATGAGGAATATGTATAAATATATATAAAGTACCTATATAGTAATAAGAGAAAGAAAGTATAAAGGAAATAAGAGATATTATGGTTGAAATATTAAAGTTGTTTTACAAGACTCAATTAAAAAGTGGACATACAGTTGAAATAAAATGAGCTATGGTTATGTAAAGAAATAAACGCTTGCAATAATTAAGAACTATTTTTTAGGGTGGGTGGGTGTTCCGTGATACTGTAAAAATAAAAAGTTGCTATGCTGTGACGTCAATCATAACACCTACGCCTGTAACTGCAGTAATAATACTTGCAAGTTTTTACAGTAGCCGGTTGCCAGTCCGGGGCTCGGCGGGGCCATAGGTGGTGGATAATGGAAAGAATTGTCGACTCACCAAATAAAAGGAGTTCGGTGGAGTTAAAGGAGAAATCCCTCCCGAACAAAAACTGGCAAAGATGAATTAATCGAGGGGGGGCGCATCTTTAATTTGCCCAGGGGCGCTACAATGGTTAAAAACGGGCCTGGTTATGGCATTACTTTCTTCACTCTACCAACTACTTTATAGCGTTGTTTTAGATGAGGAAAAAAAAACAATTGCATCAATTATTTAAGCCAAATAGGAATTGATTTATTTTTCAGGAGAATAATGGACACAATCGAATCAATGGATTTTTCAGAGTTGTAACAAGGCAGCATCTGAAATCGAAAACTCTCAACGCAATTGGAAGCATACGGTATTCAGACCGCGATAAAGTGTGGAATGAACTAGCTGACGATATCCAATCATTAAAAGTGTTAATGATAAATACTCGATATTTTCTTACAGTAGATAATCCGTTAATAGTCAATTATAGTGAGTGTTTTTTCAGAATATTGTTTTCTGTACAACTACTAATAGAAAAAAAGAGATTATAAATAAAGTTCTCCTCTTATTGTGGTTAATATTCATGATGGAAAATTCTGGATTTTGATGATGTCTTATAGCCTCTTCAATTAACAACACAAGATAGCCTACTATGGTTTTGAGTGTCATGAATTTTCAAACTTAATCAAACTAGAACTTGAGTTATAGAGTCAACTTAATATGCACACTTCTTAGACGAATACTATTGGTTCTAAGACTGGGAGCTTCTCATAGGTGGAACTTCATTGTCTGATACTAGTCACGCCCATTTTAAACAAGAAATAGCTTACCAATACGAGATAACGATGATAAACAGAAAGAAAGCGAATGATGAACGACCTACCGACCAGACACAAATAAAAAAATAATGATTTGAAAAATATTGAAGGTTGATAACCCATTCCAAGGCCGTCAAGCAACTAGGGAAAAAGTCATTTTAATCATTGAGTACCAGTACTGTGGCGTGCAGAACAAGTAAGCCTTCTGAGCTCAAGACCCACATCTATGAACCCAGCTTGAGGCTTTCTCAAATCAAGAAAGACAAATCGAGAAAGTTTCTAAAGACTAGATGTATATGCTTTTCATATATCCCTTGATTCAACGAAGCCCTAGGTTCATAGGTGTGGGCATAAGTTTTGAAGTTACCCATAAGTCATGAAGTTACAATTGATATTCTATATGACCTCTAATATGAAAAATCTAATATTAAAACTGACACTGTAATTCACTTTCAAATAATGTTTTACTCACATTTTTGGAGATGCTTGAGGAACTCATTTCACTTCTGAAAAGAAGCTTCGACAACCCGAAAAGAGGCTGACGAAGCTTCTTTTCAAAAGTGAAATGCATTAATTCCTCAAGCATCTCCAAAAAATGTGAGTAAAACATTATTTAAAAGTGAAATACAGTGTCAGTTATAATATTAGATTGTTCATTAAGTATTTCGTCATGAAAAACATCACAGACTCTAATATGACCTCTTCTTTTTTTTGTAGATTACGGTACGTCTTGGAGACTTCTGTTAAGGAGTCTAAGACAAGTCAGATCAACAATATTATACACTAGATACCATAATTACTATATCAATTAGTTTAGGTGAGGCTTAATTTTGATGTGAAAGGAACTCTTGTACACTGTCTGTTTTGTGTCATGACCTTGACATAATAATAATAATAATAATAATAATAATAATAATAATAATAATTATGATACCTTATTGTGGCTTGTGGTAAAATCAAGTTTCATTTATTTTAGACATGAATAAGGCTACGTCAGTTATTGTATTGTTTTCAATGTTGCCATTGAAAATATTTTCATTATTGTATTGGTTGAATACTTTAAACACACACTAACCTGTGCAGCCTGACCCCGAAGAAATGTGGAAGGTTACCTGTAAAGCATGAAGCTTTAAAACTTGTTTTGGTGAGCTTGGCATTGATGCAACTCTGTTCAGCTCAGTGAGGAAAGAGATTGCAGCCTTCATTACTCTTTGTTTGTGTAGTACGTTTTTCGGATAAAAAACATATTGCTCAGGTCTGAAGAGTCACCTACAGTAAAATCGCCTATGGTTCGATACAAACATACGACAGTAGTGTACTGCGACATCAATAACTAATCCAATAACAAAGGTAAATCACCTTAGAGGAAAGTCCCCAAAACCGGACCCTCATTTTTTTTATCATAACATATCTAAAATACTAAAAAAAATTATTTTGAAAACACTTAATATTTACTTTATCATGTTATGTACTATTTGTTACTCACTTATGGCAAATATATATCTTATCATTCAAGTAAACAAATATTTTAAAAAAACCTTACACTTTTGTGATTTTCAAAAAGATTCCCTAAACATTCCTGGGTGAAATGACAAAAAACTTAATTCAATTGACTAGGAAAAGAAATTAAATTGAAAAAAGAACAATTATAAAATGGTTTGATAAAAACTCATTGCTTATTTTAACACTTGTTAATGTAGAAAAAAGTGAAATATTAAGCGAAAAACTTGGGTCAACAACATTGAGTCCAATGAAAAGGATGTACTAACAGGAAAAATCGCATATATTTCCCCCATTATTCTTTTAGGATCTGAAAAACAATTTCAAATTAATTAAGATGGAAAAGTATAATTAGACCTGCTTTTACATGAAACATCACACATTATGTGAGGGGTCCAGTTTGTGCACCTAATGTCTGAATTTTTAATACACCATATCCAATAAGAAAGACATCACATGGAAATAATTACATGGTGAGATGATTCCTTCAACATTACCATGTCATAGTATAAAAGAATTAAGAGGCTTACCAGTCAACTTTTTTGAACAACTAAACAAGATTGAGAACTAAAAAAACTTTCAACTTTGTCAGACAAACTGCAAGAAAACTGCCAGAAAACAACTAGAGCAGGTGATGCCAATGCTCTACTTAAGTGTGGTGGAACGTTGCACTGGTATTTTCTAATGTTTTATGCTAGGTATCAGCTGACAGCAGAGACAATAACCATGGGGGTCTACATTGAGAGATGGGTCCGCTTTTGGGTACTTTCCTCTATATATTTCATATTGAGAAACTGGCATATACCATACTTTCAATTGTTGTGAATTTTGCAGAGGGCTATCTTGCAATTGAAGAGGAGATTCCACCAGGAAAATGGGAAAGTGGGACCGAAATGATTTCAATGTATCAACAAAGTCGAGATCCAAGAAAGTAAGATGAAGTTCAAAAGTACTTGTTTCTTAGCTTAGTCTAATAAAGCACAGCACCAGCATCAACCAGCAGAGCAGCAGACCTCCACCCGCTTTTCAAGCACAAATCAGCACCACCAGTTCATGAATGCGCATCTTTAAAATTTAATTGTACTTTTCATGACTGAAAACACAGTTGGCTACTGAGGAGAACTTTGCCGAGAGTTGACAAAGACACACAAATGCCTTCTTTATACTGGTTACTGCATGTGGACCAGAGCCCACGGCCCACTTGTCCAGCAAAACTCTGCTCATAGGCATAGCCAGGATTCTCTTTGGAGGGAGAAGAAACAAAATTCAAACCATTTTCAAATAATAAAAATTAGGCTTATTGAGCATCTAAAACTATTAGTGCTGTTTCAAATACAGGTAATTGCTTACTATTCCCACTCTCCATTGTTATTATCTGTTCTTGAGACATAGAAAATGTTATATATTTTTCAAAAGAGTGAGAGAGAAGTATGGGAGCAAAATGACATTATTTAATTGAAACCATGATATATCTTCTGGAATAAGTAGTTGGCTAAATTCAATAATTGTCAGTAATGAATAAATTTAATATGTGGTAATAGTTGGGTTTTGTATTTATTATTTTGATATTGTTAAATGGAAATGGACTCTGGGATCAATGCCAATGAGCTGGATAAGGTGCTACCCCATTAAATAACATAGGAAAAATTCAATTTTGGTTTTTGGTTTTTCCTGGTGCTGTGCTGGACAAGTGATCATGCTGAAGACAAACTCAAATGGCGTAATATCTGTGGACCCGCATTCACCATTATAAAAGCCATTGAAGTGTTTGAATTAAAATTTTTTCACTCACACAGTTCACAACATAACATAAAAATGCTCTCTGTGATGCTTTCCATGACGATATACTTAATGAACAATCAAATATTAAAACTGACAATGTATTTCACTTTTATATAATGTTTTACTCACATATATTGGAGATTCTTGAGGAATGCATTTAGCTTCTAAAAAGAAGCTTCATCAGAGACTAACAAAGCTTCTTTTCAGAAGTGAAATGCATTCCTCAAGCATCTCCAATATATGTGAGTAAAACATTATATAAAAGTGAAATACAGTGTCAGTTTTAATATTAGATAAAAATGCTATTTTATAATTGGATTGGATACAATAATTATTAGAAGTCACAAAATGAAAAGAAAAACAGAATTTTGAATGCAAAACTATCAACACAATTTATTTCCAGAATTAAAGAACAAATTGATGTGATTTCCAATTGAAATGACCTGAGAGACCTGTATGAAACATCATCATATAGTTATTAGGTTATATTAAATAGGCAAAAATCAACTGCGAAGCTAAGCTTGAGCTTGTTTCAGTAGCTCAATGTTGAAGTAGAGTGTTTCTTAGGTCCAAAGAACTCTGGATTTATTTTAAATACCACAAATCATAGTGATGCATAGAAATGATTTATTTGAAAGATAATTTCCGCCATTCCATTTGAATAAAATATCAGACATAATATGGCTGCCACGGTTGCCTTGTACATAACCTAAACACAAAATAAAATTTTTAAGAAATTCTTCTGTCATTGGGGGTAATATATTGGTAACAATATAATGTTGTCTTCCCAGTCATCAATATTGATGATGGCTTATATGGTATGGTCTGCTCTCTATGATTCATACAGAATTCAGAAACATATTAAGTAAAAATGCCTCCAAGAAAATTCTATTTCCCCATGTGGGATTCATCCTCCTAGATTAAATGATGAAAAGCAACTTTTTACAGCTTACCATGGGCTATTACTGTCCCATATTAGGTATGCTATCTTAGTATGGGGTAATTCATCAAAACAAAATCTTGATATGTTGTTTAAGTTCCAAATAAAAGCTGTTAGGTGTTTGGAAAGAATAAGTAAATTAGATTCATGTAGGCCCAGTGGCTTAGCGACAGAAGGTGTTTTCTGGGTTACAACCACCCTTGAGCCTGTAAAAGAGGCCCCAAAATTGAGTAGGGAGGCATCAATACAATAATATTGGTTCCGGGAGGTAACAAAGTTTTCAAACAAGAAGTGTTACAGCTAGAAAAAATACTATAATTTTAATATTTTAAATACTTGAATAAACTAAAAATAATAGATTCATTGAGGTTACAGAGAGTATGGGGCAAACAAGGCAAGTTTTCTTGGACCTCAACATCAAGGGGTCACATTATTTAAAAAAAATGTAAGCAAGTGACAAAACAAAAATAAGATAAGGGGGCCCAAATTGTCTAACTAGGGCCCCTCAGGGCCCTTTTTTCTCCAGTTTAGACCCCTAGAGGCCCCTTAGAAGCCTCACAGACCCTGGAGGCCCCTGGTGCTATGGGCCCTTCGGGCCCATTTTTATTGCCAGTATAGTCAAGTGAAGTAGAGATTCAAGTAGGTTGCATCTAGAATATTTAAAATTTCAGCATTTATAAACAACGGTATTTGTCTTGGCTTTGCTGGAAGGTCCCAGTATTTTCGAAGGTCCCTCAGGTCCCAGGTTTGAAGGTCCCTCAGTCCTCTTAAATGAAGTCAACACAGTAGACCTAATTTCTGCTTTGGGCCTTTAAAGACCTCACGATGCTGGTGAGTCCCAGTATTTTTGGAGCCCCCAAACATGGGTTTGAAGGTTCCGCAGACCATTTGAATGAAGTTGACAAAGTAGGCTTGAAAGGAGAAAAGGTCTCTTCAATATTTTTTCAGATGGGCTTCAAATGCTCATTTCTGTTACTGTTCAGATCTGATACCCCATAGAGTTTGTTGTGTTCATGAAATTTGTCAGGCCATGAATCAATCAACAAAAATAATATGAGGGAAGAGTTGATAACCACAAAAAAAGCTTAGAATTGCCCTTTCAAGACCTGGAAAACAATTTTTTTCTCTGGTGGAGAACCCTCAGAATCCCCAATGCTGTGGGGTTCAGTCACTCTATTTGTAAATGAAAAATTACTATAAGTTAAAGTTTGGAATTGGATGTGGTGTTAATTCATTCTCTCTTTGCAAGTTTAATCAAGTTCCTTTCAAAGTAATAATTTTTACACATTTTACACATTCCAGTATTAGTTCGATGTGAATTCAAGAGATTAGACAAAAATAGAAGAAAAGTTTATTGCTCTCTCTGGTGCCACTTATTGCCCTTTAGGAGAAATCAAGCTAGGGGAGCTTCCACAACTTTCTCAAGGAATGGTTTTCAGTTGGCCTACACTCGAATTTTATCTTAAAATTTAAAAAACAATTCAAATCAGTTATACAAATTATTTTGAGTGCAGTAGGCAACTAGGCATAGCTGGAATACATAATCAATGCTTGTTGGGAAATCAATTTATCAAAAATTAAATTATTTATAGTATAAAATTATTTAATAATTTTTAATTATTGAAAATTGGTGTTTTGGGTGAAGGTGTAAGGGAGCCACAACTCTGCCCAGGGCCACTAAAATGTATCTAGGTGGCCCTGATTGTAATTATAATTTGAAATACCGAAAATTGTTAAATTGGCTTTAAAAAAGTAGTATTGTTTGGATATTGTACATTGAAATTTGTTCACAACTAATTAATGTACTAACAATATACGAAAAGTGGGTTCAAGCTCTTAGGCAAACTATTCATAAAAGCAATGTGGTTGATTCTTAGCGCAGGCGGATTATTGCTTGTTGGTTGAGATAAGAAACTATCATCCTTTCCCTCCCCCCCTACACCCCTCCTACCCTTCCGTTCACCCTCCCTTTCAATTTCACTTCACTCTCGAGTTTGTTCCTCGACTGTCAACTTCGTGCGGTGTTGCGTTCCGTTCCATGAAAGTATTAGTTATTAATACACATATATGATTCAAAATTACATACATTTCAAGAAATCTACTCGTGCCAGAAGTCGTCAACTTTACCATCTACTTACAGTCCACATTGAAGTCACCTTTGGTAAGTGATAGTTTTGTTACTAATTAACTTGCTGTAGTCTGACTGCGTTGTTTTCTGATTCTCGTGTCGTTCCCACAGCACCCTTTTTCAAAGTCGCTGTCGATCTCGCAGGTCCCTTCGTAGTTAAGGAGAGTGTTCGGCCTAAGGCTCACATCTACAAGGCATATTTCGCTCTATTTGTTTGTTTAGCGACAAAAGCTTGTCATATTGAAACGTTAACCAGTTTGACATCTGAGGAATTCATTGTCACTCTTCATCGCTTTGTGTCGAGACGTGGGTTACCTCAACAAATATTCTGTGACCAAGGGACGAATTTTAAAGTAGCTGCACGACAATTGAAGGAAATTACTGAATTTTTGTGAGTTTCTGAAAATCAGACAAAAATTATTGATGATATGTCCAATAAAAACATCAAATTCCAGTTTAATATCCCACATGCCAGTAGGGGAGGGTGAGGATTCTGGGCCAGTTTTTCTTTAACCTTAAATTTAAGGTTAACCTTAGTCAACCCATCCAAACCTAACCTAACCTGAAATAGGTAAGTCAAAGTCAAATCAACGCAATCTATCCGATCCCCAAAATTCCCATTTTCAGGGGAGCTAAAAATCACGAAAAATTTTAAACTTTTTAACCCGTGAAGGGAATTCTAATTTGAAGACGCCATCTTGTTCAGCATTTCAAGGCATCCCAAATTCATATATCAAATACAATTTTCCGATCACGATTAATTAAGGAAAAATAATAATAAAATTTAACCTTAAATTTAAGGTTAACCCAACTATTCAAACCTGAAATAGGTATAGCAAAACCTTGTGGTATAGCTGTATAGTCGAATCAACACAATCTATCCGATCTCGAAAATTCCCATTTTCACGGGAGCTAAAAATCACGAAAAAATTTGAACCTTTTAACCCCTAAAGGGAATTTGAATTAGAAGACGCCATCTTGTTTAGCTGCTTAAGGCACCCCAAATTCATGTATCAAATACAAATTTCCAATCACGATTAATTGGCGAAAAAATAATAGAATTTTTGGGTGTGGTCGCCTCGCTAAAAGCAGTAGGAATTCTGGGCCAGTTTTTCTTTAACCTTAAATTAAAGGTTAACCTAAGTCAACTCATCCAAACCTAACCTAACCTGAAATAGGTAAGTCAAAGTTCATTTAACCCAACATTTTAAATTCCCGAAATTCCCATTTTTCACGGGAGGTAAAAATCACGAAAAAATTTGAACTTTTCAACCGCTCAAGATAAATTGAATTGGACGGTGCCATCTTGTTCGGCTTTTGAAGGCATCCCAAATTCATGTATCAAACACCATTTTCCGATGATAATTGATTGGAAAATAAAGATTTTCCCACGCTCACACATTTTTTCCCACGCTCTTTCCAACCCAACTAGACCCGCCAGCTTAACCAAACCTACCATTAATAATTGGGGAGAATAATAGAATTTTAAAAGTATAATTTATTGGAAAAAAATATATAATTTTTGGGTCATTACACTAAAAGCACTGAGGATTCTGGCTCAGTTTAACAATGGTTTTAACGGTGGTTATTTTGAAAATTTTAATGCTGGTTTCAACGTTAGTTTTAACGGTGGTTTTAATGGTGGTTATAACAGAAATTTGAACAGAGATCAGTCACCAACTGATTAGCTATCTCGTACTAGCTTTATTATCACTTACCTAGTGGTTTGGAACCCACCTAAAATAAAGTTTATTAGACGGTTCCATCTTGTTCAAATTTCCAAGGCGATTCAATATAGATATAGCAACACCATGCAATATAATCCAAGTCAATTTAATCTAACAGATCCTGAAAATTCCAATTTCCATGAGAGTTATACTGCAAGGTAATTAAAAAAATTCCACACTCCTTCCCTGTCTATCATAATTCAACCTGCAAATCAAATTTAATCTATCATGACATAGGTAAGTTCTAGCTAATTGATATTTTTTTCACAATGCATTGCTACATTACAACATACTGCTTATAAGAAAAATCAAGAGTTGAAAAATCACAGAATATGAACCAAATCTACTTCCCTCAACCTAAATTATATTGAATGGTGTCCCAGCCACTTCAAAATCATTTGTCAAACTTCATCACTATATAAAGGCTTGTAACCACATTTCTTGTTCAGTCTTCACAAGTAGTCTGAACAGTGAATACCTTTCTTAATGAAACATAGGTTGGTGGGATAATAATGCTATTATTATTGGTAACTGATGAGTTGGTAAATCTATTAATTTGAATGATAACCAATGAGATGGGAAATGGGGTATCATATTATTGATGGCTGACAAGATATTTCAATCAAATTGGGAAGGTTGAAAATAGAGTATAATGTGAAGGCTTATGGATCTTCATACACTCCTCACCTAATATCTGTGGGGATCTATTATGAACAGGTCTGGGTGGGAGGAATGACAATGTTAAGGTATATATCTACTGACAGGATAGCTAATCTTTCTATAGAATTGATTATTAGAACTATTGGAGAGTATCAATATAATATGAAGGCTTGTGAATCCACCTTTTCTACTTCATGTGTGAACAGTGAAGACCTCTGATAAACAGTAAGTGGGATAATAATGTTATTATTGCTAACTGATGAGATGGTAAATCTATTAATTTGAATGATAACCAATGAGAGGTATATATAATATCATTTGTGACTGACAGGATAGATAATCTTTCAATTGAATTGGTTATTGGCAAGATAGGAAATAGAGTATAATGTGAAAGCTTATGCCTCCTCATCCCCACCTTACCTAATGTCTGTGAGAATGTTAGGGTATGTATCAATATTATTGGTGGTTGATAAGATGGCTAATATTTTAATTTTAATGATGATTTCATAAGATGAGAAATAGTGTATATATCAATATCATATAGACAAAAAAGCTAATTGAATTGCTGTCTGATGAGATGATTGATGCATTAATTACATTTGTGTTTGAGGAGATATACTAAAATTCAGGTATAGGTTTAATTAAGATGCAAATCTGCACAAACCCTATCTTCTTCAGTTCACAAAATCGGTTCAAACTCATGTATCAAAGCCAGCACTATATAAAGGCTTGCAATTCTTCACTAGCAACCTAAACAGTGAGTACCACTCTCTTAATCAGACACAGGTAAGTGGGATAATAATGTTATTATTGGTAAATTATGAGATGGTAAATCTATTTGAGTGATAACCATATTGTTGGTGGCTGACAAGATAGCTGATATTTCAATTGAATTGACAATTACCAAGGTTGGAAATAGAGTATATATCAATATAAAGCCTATAATTATAATGTGAAGGTTTATGAATCATCCTCTTCATCCACTACTCATCCAATGTCTGTACAATATAGGGTATATATCAATGTAATATTATTGGTGACTAACAAGAAGGTTAATTGAACCGATGTCTGATGAGAGAGTAAATCTATAACAAGAATGGTGACTATCCCATTCAATGTTGACTAATGAGATGGCTATCATTGATATCTGATGAGATGAGAAGATATTTATTTGGAAGTTCAAGTTATTCTAACCAAGAAGATATGGTGAATTATACTGGATTTGAGGGTGTACATGTATTATTGATGACTGATAAGATGGTTAATTACACTGGTAACAGGGGATATAGCAAATAGTATGGTATGTTATAACTTCTTAATTTTAACTTTTAAATCTTTATGAAACTCAAATATTTCTCTGTACTATTGGGTTGTGTTAGTGCTATGCTTCTAATTATTTTTTTGTTTTGGAAGAAATCTAATTCAAAGTAGAATTTCCCATTTCAGATTGGATATAACATAAAATTTCGATTTTTCATGGAAAATTTGTGAAGAAAGCATTAGTGGGCTATGACTGTTATATCTTTACTTGATTGTGTTTTTGAATAAATGAATGATATGGTAACAGAAGATGACTAATCTATCAATTTCATTGGTTACTAACAAGATGGTAGGATACTCATTGTTAAAGTTCAAACTCCCATTACATCCATATTGTGAGGGCTCTGTCATTTCCACATGCTTCCTAATTTATTTATGGACTGAGGAGATGATAGGTCTATTAATTGAATTTGAGACTGATAGCCAATCAATTAATTACACTGCTGGCTGAGGGTTTAGTAAATGTTGATATATATACTAAATGTTAGGGTAGATTGAAATGTAATTTATTAAAATTGATTACTAACAATATAACTAATCTATCAATTACATTAGTGTGTATGCAGATGGGGAAGATGTTATATATACATTGATATATTCTATTGGTGACTGATCTATGATTGAAATGGTGACTGATGAGATGAATAATCAATTTATTATTTCACTGTTTCACGAGATGGGTGGTACTGTATTGATGGAATTGATTGATCAAATTTGTAACTAATAAGATAGATTGAATGCTGATGAAGTAAATGGGTATATTATATTAATGGTGAGTGAAAAGACAGCTAATATTCTAATTGAATTGGAAACTAATAAGATAAGCAATCCATAATTGAGGTGGGGACTGAAACACATATAAAAAGATGTTTATTTTATTGGTTTCTGATTCAGTTAAAATG
This sequence comes from Conomelus anceps, assembly GCA_948455865.1. Lineage (NCBI taxonomy): Eukaryota > Metazoa > Arthropoda > Insecta > Hemiptera > Delphacidae > Conomelus > Conomelus anceps. The sequence continues at coordinate 140,292,653 of OX418216.1, read as the reverse complement.
GGTGGCTGACTAGTTTATCATTGATGTCCAAAAGATGGAAAATAGTGGATGATCTCACATGGTACCTGATAAAATTATCAATGGATTTATTAAATTGGTTGCACAAGAGGTGGTGGATGTACTGATTGAGTTGGTAACTCATTATATGGTTAATTAGGCTACATCAGCAGCTGAAAATGACAAATCTTTTAATTGAATTCAAAGATGGTAGGGTACTTATTTCAATCCAACTTTTCAAAACACCCATAACATGCATCTCTGTAATTTCTACATGCTTCTTAATTTATTAATAATCACATTGATGACTAATGTGTAGAAGGTTAATCTATTAATTCAACTGACAATGTGCTTTGTTGAGGAGATGGGAAATATAGGGTACTACATGTTAAGTGACTGACAAGTTGACAATGTATTAATTGAATTGGTTGCTGGAGGAATTAATAATCTGTTAAGTACATTAATGACTGAGGAGATGGTGAATAGGTTTATAGCAAATGTTATAGTGACCATATTGTATTACTGATGACTAATGTATTAATTGAATTGAAAGATCTTTTGGCAGCTGGGAGATGTTTAATCTATCATTTACATTGAAGACTGAGGGAATGATATACTAAATTTTAGGATATATATATAATATTATTGGTCACTAGCAAGACAGCAGGATGTTTACAGTTTAAATTCCCAATACACCTATAATGCATGCCTCTATCATTTCCACATGTTTTCTAATCTATTTATGGAATTAGTGGTTGATGATATATTAGTTACATTGATTACTGATGATATGGTTGAATATGTATAAATGCTGAATGCTAGGGTATATCATTTGTGACTAATATTTTCATTAAATTGGCAACTGATGACTAATCTATTGATTACTTTTTAGCTCAGAAGCCCCCAACTGAAGCTCAAATGGAGCATCCAACATTAATTATATTTGATTTTTTTTTTTTGTATAATTTACATTAAAACGAATGGAGGTGTGAATCTCTTGAACAGAAACTTTTCATCTACTGAACTCAACCTAAACTACCCTGGGTCTGGGGGGTACCCCCCAGACCCCACCCCTCCAACCTGTAATCAAGTATATCAGTAACACTATATTGGGTATGAAGTTGAAATACACAGAGGAGTACAACTCAAGCAGTCTTCTCCATTGAAGACCTATTCATATCATAGGTACTCACATTTACACACCTACACCTACACACCTACATAGGTACCTACATTGGGTTAGGTTAGGTTTGGATGGGTTGACTTAGGTTAACCTTAAATTTAAGGTTAAAGAAAAACTGGCCCAGAATTCCTACTGCTTTTAGCGAGGCGACCACACCCAAAAATTCTATTATTTTTTCGCCAATTAATCGTGATCGGAAATTTGTATTTGATACATGAATTTGGGGTGCCTTAAGCAGCTAAACAAGATGGCGTCTTCTAATTCAAATTCCCTTTAGGGGTTAAAAGGTTCAAATTTTTTCGTGATTTTTAGCTCCCGTGAAAATGGGAATTTTCGAGATCGGATAGATTGTGTTGATTCGACTATACAGCTATACCACAAGGTTTTGCTATACCTATTTCAGGTTTGAATAGTTGGGTTAACCTTAAATTTAAGGTTAAATTTTATTATTATTTTTCCTTAATTAATCGTGATCGGAAAATTGTATTTGATACATGAATTTGGGATGCCTTGAAATGCTGAACAAGATGGCGTCTTCAAATTAGAATTCCCTTCACGGGTTAAAAAGTTTAAAATTTTTCGTGATTTTTAGCTCCCCTGAAAATGGGAATTTTGGGGATCGGATAGATTGCGTTGATTTGACTTCGACTTACCTATTTCAGGTTAGGTTAGGTTTGGATGGGTTGACTAAGGTTAACCTTAAATTTAAGGTTAAAGAAAAACTAGAAAAAGGCGGGCGGAGATGGTTGATTCTTAGTGCAGGCGGATTATTGCTTGTTGGTTGAGATAAGAAACTATCATCCTTTCCCCCCCCCTACTCCCCTCCTACCCTTCCGTTCACCCTCACTTCACTTCACTTCAAGTTTGTTCCTCGACTGTCAACTTCGTGCCGTGTTGCGTTCCGTTCCGTGAAAGTATTAGTTATTAATACACATATATGATTCAAAATTACATACATTTCAAGAAATCTACTCGTGCTAGAAGTCGTCAACTTTACCACCTACTTACAGTCCACATTGAAGTCACCTTTGGTAAGTGATAGGTTTGTTACTAATTAACTTGCTGTACTCTGACTGCGTTGTTTCACTGTTCTCTTAACTGCACCCTGGGTCCTTGTGGCTCAAGGACAGGAAGGGATAACCACAATGATTTATTGAATTTAAGCTTTCACTTTACCAATTTATAAACTTCATTTTAATAAATACTTGTATAAAATTGGACTACTGTTTTTGAGCTGCAAATCAAACTCTCAACATCAAAAATTCAAAAATTTCCTCATAATGTGGACTAAAATGAATGGATTTAAACTGTTCTAGACGTGGGTCTAGAATCACTTGGGATACGATTTTATAGGGACTATTCACCAACATTTTCCTGGGGAAGGGCCCCTGGACCCCACTCGCCCTGGGGGGTATTCCGTAGCCCCCAGAACCCCCGGGGGCCCTCAAATCTTTGATAACCGTTGTAGGCCGTTGTTCAAGAGACTTGGTTTCCCAACTGTACCCTGCTTATATGTGTACGAATCTACTTTTTATGTAAAAAATAGTGATATTTACAAAAATCTCTACGTACCTTACACAATTATAATACAAATGAAGTCACGGAGATTATTACTTGGTGATTCACAATAGTAGCTTATAAAATCCTGTTTGTATTTATCTATCTATTTATTACAAAACACAATCGAGTAAAGATACAACAGGCACAGCCCACTACTGCTTTCTTTACAAATTTCCAATGAAAAAATCTAAATTTTAGGTTATATTAAAGTTCAACTGGAAATTTCACAAAATTTCACATTTTTAATGTACTGGTAGGAAACTCTACAACTCTACCACCGTTTTCAAAGAGTCTTGAAAATATAGAAATATTTGAAAAATACTTATTGGAAAATTATTTAGTTTACAAAGCTTTTTGTAGTGTACAAGAGTTCTATTCACATCAAAATTAAGCCTCACCTCAACTAATTGATATAGTTTTGAAAGTAATTTTGGTAACTAGTGTATAAGATTGTATAATAATTTCTTTCTGATTTGTCTCATACTCCAAGGCCTCACATACAAAAAATAAAATAAACAATGTTGCAAATGTTGTCTTCTCAGTCATCAATTCAATGTTTGCTTAAATGATTTGGTCTGCTTTTTCTAAGCCACAGAATTCAAAAAAATCGGCACAGTCCTGGGGGCAAATCCAGAATTTTTTTGGGAGATAGAAGCTTGGAAAGAAAGTTGGGGTTATATAATCTAAAAAAATCCTCATCTCCATACAAGACACAAATGAAGCTTTTTTTGTGTTGGTTGAAAATTCATATAAACAATTATTTGACTGGATTCAACCCTTCACAGGCCTCTACACATTTAGCAATGATTTTTTCTAGATTCATTATAATTTAAGCTAATAGTAATAATTTGTTATAACTCTACTGACATTTAATTTTTTTTTCATAATTCGAACAGAGAATTTAAATGGTTGAACAAGATTCTGTATTATGTTGATGTACCTTTGCACACATGGAAAATCATCATTTGCGCCCAACTAATATCACCTGCAACTTTAACTTTGGTGATAGGCTCCAAATGGAGTGAACGCTTTGCTTCAAGTTCAGCAGTAGTCAGGTGCGTTGGTGATGGAGATTCAAGGTCAATACACAAACATATGTACCATTCTATTCCATGATCTACTAATAAAAAAGACTAGAACCTTATAAAATAATGTGGAGAAATAGTAAAACACTGGAGCTGTTCACAATAAATTGTCTGACGTAATCACTGACTTCAGTGCACTTCAGTGCTATTCGAGAAATTAGTTACCAACGGTTTTTCTCTGCTGCATGGATTGGCACTGAGTATGACTCATCACTATCTTTCACCAGTCAAATGCAAAAATGATAAAAAATTCAGAAATCTAGATTCTTAAAAAAAGTTATATCATTGTGCATGAGCTCCTGATTCTGAAAAAACTGATTTTTCCTATCATTGGAATAAGCCATTAAAATCAGAAAGAGATACAAGATCCTATGTTTCGAATGATGAATGAGTCATTTGGAAAATAGAAACCAAATCCACTTCAACTTTTTTGCCACTTATTTTCATAACAGAGAGAAAAAAAGTTATTCAAAACCAGGTGCTAAAGTAGAATAATAAAGGATTCAAGAAAATTCAATTCCCTGTGATTTCATGTAACTTGGTGAATGATTGAGGAGGGGAATGTTGATAAGTAATCTGTGATGTGTGAATGCCAGTAACAAATTTATTATGGATCTCTCCTTTACTGATGCTGTCATTGTCACTGATGTCTCTATCAACCATTATACTGCATATATTATAAATAACAGGCTGCCCAATTCAATTGATTTGGGATATCTATAGCATGACATAACTTATTTACAAATTTTATTTGATAGTCTCTATTTGTTATTCTTCTTTTACCCAGTCTTCCCTTCCCCTGCTTCTACTTCTTTTTCTTATTCCCCTTCTTCTACTTCTTCTTCTCCTTCTATTTTTTTATTTTCTTCCCTCATAAGGCTCAAAATCAAAGAATGGTTGTTCATATAGTTCTGGAGCGACCCATCAATATTTTGGATGGTGTCTTGAATGATCATTCAAACAAATTGATTGAAGTGAGTGAATAGAGATTGAGGTAACTTGAGAATATATGTTTGATACTAGAGAGGATGATCAGATTCATAGAAAAGGCAATCTCATTTTTACCTCGCTGATGAAGCTCACATGAGTATGTTACCTGTACATGGGCAATGGGATAAATGATAATACAATAATGTTGTGAATTGAGTATCCAAAATTTCAATGTTTTCTGAACCACCAGGTAAGTGATGATGAGGGAAATTGAATCAGTCACTCATTCTTCATGATGAAGTGGTTGAAATTCAATTCTATGATTAGAATTCCTTAATTTATCCTGCACTATCATGAAATCCAACAATATAAGTAACTTCCATTATTGAAATACTAGGCAACAGTACTGTATGAATGTTCTATAACTAAACTTATAATCACAACTCCTTTCATGTGATGATAGCGATGAAGTTCCCAACCATTCAATTGAAATGTGCATTTTTACAAAGAGTTTCATGCAAACTCACAGTTAATCAATGAAATGTTTTAAACCTTATCTCAGGTTTACAGAACTAAAAATCTGTGAAAGGAATTTTTTCAAATCAATCTCAAAATACACAAGTTTCTTGACTGCCATTTTTTAAAATTCAGTATGGATTAACCATAAATATACAGTATGTATGACATCAAATCATCAATATATCTATCACATAGAGTGGATTTTTTTGCATAGGTTAGAGATTGAATAGAAATTGATTTTATTTATAGATGCACAAAAATGTCAAAGGAGGAAGGAAATAAAATAGACAAGGAACTCAAGGTAACAAAAATATGGAAGAAGAGCAAAATAGGTGCAGATTCAGCAGTTATAATACATGACTATTTTGAAGCTGTTGGAGTAGAAGCCTGGGAATGCATTGATACACAGGTGAGAACTTCAAAACAAAGAAAGCCAAAACCAGAGATCTCTCCAATAAAAACTTCCATAATGAACTAAATTTGATTTGTTAATCTGGTCTCATATACATGAATAGATGGGGATGCCACTCTAATAGGGTGATTATTAAAGCAATTGCAGTTTAACCTAGGAGGGGGCAAGCTTTTATTTTCAAGATTTATACACCTTTGCAAACAGGTCAGATGGTGTTCACACCTAAGTGATACAATAGATGATTTTATACAGCAATTCAATACACATGCAACACCATATTGCTTAAAGCCTGATGCATACAGAACGTGAATGCAGTTGGCTGGCAGATGGTGACCCACTTACATGTTTTTCCAGATGTACACAGAATGTAAATGCAGTTGGCTGGTGGGTGGTGACAAACTCAAATGTTTTTTCAGGTGCACACTGACCATGAATGTGGTTGGTCAGTGGGTAGCGACTCACTGGAATAATGTAATTAATCACATGTTTTTTTAGATACACACAATTTGCAAATGCAGTTGATCAGCAGGTGGTGTCCTTCTCACATTCTTTTTGAGATGCACAAAGATTGTGAATGTGGTTGGCTGGCAGGTGATTACCCACTCACATGTTTTTTTTTCAGATCCACACAGAACCAGGTTCAGTTGAAGTCTTAAAAATAATATGTTAATGGTGATAAGAGAGAGAATTTATTATTGCAGATCGTTTTCAGCGACCTCGTGTTCTGCCCAAGGGCTGAGAATGTCAAAAGTAGGAGAAATGCACCCAACATTAAACCCCAAAAACTGACCCTTTTTTCCAACCCATGATCCTCCACCTGAAATGTCATTAAGAAGTTATTTTGATGAACTATTCTCATCCTGAATTTCTATGCCTGTGGTAGAATCTTCAACCTTTCCAGCATTATGCCAATTTGAAGCTTGGAAATAGTGTAATGAGAATCATCATTTTCAAAACAAAAGTCTTTGATAACTTATTTTTCAATCCTTGAATTATTATTATTTTGGTGACCTTAGTAGTGTAGATATCAGTGCCATATCTTACTTATCCACTCACAAAAATTCAAACCTACTCTAGAACATGGCTTGCCATAGTGGAGTAGGTCAATTTTCCACACAAAAACTTTTGTATTATAACATAAATTTTGATCTTTTACTAACACATTTTTGTATTAATAACTATAGATGTTTGTAAATTTGTAGTAGTATTAGTTTTTTTGGAAAATAAATAATTTATTTATTTATTTTATATTATCTCCCTGATCTCGGTTTCGATTCCCAGGTGGGTCAGGCGATTTCATGAGTCATTCCATCTTATCAATACTAGCTAAACTGAAAAAATCTTTTTTTTTTGTAGAACCTCCATTCAAGTTATAAATGAGATTGATACAATAGAGTATACAACGAATTTACATAGAATAATAAATAATTATTTCTGTGAATATTTAAAGCCCATTCTATTGCAGCCCTCTAATTCATGATTCACAGACTCATGAACCCCATTGATTACAAAATGAGCTCAATACCATCAAATATATATCTACAAAAAACAGACACAGCCCATCCATCACTGACAAAAAAACTACAAAAAATCATTCACAAACAACAGAAGCCCACATAACCCCGACTTGACTCCAAATACATCATATCAACATACATCAATCATGCAATGCAGACAATTGCAAATACTTCCAGAAAGATGAACTACATACCATAGTGTCACAGTGCAAAATTCTTCAGCACAACTGTCAAACCATCACAGAAGAATCATATGAGATAAGGATTGGATTTATGGATTTCAGTACTCATGTGAAATTATTATTTTCTTATATCATTTATTATTGTATAAAATCATGTTACACATTCTTTGTCAATTTAATTGCTATTTAGTGATGTACAATGGCTGGAATATGCAAGGAATTGCTCACATTATTAAAAAGGGTTAGATTGTCCATGCTTGACCTAGCCGGCCTATCAAACAGCTGTTTTTGACTTATCTATATCAGCTCTTTCACTAAAATTCAATTATTTGTCAAACTGTTTTTTCTGTATTTCTTTTTCATCATATACTGAGAAATCTGTTTATTCCTACCCTGTTAATTGCTTGATTTTTTTATTTAATTCATTTGTTCCTACAAATTTATTTCTGTTATGTCACATGACACACTGTATTTTTAAAGTCGGTTGCAACCCTCTCATTGGAGGAATTTACTTAAATTTGCTGCAATTGGTGGATTTCCACATGATGTGAGCTTCTTCTTCAAGCCCTATCTCCATAGCTTAAAGAAGGATGAGAAGATTTTTGGCCAGCTAAGGAAGAGGTTTTGTTTTTAAATCTCTTCTATGTGTTGATTTTTTCATTCATATCTAAACATTTTAATGTTTAACTGTTGTATGTCCCTGTAGTATAAAATGGAGAGATTCAGTGCAACCTTGACCTGGACCTGACGCAATGACCTTTGACCTTGACCTTTGGTGCACCAATGACGTCACCCTCCCAGCCACCCTTCATGGACCCCTTCCCCCTGCCCAATCTTGCCCACCCTGCCCATTGTTGCCCCACCACCCCCCGCCCATTGTTGTCCCTCCCCCGGCCCATTGTTGCCCCCCCCCCACCGCCCATTGCACTAGAGCACTAACGGAGCACTAGAGGAGCACTGGGGAAGCACTAGAGGAGCACCAGGGAAGCACTAGGGGTGCACTAGGGGCGCTAGGGGGAGCACTGGAGGCACTAGGGGGAGCTCTAGGGGACACTAGGGGAACACTAGGGGCACTAAGGGGAGCTCTAGGGTAGCACAAGAGGAGCACTAGAGGAGCACTAGGGAAGCACTAGAGGAGCACCAGGGAAGCACTAAGTGAGCACTAGGGGCGCTAGGGGAGCACTGGAGGCACTAGGGGGAGCACAAGAGGAGCACTAGGGAAGCACTAGGGGAGCACTAGGGAAGCACTAAGGGAGCACTAGGGAAGCACTATTGGAGCACTAGGGAAGCACGAGGGTAGCACTAGGGGAGCACTAGTGACACCAGAGGAGCACCAGGGGAGCACTAGGGAAGCACTGGGGGAGCACTAGGGGCACTGGGGGCACTAGGGGAGCACTGGGGGCACTAGGGGAGCACTGGGGGCACTAGGGGGAGGTCTGGGGGAGCACTAGGGGGCACTAGAGGGAGCACTAGGGGCACTAGGGGTAGCACTGGAGGCACTAGGGAGCACTGGGGTAGAGTGAACATGCATATGGGTCTTATGAATAGAGTTTCTTGGGGGACATCACAAAGGGGTGTCATGCTATGGGGAACATGGGGTACCTAAGTGGGTCCCAAACCACTGAGTGGGTGATGCTCATGAGTCATGGGAGCATTGTCACCCATAGTTATCCATTTTGAGGTTGTGCTGACTTTAGATTTATAGGTTAGATTTGATGCAATTGCTATTTTGATTATTCATAGGTTGGATTTGATGTAATAGATTGTATAGTATTGGCTTTTATCATCCCTTATGGGTAATCTATTTTTAAGTTATGCTGTCTTTAGATTTAGATATAATACAATAGATTATGCAGTATTGGCTTGGATCATTCCTTATAGGTTATCCATTTTTAGGCTGTGTTGACTTTAGATTTATAGGTTCGATTTAGATGTAATGCAATAGCTATTTTGGCTATGGAATATTTGGAGTTTAGGATAGATTTACACACTCCAACAATTGAGGGATATTTATTAGTAAAGTAATAAGTAATTACTGTTATTGATTTATAGTTGTAGAAATCATTTATAGTTGAATGGACAAGATAGTTTATCTAAAGCAAGACAGACATCTTGTTAAAGGATCTGGTCACACACAAGACTCCTGCAAGAGCTTTGCTAAAGTAGAAAAAAGTATGCTTGGCGCAGTCTAGTGGTCAGCAGTGTAATTACATTCTCAACAATGGGCAGGGGGGCAAGATTGGACAGGGGGACATGATTGGGGGGGGTAGATTTGGCAGGGGGCCAAGATTGTGCAGGGGTGGCAAGAGGTGGCAGGGGGAAGGGGACTATGAAGGCGGCAGGGGGGGGGTGACGTCATCGGTGCACCAAAGGTCATTGTGTCAGGTCTGGGTCAAGGTTGCACTGAATCTCTCCTTTTTATACTATTTGTCCCCATTGCTTTGAAAGCAGAAAACCCAGATTGGCAAATCAATTCTAAATTTCACAAATTAATTGAATAAGCGACCAGGAACATGCTGCTCACATTCAAGATGTCTGGAGGGTGATGCTGAATAAGCCAAAGAAAAATCTTGTCAAGTGTTCGTATAAATTGGGCCCAAAGTGAATGGCATGTGGATTTTCTATTACTGATACTCAAGGTATTCAAAAAACTGGCATATCATTTGTGAATGGAAACAAAGCGACCTCTTACAACTGATTTACCCTTAGGTCAGAAGCCTACATGCTAAAAGAACATTTCCTGTTTCACATTTTAATTTATATATTATTCAAACTACAATTTTATTCAGTGAAAACATTATCTCCATTTGTAAAATTCAATATTCGGATTTTTTTTAAATTTCCACTCTCAATTTGTATTGAAAAACATAGTAACTTTAACTGGTAGTTGTAATTTAAATTCCTGCCTGAGTCTGGCTATAGATTACATGAGCAACTTATTTTAGAGGTCTGACAGCCAGCATTGCCAAGTTGAGTTGGTCATTTTGCTAATATTATTCTTTGTCCTTGATGAAGGTTATTGTGAGGGTTCCATCCATCTTGAGAAACAGTTTGTGACAGAATTATCCTGTACATTTTCCACCTCACTGGCATGAATTGTGAAGGGGGTGCAACTAGCAAATATTGCATGTTCTGCGTTCAATCTAAGCTTGCAAGAGGGAGCTGGAAATATCTTGCTTTATAATTTTATCTTTTCTTGCTGAGTCAGATTGCGTGAATGATATTAACAGATTGGACAAATTGGCAGATTGGTCACAAGTAAATTCAAATAACACATGAACGTACACACACAAAATCAAATTGAACCAAACATTTACTCACTAAAAATCATTCATTCAAGAGCATTGATCAAAATCTCCACATCCTTCACTTTGCTACCAAAAGTCGAAAGGACTCTATCTCACTTAATTTACTTTATTGATATATTAGAGATGATTCATTTCTCTTGGATAAAATATTTTATTCTCATCAATGAAAACTTATTAGGATTCTTACTATATTAAGATTCAACCAGATGAATAAAAAGGCCTATGGGCTATTTTTAAATCTAATTCCAATTTTGCACAATATGAGGGAGAACCCCATTACAAAAATCATTAATTATATTTTTTTAGAGGAAGGCACTAGTGCCTTCATTTTTTCTTTTCAAATTCAATATACTTCAAATTTTAAAAAGGTAATGTAATGTAATGAGTTTTCTTAATTTAAATCTCGATTCAAGATCAATTTTCAATATTTTTTACAGAGGAAAATGAAAATGTTTAGATTAGTGAGTCACTATAATATCAAACCAAAAGGATTGAGGAACATCAAGGAATTGAGCTATTATGATGGAGTTACTATTTTCGGCTTAAAAAATAAACACTCAAGTGTCACTAGATTTCAAATTGCAGAAGTGAAATATATTGGAGAAGATGGGCGTAAAGTATTGAAGTATGGTGAGTTTCATGAACTTTGTGCCATTTTTCCTCCTTGTTTCTTCTTGTTCTTCTTCACCACATTCTTGTTCTTATCCTTTCATCTTCTCTCTTTCTCTCTCTCTTCCTAAGCAGCCTACAAGTCTCTTGGAAAGGGATTTACGATTTTTAGGCGATACTTCTTGAATAAAAACGTTTATTTTTTTCTAATTTTTCTATCTTGAATTGATTTCTTCAATCCAATTCATCTGAATATAGGCAATATGCCTATTTCTTTGACTTCAGTTTGTGTAAATAAATAATTGATTTTCCTATACTCAGTAGTGTATTGGGAACAGAGCGGTCTGAAGCAGCTCTCCAACACATTCAGTAGAGCCAGATCTCTGAAGTTGGAACATTTGGCTATTATTATCACGAAACTAAATAATATGCACACATTTAAAACCTACAGGAAACAAGCTCTCACAGATACACTCATTCACAACTCAACTGACCATCCACATCAACACAAACTTGCTGCTTTCAACTCTATGATCCTTATAGAATTTGGAATGTTCACCTATCACAAGCTGATCACCAAGAAGAAATTAATACAATTAAATACTTAGCACAACAAAATGGATACAACACAAATCTAATAGACACAATTCCAAATGAAATGAAAAACAAAAATCCAAAACCTGCAAACCAAAATTGTCACACACACATATTTCAACAAGAATTACACAAAATGGCACACATTTTCCAAAAATACAGATTTAACATGAAATTTAGAACAGCAAACAACTCAAAACACCAGCTTCAATGGAAAACATGTCACCTAACAGACAGTACAATTCGAAAATTCAACAAACCAAGAATATTAAATTTATATAAACTTGAATGCAACACATGTACCAAATACTATACATAGAACAAAGAGGCAAATCATTCAATACATGATACGTAAGACTCATCAAAGCACTACCTAAATTCCAGCACTAATGCAACATATTCACAGATCGCTTAATCAACACTGGACATTCACTCAAAAATATTCAAACTGGTTAGTAAATTCTACATGCATTTCAAAAAAGCCAGAAACTAAATATACTGGAACAATGTGAAATATATCCAAAAATCATAAACAAGACAGGACCAACTCACCCAATGACCAAATTCAATACAATCTTAAACTACATAATGACTGCTCATCATAACCTCAACACAACATGGCCCCTTGTGATAGGCTGATGAAGCTTCTCTTTACAAGAGGAATGCATCCCTTCAGGATAAGTAAGTTGAAATTTCAATTTAAATAGAAATACAGTGTCAAAAAACCATTTCAAAAAAGCCAGTGTATTTAACACTGGAACAATATGAAATATATCTTAAAACCATAAACAAGACAGGAACAGCTCACCCAATGACCAAACACAATTCAAATTCAATGCCATCTTCAACTACATAATAACTGCTAATCATAACCTCAACAAAACACGACCCCTGATGATAGGCTGATGAAGTTAATTGGAATGCATCCCTCCAGGATAAGTAAGTAAGAATCTGTGATGTTCTAATATTAAAACTGACACCGTATTTCACTTTTAAATAATGTTTTACTCACATATATTGGAGGTGCTTGAAAAATGCATTTCACTTCTGTAAAGAAGCTTTGTCAGCCTGCCGCCAGGGGTCATGCTTTGTTGAGGTTAGGATGAGCAGCCATTATGTAGTTAAAAATTGCATTTGATTTGAATTGTATTTGGTCATTGAGTACGTTGGTTCTATCTTGTTTATGGTGTTTGAATATTTCATATTGCTCCAGTGTATTTAGTTTGTGGCTTTTTTGGAATGTGTGTAGAATTTCTAAGTCAGTTTGGATGTTATTGTGTGAGTGTCCAGTGTTGATTAAGTGATCTGCAAATGTTGAGTCGATGAATTCATTCAAAACAACAACATCCAACAAATCCAAAGAGACACAACACCCAAATTCCAGAGCATAGTAAAAAATATTATAAATGAAACAAAACAGCTCTTTAGAGAAACAGATAAACGATATATGAAGCAAATTCACCCTTCTGCACCAAATCTTCAAGCCCTGCCTAAAATAAACAAAAAAAGCACACCAATCAGACCCATCATAAATTATAGAAAAGCACCAGTATACAAATTATCCAAGCAGATAGATACTCAACTATGAAAACTCATCAATATCAATCATTCATCTCTTATAAAGAGCAGCACAGACCTCATAAACAAAATAAAAAATACACACATCCCACATAATTCCACACTAGCATCATTTGACATAAAAAACCTGTATACAAACATTCCTGTAACTGAAACCATTTCCATAAAAGAGAACATACTCAAAGCACAAAACAACCCACCTGAACACACAAAAGAACTAATAGAGACATTGAAAATCATCACATCTCAAAACCACTTCACCCACAATAACAAATATTACACCTAACCAGAAGGACTACCAATGGGATCCCCAATCTCCAGCATCATAGCAGAAATATTTTTAGAGCACATAGAGAATACTAAAATACTAAAAAACATCAAGCACTCAAACAAAATAATTTACTGCAATAAGTTGATGACATTATTGTACTCTACAATGGAAACCAAAGACAGTGTGAACAACTCCTAACACAATTGAACAAAACCCATAGAAACTTACAATTCACAGCAGAATATGAAACAGACTACACCTTAAACTTCTTAGACCTAACTATCAGAAAGCTAAATAACATGCACAAATTCAAAATCTACAGAAAACCAACTCTCACAGACACACTCATTCACAACTCATCCAACCATCCAAATCAACACAAACTTGCTGCTTTCAACTCCATGATCCATAGACTCCTAAATGTTCCACTATCACAAGCTTACCACCAAGAAGAAATCAATACAATCAAATATTTAGCACAACAAAACGGATACAACACCAATCTAGTAGACAAAATCTATATCTATATATATATAATCCAAATACCACTCACTCATTCATCACAGTTTCTCAGGAACCACTTGACCAAAAACGATAAAATTTGGTACACGTATTCAGTAGGGGGACTAGACGCGTGCTAAGAAAGGATTTTTCAAAATTCGCAATTTTAGGGGTGTTTTTAGGGGGTTAAAGTTTTGCCTATGCAAAGCAAGGGTACATGGCTAGCTAGCTTACTGGGATCTTTTAATCATATGGAAAATATTTTGAAATTTGCACTTAACAGATGTCATCAACCTGGCATAATAACATTTCATCATACCTAGTCATATGTTTCCCACATATTGCAAGGCTCCGACTGTATGGTAGCCTACATGCAAAGTGCAAAGTCTTTTGCTGTTCAAAGACAGTGTAAATTTAATAACGCTGCTAAGGGGTCTGCCATATGATTAAAAACGGTTGACTTCTATCAGCTGTTCCTTTAAGCTGTTTGGCTGGCAAGTTCAGTAGGTTAGGTATATTAATGAATAATAATTTGTTTCAAACAAAGCTAAAAGCCAACGTTTATGAAAAGTATATGTTTGATTAAGACCCTAGATGCATACTAAGTAATGGTATCAAAATTCTCCCCAAAATCACCTATTTCTGTAAATTTATCTAATCACAATGGAAATTAGTTGGACCCCCTTGGGTCCAGGGGGCGGAGCCCCCTGGCTAGACGGTTAAGGCGAGCAAAGCGAGTCTGCCGGCTAGTCCTAAATAAAATGAAAAGTAAAAATCCAAAACCTGCACACCAAAACAGATTTATCACACTCACATATTTCAACAAAAAATCACACAAAATGACTTACATCTTTCAAAAATCCGGATTTAACACAGCATTCAGAACAACAAACAACCTAAAACACCAGATACAACAAAAACCTGCTCACCTAACAAACAGCACAATTCACAAATTCAACAAACCAGGAATATATAAGCTCAAATGCAACACATGTCCCAAGTACTACATAGGACAAACAGGCAGATCATTCAACAGAATAATACAAAAAACACATCAAAGCACTACGTTCCAACACTGACTCAACATTTGCAGATCACTTAATCAACAGTGGACTCTCACACAATAACATCCAAACTGACTTAGAAATTCTACACACATTCCAAATAAGCCACAACCGATTCAGTTTTGAAA
The DNA here is from genome assembly GCA_948455865.1 of Conomelus anceps. Classification (NCBI taxonomy): domain Eukaryota; kingdom Metazoa; phylum Arthropoda; class Insecta; order Hemiptera; family Delphacidae; genus Conomelus; species Conomelus anceps. The sequence goes on along the minus strand of OX418216.1, from coordinate 140,277,215 downwards.
TTGGACTATCATTATCCATTGATCTGACATAGATTGAATTATAGTTCATATTCACTCTTATAAACTTAATCACCTTCATCTCGGTCTTAATAGCTGGAACTGTTCAACTTTTTAACATTGAAGTCAATAAAAATAAAAAGCATTCAAGGTGGAATAGCTCTGCAATAATATTCTTCCCATGCTATGATGTGATACACTACTAAAACCTTTGATTTGGGAAGACTGTAACAATAAACTGATGTGGTTGGTTCTACAGGAAAATGATCATTATTGTAGAGAATTTTGTCACGTTCATCTTTTAACATAAAATATATTTGATTATTGTTACTGGCTTATAAGCAAAAACTAAAGAAAAATTACCTTTCCGCCACACCCTCCCACAATGAGCTCACCCCCACCCTTGGGGACTTTTGTTATGCTATTTTACCCAAGGTTGGAGGAAGTGATTGGTGAAAAAAAAATGTTTCTATCAATTGTTCCTCTCGATTTGTTCAATTTGACTGTGTGTGCTATAAATTTAATGGTTTCATTTAGCTTTGGCCTATAAAAGCTCCATACAGAGTAGTACTTACTATTGCATTGGTGTTTTGACTGAGCACAACCTGTCCAATTTCCTCATTCATTCAAGAAAGATGTTTTAGGCTGAGTTCATTTACATTGTAAACCATTCACATCGCCACACAGTACCATTAGATAATCGTTTCACCAAAATTTTCTGTTTGGTCCTTAGCTGACTCTACAAATTGCATTTATAGGGTCAATTGGCTTGAAAAAAATTCAGAAATTCAACTCTGTGTTTTTTAGTCTCTTATCAAGTAGATCACTGTAAATCTCGTCTATGACTGGTTGTCGAAAGCAGTACTTTTCTATTCCCACCATCATTTTCCCTCTCTTGATTTTTGGTTGATTTTACAAAGACTGACTGTAACTTTAAGTTAGTCCATTTTCCATATTTTCCCCATATTTTTTAACAGAGTTGAGATCTTAATAGCTTCATCTATTCTTGATTCCAATGACTTCGATTCCCCTGACATTGACCTACATTAACTCTTGAGATTTGAATTCAGATTTTATGGTATTTTTGCTGCATTTTTACAATGTAACTTTCACCTTCATTCACCAATACTATCTTTTCTTCCTCAGTATCTTTAAGTGTTAACTCTAGTTTGGCTCCTAGTTCAGTGTGATTACTCAGTAATCAAGCAATGTTTTCTTTTGTGCTACCTTTAAGAGCTGATGATCATTGTTTGTTTCCAAACCAGAGACCAGAACTCCAACTACAATACTGGATTTAGATGATTTGTTTGGACTCATTTCCCTAGCTACCAATATTTTTTTTAATTAGGTAAAGTATAAAGTTTGATGAAATATAACTTGATCCAATAATTGGCAGTTCAAGAATATTCTAATTTGGAGAAAATTCTCCAATACTGGTACAACCTAATCACAATAATGGGATTTGGCTTTTTATCAGAACACTTCAAACATAGTACTCAAGAACTATTATTTCGAGTTATTAAGATATAAAAAATAAAAAACCAAAACCACTACTCAACCAGCTCAATTTGATATTTATAAAAAGAATCTCGAGGAAGGTTAGGCTCGGTTACGGTAGGTTGGGTCAGGTTAGGTTTGAATTCACCTATTTAAAATTTACAAAGCCTTTTCATTTTGTGTTACACAATCACTGCTAACTCGACTTTCATGCAAGTGTGCAAGCGGTCTGTTTGCTTGGTTTTTCAGAGGGCAGAGTGTCGCTTCCAAGTGGAGATGATTCTGTGAAAGATGGAAAGTTGATGCCAAAGAAGTGAGTCTAATCTGAAAAATAATACCGTATAGAATGATCAATTGTACAATATTTGACAACCTTAAAAACATGAAATTGATTTATATAGTATGTACTTCTGACTGTTGGAAGATCTTTATAGAAAAACAGTTCCAGTAATCATGATTCCATCTTGATTGATGAGAAAATATTCAAATAATATTAATACTGTGACTCGAGAATTCAACGTTTGAATTGAAGTGACTATTCTTCTTTGAAGCCTTAAGAGGGTGATTGAAAATGCAGCAGGACCAGAAGAGGCAACAAGTGATTGTCCCAAACAACCGCATACCTGAAGTACTGAGGAGTTTGCATGATGGAAGTTCTTATGGTCATCTTGGACTTCACAAAACATTAGAAAAAGTCAGAGAAAGATTCTACTGGCCTAACTTGAAGGAGGCACCTCTTTATATATATATATATATATATATATATATATATATAGAAGCGAGTTTATTTTACAGCTCTAGCCGTTTCTCGCATCCCATCTGCCATCTCACTCGGTTCATCAATTGGCACCTCTTTTTTGAGCTATAATTTATGCCGTCCACACATGGAGTGTTTGCCAAGCATGGAGTCAACTCTTCTCTTCGAATAATAAATGTCTGTGATCGGCTAATAAGTGGTATTATGAGTGCTGGCTTAGCCAGTGAAGGTAATTTATTTGAAGCGTGGAGCTGACTTCATGCTTTGCAAACGATTTGAGTGCAGACTACTTACCATTTAGATAGAACGTCCTTTTCTCTAACACAAAAAATAGGTGCATGCCAAAAATGCTAATTATTTGCTTTTTTCATAAATTCAGCATATTTCCAATTTCTTATTGAGTGGTTTCAGTTGCTCATCTATTTCTCACCAGCTTACGCATTGTCATATCAAAACCATGTTAATTCAACTAAATAATAAACTGAATCAAGGGCGCCACCAGGAAATTTTTTTGAGGGGTGCCAATCCTTTCGGGGGGTTTTGGAATATGAAAAATTCCCCCCCCCCCAAAAAAAAAATCAGAGTAAAATTGGTGAGTTTAGAAGCTAGTTTTATGACATTTACACCTAATTTTCTGCAATAGAAAAAAAATTCCAATAATAAAAAAATTTATCAGTCTGTAACAATTAGCTTTATTCATTAATATTTTTCTATTCACATTAAGCTTCATTTAAACAAAAACTGAACTCTTCTACTTTCAGTGGCAAACAAATTGATTGAATTTGTCATAAATTCTTCTTTTTTTCTTTCAAAAATTGTCTGTGTGCAGACATCAGGCAAAGCCCACTAAGCCTTTCGTTACCTCTTTTATTTCTAGCCCCTAGCCAGCTCTTGAACTTCTCGCAACATAATATTGTATGAAGTATGATACTAATACAAGTTGTACAGAAATAACTGCATGTAAAACAGTTTTCAACCATATTAAATACTTTTCACTGAAATATTTTTTTTTATGATACTACAACTTTGTAATACGTAATGAATGTTATGTTATTTTTTCCTAACATATTATTTTTCATAGGGTCCAAGGGGAGCCGCGGCCCCCCCTTGCTCCTATGTGGTGGCGCCCATGAACTGAATGGTTTTATAACTCATCAAACTCCTCCATTCATACTGTAACATAAAGCTAAAGCTTCAGTACATATCTACTCTTCCAAATAAAGTTTTCGAAAACCGTTTGAATCTATACAGGGTTTTTTCTATAAAATGAGGTTCGGAACTCTAGAATTCTCGCTTAACCACGCATAGTCTATACTCTATAGGGGAGGCCTACTCATTTGTCAACTATTTTCTCTATATAGGCCTGATATAATTGTATGAATAGCCAATTTTGGTACAAATATCTATATATCTACTTCAAATATAAATTTTAAAACAAATTTAACTATATACTAACACCTTATTTAGAAATTTTCCATTGTTCTGACATGTTCATGTCCAGTGGCGTAGCCAGGATTGAATTTCGGGGGGGGGGGGGAATGGAAACCTCCCCCGGAATTTGTTTAATATTTATCATTTTTATAATGATTTTTTGAGCATTTTAAAGTAATTTTTATTTGGACATTTCAATTAAAGCAATTGTTAATTCAAATGAAATATATGTCCAATCCGGAAGAATCAGTGACAGACACCACTCGAAAACACTGAATTGCCACATTGCTCACTGAAATTGTGCATGCCGCTGCAGAGTATAAGAGTAACATAATAATATTGGGAACTTTTTGTGATTCCAGAGACAAACTCTTGTGCTAAAAAAAAACTGAGACTTATTTTTGAAAACTGTTTTAATTTAATCTGTAAGTTATTAGTATTGTGAAAGATGACAACAACATTTCGTGGGAGGGGGGAAATGTATCTCGATATCCCCCTGGCTACGCCCCTGTCCATGTTCCTATTTCCTTCTTCCATGTTGCATACTGCACTTTTCGTATCTACAGCAAAATGGTGTCCTCGAAGAAGCCATGTTAACACATTTTGTGGGGTCAAAGGACGTTTGTAGGACAACAATCCTAATGAAGAGAAGATTGTTAAAAAGTAGAGCTGCCCTCTCTGGTGTCATTATTATATTCATCATCAAAGATTCGTAGCGAAATTCAAACATTCAATTTTTGGAAATATCAATTTTAATGGAATTTTGTTCTAAATAGTAATTAATTGATAAGGAATTCGTATATGCCTAGCGGAAAGGTACCGGAACGCCGTTCCGGAGCGTTCCGGCTGAAAAAAAGCCCTGAATCTATATAAATCTCTGTCAACAGATTGAACTATGAACGTGCTCTGCATAAAGAAATTGCATTCAATTTTCTAAAAAAAGATGAGATATTCAAAATAGATGTTGGAGCCGAACTTAATCGAGGACTTGTTTTTGAAATTGGGCAGAAAATTGAAACTTTCATTGAAACTCCAACATTGAAGTAAGTCGAATTGTATTGTAGTTGTCGAAAGAATAGGAAGAGACTTTTCATACAAGACTTGTATACTAATACTTGTCTAATACTTAGTATTAGTTCCTCTATCACTACAACCCTATTCTACATACTGGAAAAAGGGTTTCAAGACCACTAGCCTGGTATAGTGAAGTTTTTCTTGTGACCTAACACCCAAACATTTTTGATTGAATAATCCAAATCTGTGAAGAAAGCAGCTATGGGCTCTGAGCCTCTGTTGCATTTTTGCATTCTTGAAATTTTGTCTATCAATGAATTGAAAAATTGACATATTGAATTATTGTTTATTTCCCCAAATAAACAGAAGAAGTTATAAGTTTTAAAATAAATACGTACTAGACTCATAGCTTTAATTCATAGACTATAAATACTATTGTGCTTGCATTTTGTATGAATTTTATCCATAATTTTTTATTAATTATATAGTTGGATAGCAAACAGGACATGACTTCAATATAGATCGTAATATATTGTTACGGGGTCAATCTCTAAAAAATAATGCACGACAACACTTTAGATCAACACTTCCTTTATTTACAACACGCACTAATCAGTTATGTCACACAGAACAGGTCAAACGGAAACTAATAAATCAATAATGTTCAGCTAATAATGAATTCGCCATTACTGTTCCAAAATCAATCACTAACTGTTAACAGGCCGATCAAATATTCAACAAATAACTGTTCAATAAACCGTTCAATAATTCAGAAAGAAACGTCTAAACATAACAGAAAAAAACCTTACGATCCACAGTCTGTCACTCTACAAACTCTCAAAAAAGCCTGAATGATAGACTATTACAATATACTGCGTTTATCACTAACATAATTTATTGAACATTCGTATAACACAGTCTGTAGTGCTCACTGGTATTACGGTTTGTATGAACGGAGCCGGGAACTGCTACTGAGTAAAACTGCCACTTGTTCTGTCAACGAGGTGTGAACAATGAATGAACTGACTAGTTACAAGATCTTCCCTTTATATAAGTTGTTATCACAATCCAGGAAGTTCCAGAGAATTCTTTTATTTTCTATAAAAAACTATTTACATAGATAATGCCATTCTGAAACTCTCTAAATGTTTTTCTATCTTTCTACCGTTTCATAACAATATATATATATATCGTAGATGATTGCAAAGTGAGGGGGAACAGGGGGAGTGAAAAAAACATTCTTGTTTATCTTTCAATGGAAGTATATATTGACACAGCACCAAAAGGATTAGATTAGATTAGATTACTTTATTCATGATAAATTTACAACTTTTTTCAAATGTGCGCGTCCATACAATATTTTAACATCACATAGAAAGTAGACCTGGTTGATACCATTTACATTTTGTTGGAAATATTAAAAGTGATCTAATGGGTAAAGCTAATGAAATGAAATTCTAAGTGATGCATTTACATGAAAAGGCGAAGCTTGGACAAATATTCGTCCATTCGAGCACTTAACCTTTAGAACATTTGGTTTCGTTATTTTTAAATTCAGCAAAGTATTAAGTTAATTCAACTGACTTCAAATTGTATTGTTATATTACATTATGAATTGCTAATTTAGATTGACAAAAGATGATTAAAAAATAAATAAATATATATAGAATGATTATGGAGATGATATGAATGATGGTGAGAGAAGATGGGATGGTAATTAAAGATAATGATTTTGTACAGATTTTCTTAATGTATTGAGGTGAATGTTGAATCGTGTTTCCAGTATGCTATAGACTACAATAAAGGCATATTATTTACTATCAGGACACCTCGACTCCTCCTCGAGTTGTGCCTGATTGATACCAGGATTTTCTCCTGGTTGGCTAGACTCAGTCGGGAAATGGGGGGGGGGGGGGGTTAGGAAAAGAGGACACACTCTTCGTAGGCTTATCCTGCTTTTTAGCAGCCTTATCCCGGCCTACTTCTTCCTTCCTTCGTCCGGAGGCTTCTGCTCGCGGACAGGGTGAGTTAACACTCGGTAAGGAAGGAATGGTTGGTTCTATTACGGAACGAGGAGTCCTGGGACAGGGTTGGAACACGCGTCGCTGTCTGTGAACCGCTCGGCGTGGGTGTAGGTGACAAGCTTTGGCTGTCTGAATCCGCCGAGCTCTAGGAGGATCCACTTCTCAAACCAAGAAGTGTTTTGGGAGGGTACAGGACCGAACGTTCGCAGTCTGCAACCGCTCAATTCGGGGGCCACACTCTTCGCAGGTCTGAAACCGCTCTGAGAAGGAGGAGGAAAGGATAATTGCAGTCTGCAACCACAAAAAGGACCTCGTTGCGTGTCTGTAACCGCACGAGAGGATGAAGGAAGGGTTGTATGCAGTCTGGAACCGCAAGGGTACTCGTGGCGTGTCTGAAACCACGACGAGGGGAAGGAGGAAAGGATATATGCAGTCTGGAACCGCACTAGGGGCTCGTTGCATGTCTGTAACCGCACGAGAGGATGAAGGAAGGGGTGTATGCAGTCTGAAACCGCAAGGGTACTCGTGGCGTGTCTGAAACCGCGACGAGGGGATGGAGGAAAGGAAATATGCAGTCTGGAACTGCACTAGGGGCTCGTTGCGTGTCTGGAACCGCACGAGAAGGGTAAGGAAGGGGTGTATGCAGTCTGAAACCGCAAGGGTACTCGTGGCGTGTCTGAAACCGTGACGAGGGGATGGAGGAAAGGATATAGGCAGTCTGGAACCGCACTAGGGGCTCGCTGCGAGTCTGTAACCGCGCGAGAGGATGTGTAGGAGTTGGGGGGTGTGAGGGTAGAGGGCCGAACGTTCGCAGTCTGAAACCGCTCAGTTCGGGGGCAGTACTCTTCGCTGGTCTGAAACCGCTCTGAGAAGGAGGAGGAAAGGATATTTGCAGTCTGAAACCGCAAGGGGACCCGTGCGTGTCTGTAACCGCACGAGAGGATGGAAAGAGCGTATGCAGTCAGTAACCGCAAGGCTCGGGCAGGGTGTGGGAGGAATGGGTGGAAAGACAGGGGACTTATAGCGACCGGGGTAGTCGTCCTAAGTAAGTATTCGGGTTAAGTGGCCCTCGAGTGGACTCACTTGGAATACTATTAGAACAAGCTACGAGCTGGCCACAGTTCAAGTCCCCTGAATCCATCAGCACTGGCCGTTTTATAGGCCCGAGTGTAGGCGAAGTGTGGGGGAGGAGTAATTAATTGGGAGATGGTAGATTACCGGACCACCGGCGCGCCGAAAATGTGCGTACGGTACCCTCTTACCACCCCCCTAATTACCCCGCCGCTGCTCCACCGTCGAGCGTCGCTCACTCACTTTTACGAAATTAACGATATTAATTTCGTATTTCCTGCCGTCACAAATCACTTTGTGACATTACAAAGTTAATGGATAGTTTTAAGATTGATATTTCTAGATTTTATTGTCATGCAGTTGCTCTAGGGTTGGACGGATGCAGTCATTTTCTCCATACGGTATTTTTTCAATGACGAGGTAAAGCCCACTCGACTCTCAAGGCACCTAATGAAGTTAGGAAGTACGTTCCAAGCACGACAGGCACTTACAACAAATGATTTAGTATAAATGGTTGTACAATGATTTGGTATCCTAAGAGTATTGCCACCGGTTCTGGTGTGCAAAACATCATTCCTTCTGCATTCAGACACGAATTTGAAATCATTTTTAAAATAGTTTGGTTTACCAAATTTAAGAATATCTTTGACAAGGAAAGAGAAATCATTTTCTCTTCTTTCTGGCGTTTCATACAATATAATTAATTATATGAACCATATATAATATTGATAATACTTGATATGTACAGGCTCTGCTTGCGAAAATGATATGGATAACAGCACACATCATTTGATATACAATACCAAAAAGTGCAATCATTTTATAAGGAAATAAATACAACCTATCCTCGACATAATTGCAATACTAACGATATGAAAAAATTATAGCTAAGGGGACTTTTAATCATCCTCAAAAAATGCACAATGAGCCTCACCTTGTCTACATGCCCAAAAATAGAAAATGGCCGCAATGTTGAGGTTCAAAATATTTGTCTTGGAAAAATCTTGAAAAAGTTGTTTTTTAAAAATATTTATTGATTGAAGAATGAAATACTTTGGTGGTTGGTTGATTTTGTACAATCATTTTTCAGTCATATGCTCGGTATAGCTGCAATTGGCACCACCATATCATATATCGATACCAACTGGACTAATGGAATTACATTATAGACTTCATTTTGATAAGTGTCTCAACACAATAATATTTCTGTGATCAGTAGACCTCTCTCACCCAATATTCCCCACTTAAAAGGATGTATTTTTAAAAAAGTTCAAGGGCACTTTCGACTCAATTTTTATTACTTAAACTTCTATTGATGATACAAACTAAAGAAAACAATACTTGAAGAGTCCAAAATTTTTTAACGCCCCTAGAAATCACTTCTTACACCTAACAAAGAGTTAATATGCATTTTTAGCAGCTCTCAATATTCATCTTCAACCATAGAAAGCAAAAGCTATCCATTAACAAAAAAATGGTTCCTTCCCCCCCCCCCCCGCCATTTTCAGGTAAAATTTATATTTTCGCCCCCAGCTTTCTAGGTTCCTTTAAAAATGTTGGGCTTCAAATATTGTTTTCTGCAATTTGTATCATCAATAGGAGACAATTTGATGAAAATTGAGTCGAAAGTGCCCTTGAGATTTAAAAAAATATATATCCTTTGGAGAGTATTGGGTGAGTGAGGTCCACTGATCACAGAGTAACAAGTATTATATTGGGTTGAGGAACTCATCAAAATAAAGTCTATAGTCTCTTCTTAAGAGAAGATTCATCAAATTTGAGTTCCTTTGCTGCTGCCCTTATCGAAAGTCCCTTATCTAGAAGCTCTCTTGCTTGCAGTATAACTTCTTCAGTGAGAGCCATTCCCTCTGATTTCCAGGTATAATTTCTGAAACATGTGTTCTATCAATAGCTAAGATATCAATTATAATTTAAAAAAAAATTGTTTGACAGTTTTAAGAAAATTATCACATGTAAATTATTTTAGTTTCTAAAGTATTATTTGTAGGTATAATCTATTGTGTACTGTATATACTTCCTAAAGAGACAAAGCGAAGAGTATTGATGCCAAGGGAATAAGAAATCTCAAAAATCTGAAAAGCATTTGAAGATTGTGACTCTCCAATCTATAAGACAAGATATCTATGTCACTTTCAACTGATTGAGTACTACTCAACACAATTTACAATAACTATGAAAGATTTATATCTGGGGGTAAGATACAAGATTATTTATTTATATAATAGACATCAAACATCAATATTACATCATATTAATTGTCTGGGTCAAGAATCCACAAAAATAATATTGTGACTTCTGTCCCCACCAATCTGTGAACTCTTACCCCATATTAGAGTTTTTTTACAATATTTCAATATCAACAACATAGCCTCAATGTGTTAGAAAACCAGTATCTCCAGATGGAGAAGTGATATTGGAAGCTCAATGATACAGAAACAATCAGCTCAAGTTCCATGACCATTCAAGGAATTTGACAAATTTTATGTACATGAAAATCACATCAGAAAATGTAAAAAGAACTTATCACACTTTTCTGCTAGTTGATCATCAACTTTGCTCAAAAATTCAATTGTGGACTCACAGCCTTCTATAAGAAATATTATAACTGCTCCAGTGTTTAACAAAATGTTGGCCGATATTTTAAATTGCCTGCAGACTCTTGCCCCATGTGGATTCTGGCCCAACATAACTGTCAATGCTGAAGGCCAATTTGTACCTCCTATCTTCATATTCTGTCATGAGAGAAGAAATGCCAGGCTAATAGAGTATGAACCCACTATTTGTGACTATGCTGTAGCAGAGAAAGGTTACATGATAGGAGAAATATTTATTGAATGGTTTAATCATTTCATGAAACTCACTCATCCTCAGCAGACTTAGTTCTTATACTTGATAATCACACTTCACATGTGAGCCTAAAAGCAGTTACTGCAGTCAAGAGTCATCACATGTTGAGTCTACCACCTCACACAAGCCACAGGGCTGGGTCTTCTTCAGGCTATTGAAAGAATTCAATGACATTCTATTTTATGACTAGTCCATCTCACTTCCTGGTCCAGTTGTGACTACATTTCATGTGGCTGGATTTTTCAGAGAAGGCTGCTATGGTAGAGAAAGCTGTTAATGGATTTAGAGCTACAGGAACCTTTTAACAAGAATATATTCCTCAATGAGTGTTTTCTTCCTGGTGAGGTGACTGATGAAGCTTATAATATTCTAAAAGATAATGACGGAAATGTATTTGTTCAATTTGAGAAGAAAGCCACTGCAGGACCATCATCAGGTGGAAGCAGAAATCCAGTTGAAGCTAATGTACAGACAAACTCAATCGAGTCTGAAGGAGAAGATGGCATGTTGGAAGCAATGTCTAAATCTAGAGAAGATGCAGTAAATGTCTCAGCCAATGAATCAAATGCAGATCCATTGAATAAGTTTCCTCCAGCAGATATCCTACCCCTTCCAATAATCAAAGTTAGTGAGAAGGGAAAAAGCAAAAGCTTGAAATCAACTTTGCTTAGATTGACACCAAACAAAAATCGATTGGAACCACTTGAAAAAGAGAGAAAAAATAAGAAGTCATGAAGAAGGGGAGACAGAATAACAAGGGCAATACAAAGAAAGTGCTGCTTTTAGCACATGAATAGTGAAAGTGACATAGCTATGAATCTGAAATCAGACAATGCTTCAAATTCAGACAACCTGAGTGATAGTGATACTAATTTGAACCCTGGTGATATTCAGATGGGATCCTGGGTAGCAGTAAGCTATGGAGCTGACCTCTACCCCAGATTGGTCACTCAATTTCACAAAGGTCAAGTGAAAGTGAAGTGCCTTGATAGGTCACAAGAATACTTCAGATGGCCTGCCTGAGAAGACAGAATATTGTAGTGAAAATGGAGAGACAGAAGGAACAGTGGTTCTAGGTGTTATCTGCCATGTAAATGTTTACTTCTAAGCAATTAATTACTTTTCTTCCTGCAAGAGTTTGAGGCTCACATTGCTCGACTTATTAGGACTGCATATCCATCTGCTGATGACAAGACATATGAAAGTCTTGTAGTAGAAAATATTTTGAATGGATTGAGAATACCAGAGACCCAGCAGTCCATCAAACTGGCACCCAAATGTCACCCAAGACATTGAATGATGCTTTTGCCCAGGCATTGGAGTTTGAAGCAGTATGGCAGTCAGTACCAGGCCACTCTAAGGTATGGGCTATGGAGGCTGAAGTCATGGATGCAAGCATGATCCAGAAGATAGTTAAACAGGTCCTGGAAAAGTTGAGATCCAGGAAGAAGGAGGTTCAATGTTGGGCATGTGGAAAAATTGGACATGTTAGAAGCAAGTTTACCACCAAACCAGGTGAGAAGAAGGATCAGGTAAACTAAAAAGGGTTGATAGGGAGGGGTAGCTGTCAACCCAGAAGCAGAAGGCCCCAGTTAGAAAAGCAGAGGTGGCATCTCTTGCTGGTAGCAGAAGTAGTTTGTATATAGATGGCATTGTGGATGGACAAGCAAGACAACTTCTTCTTGACACAGAAGCTACAATGTCCATCCTGAAAGGGAGCACAGTCTGAGATAAGAAGGAAATTAAGCCAACAAGTTGGACACTCTGTACAGCTACAGGGGATATGGCTACAGTTTTTGGGGAGACAGCTGCTACCCTCCTTATTGGTGACAGTAACTTCAAGCATCAAGTGTTAGTGACAGACATACAGGAAGATGTTATACATAGGATGGATTTCTTCAACAAGTTTGGTCTCAAGTTTGACTTGGATAAGAAAACTGTTGTAATTGAAGAAAACTGTTGTAATTGAGGAAAACTGTTGTAATTGGAGAAGAAGAAGTCATACTTCACCCAGGGAAGCCAAGCAGTAGCACAGTATTGTTACTCACTGACATCACCCTACCAGCCAGAAGCCAAGTTGTGGCCTATGGGGCAATGCAGGACAACATGGAGGAAGGGCAGAGTGCACTATTATAATCAACAGAACAAGTGGACAACTTACATCAAGAAGTCTTAGGCTTGTACCACACTGGATCCACTCAGTTCAGTACACTCATCTCAGCACAGGTCATTCAGCTCAGTTTTGGCAGTTCTCTCACAGTTTGGTCTGCTCCAATTTTGAGCACCAACTTTTTGCTGACAGTTCACTTGCACAACACTTCTGTCTGTAGGCCAACTCTGCTCATGTGCAGAATTTCCACCTTCAGTGGCTTCAGTCAAAAATTTCTCGCTTACAAAAAAGTGGCTGAGGTGGATGGAGCAGGCTGAACTGAGCTGATGTGATGGATCCGGTTTGCTGCTCTACATTTGAATACATGGTTTCCAAATTTTGACAGAAGTGACTGAGCTGAGTGGGCTGAATTGAGCGAATCCAGTGTGGAACAAGCCTTGGTGGCAAGAATGTTATTTTGGACTAGCAACAAGTTCCCAGTATGCATCATGAATATGAATTTGAAGATCACTCTAAAAGGAGGAAGCATGCTTGGACACTGTTCAACAGCCTCATCAGTGGTGAGACAGATCCAGAAGTCTCAGCAAGTGAACCAAGGACTTCCAAAGGAACTTCAGGAATTCACTTCTACCACCTGCAAGAACCTTACAGCTGAGCAGGCCACCAAAGTGAAAGACTTTATCACCAGATACCAGAATTTCTTTGAAATTGGGGCAGGTCCAAAAGGAAGAACAAATATTGTACAGCATGTAATAGAAAATAGTGATGCTCTGCCCATACGTCAAAATCCATGAAGATTGTCATTAGCAAAGAGGGAGGAAGCCATGAAAGTCATCAAGGAAATGAAAGAAGATGACATCATAGAACTTTCAAACAGTCCTTGGGTTTTTCCAGTGGTGCTGGTGAAGAAGAAAGATGGATCATTGAGATTCTGCATAGACTATTAATTGCTGAATAATTTCACCAAGAAGGACAGTTATCCTCTGCCAAGGATAGGATTGATGACACATTAGACAGCCTTGAGGGATGTAAACGATTCTCAACACTAGACCACAAGTGGGTATTGGCAAGTAGGCTTGAAGCCAGAGGATAAAGAAAAGACTGCTTTCTCAATAGGTGAAGGTCTTTGGCAGTTCAAGGTAATGCCATTTGGGCTGTGTAATGCTCCAGCTACATTCAAGAGGCTAATGGAGAGTGTGTTGAGAGGATTGCCTTGGAAAACCTGTTTAGTTTACTTGGATGACATAATTGCTTTGGAAAAGTCCTTCAGTCATCATCTACACAACCTGGAGCAAGTATTCCAGAGGCTGAGGCAGGCGAATCTGAAACTGAATCCAAAGAAGTGCAACCTGTTCAGAAGACAAGTCAACTATCTTGGACATATTGTGTCTGATGCTGGAGTTGTCCGGATCCAGAGAAAATAGAGGCTGTAGCCAAGTGACCAGTTCCACATGACAAGCATGAGGTTAGTAGCTTTTTTGGTCTTTGCACTTACTATCGGCGGTTTGTGAAGGGTTTTTCCAACATTGCTAAACCTCTGACCAAGTTGACTGAGGACAAGAGCAGCTTTGTTTGGAATGAAAACTGCCAACATGCATTTGATGATCTGAGACAAGCACTGGTTTCTCCATCCTTATGCGTCCTGAGTTTGCATCCTTATACTTCTCCATCTTGGGCACAGTGGTTGATGCCCCCATCCTTTGCTACCCTAAGGCTGAAGGAAAATTCATCCTGGATACAGATGCTAGTAATGTGGCCATTGGGGGAGTACTTTCTCAGGAGCAAGAAGAAGTGGAAAAGGTCATTGAATATCAGCAAAGTCATGTCAAAACCTGAGCGCAACTTCTGTGTCACCCACCGGGCGCTTCTAGTAGTGGCTAAGCTGTTGGACACTTCCACAAATATCTTTATGAAAGACATTTTCTCCTGAGGACAGACCATGCAGCACTGAAGTGGCTACTCCAGTTTAAAACTCTTGAAGGCCAAGTGGCACACTTGATTGAACAACTCCAGGAGTACGACTTTGAATCAGTTCATTGAGCAGGGATCAGTCATGGAAATGCCGATGCTCTTCCAAGGAGACCCTGTGAGGAAGATTGTAAACACTGTTCCTACCATAACCACAAAGAAGACATCTTAACAAGAACTACTGTGATTGCTGATCTTTGGGAAAGCAACAAGCTGCAGGAAGACCAGAGAAGGGATCCTGACTTGAAGCACCTCTGGGATTGGAAACATTCTGGACATGGGAGACCAACTTGGCAGGAAATAGCACCTCTATCTCAATTGTCAAGACCTATTGGGAACAGTGGGACTCCATTATTGTAAATGCTGGTGTACTCAAGAGGGTGTTGAAAATGCAGCAAGGGACCAGAAGAGGCAACAAGTGATTGTCCCAAACAACCACATACCTGAAGTACTGAGGAGTTTGCATGATGGCAGTTCTGGTGCTCATCTTGGACTCCACAGAACATTAGAAAAAGTCAGAGAAAGATTCTACTGGCCTAACTTGAAGAAGGACATCAGAGATTGGTGTAGGAAATGTACAACTTGTGCAGCAGCCAATGGTCCACTAAGGAAGAAAAGGGGACCAATGAAGACCTATAATGTTGGGGCACCATTTGAGCATGTGGCTATTGATATTGCTAGACCATTTCCCACAACCAATGATGGGAGCAAATAAATCCTAGTAGCAATGGATTATTTCAGTAGATGGGTTGAAGCCTTACTGTTAATGGGTATGCCTTATTGTTTGCACCAGCTCATTTGTGTCTGAACTTTTGCTCTCTGGTCTTTTGATTGGTTGATAATATATTGTGGTTTCATTGCTAGTTCCTGTATGTGTCACCTGCAATGACAGTGCCTCAATCAGCCTTTCCTTTAGCCTAGCCTACAACTAAGCCTGTTCAAGCCTTTGCAACAAGACCAGTCATTGTTTTCTGGTTGTGCTTTCACCTTTTGCTAATTGTCTTCTAAGTTGTACATGTACTTATATCTGGGTTATTTCAGAAAGTCTGATCAGTAAATGTGTGTTAAGAAGTTTGCAAATTGAAGTGTTAGTTCATTGTTCCTATGTTTTCTAATAATTGCTTAAAACAGTCTTGATACCGTTACTGGTCCATGTGTGTTCCAAATCACTCCTCAGCTGCAAGAGCTTCTGTTGCAGTAACAGTATACCTCTCTGTATGTTGATATGTGTGTGTGTGGGCTCACCCCAAATTTCAGAGGTACTTGTCTTCTAGAATGTTAAGTCTACACAGTTTTTACATAACAGCTTTTCAGCACTCTATTCTTCATGTGAGTCAATTCACATCCTGTTACCAGAGATTGAATGTTTGTATTTTGGCTACAACATAGAATAGTGGTCCTCTGGCTAGTGATATTGAATTTGGAAAATTCAAATCTTCTATAAAACGCCTTTTTATGTATTCAAAAATTCACCTGTATAAGTATCCTGCATAGCATATTTTGTTGTGATACATGTATCTGCCACTGCTCATGCATTAACGCCTTGCAATGGAGCAGTGCTGCCTATAGGTTTGTATCATTTCATTGTGAGCATCCTTGATTTATGCTACTCTGAGCTTGCTTATCTTTGTCTTGACCTCGATCCAGTACATTGGCTATCTATTGAATAATTTTGTTGTATGTGAATTACACAATTATTGTCTTGTTGACCACCATTATTGTTTACTGCACAAGACGCTCGCTTGCATGCGCACTCACACTCATGTCACTAAGGACTCTTGGATTCAACCACTCCTATGCACATTGACACGCACATGCCTTTGTAACACTCTCACTTGCTCTCAATCATTGTCTGTTGCCTTCTATACTCTGTTTGTTTGTCTACAAATCTCGTGCACCACTGCTCTCATGCCAGCCACTTTGCCATGTCACTAACCAACACCCCCTCTGTTGTGGTCTCAGTCAAGTAAGATGATTTGCTTGCAGCCTTTGTGCCCCCCAAGCCCTCTTGCAGGGTACTGCTGTTACAAGACAAGTTATCTCTTATCAATGATATTTCCAAAGCATCTCACTCATCATCAAGTGAATGTCAGGTTGCTGACAGACAGTTGCAAATAGCTATAGCTCTTTCCAAAAAACTTGACATGCTTTCAGATGCTGATTTTAAGGAGGTGCACACATTAATAAAAAATAATCAGCAAACATTTATGCAAATTAAATCAGCACCATCTACCAATTCCAAGACTTCAGCACAGCTGTGCTTAGCTCCACTTCAGCTCCCACAGTTCTTAGGAAATCATGCCAAGTGGACAAGATTTAAGATGTTATTTGAAGCCTCAGTGTGCAAATCCTCTCAGTTTTCTGATGCGCAAAATTGCAAATTTTAAAAACACAATTGAGCAATCACACATTGGTGCTCATAGATGATTTGCTGTTAGTGGATGATAGCTACTCAGTTGCATATCATCAACTATGCCAATGATTTGATCACATTAGAGCATCTGCAAATTTTCACTACCAACAATGTTCTTCCTGCAACACCGATTTCTCCACTTGTTCATTTGCCACTTCTCAATCTTCCTCTTGCTGATCAATGCTTCTTCATGCCACAATGTATCAATTGCCTGACATATTTTGCCAGCTTGTATGGTTTGACTCACCACTCATCAATTTCCAACTTAGTTGTCCATACACCTTGAAAACTCACTTTGGCTATGTATGTCTTGGCATTTGCAATTTGATGCTCACATTTCACATGCACTTCTGTCACAGTCTGATACACCAGTTTCCAACAAAGACGTGAATTATAGTGTGCAACAATTTTGGAAATGGGAAGAAGTTCCTGTAGCTGTGGTTATGTTTCTTGAAGACCAATTATGCAAACAATTATTCATGGACTCCATGACTTGCACTGTTGACAGATGCTATATTGTTGCATTGCCATTCTCTTCGACTGCCACCCCACTGGCCTCACTGGTTGTATTAAATGCATAAGAACATTGAGCAACGCATAAACTCTGACAGTGTTATTGAGAGTCAGTTATCACAAATGGAATGGATTGGATGTGTTTTCGAAGGCTCTGTAAAAGTGTTTAATTTATGAAGGATATCTGTGATAGTTTGTGGCAATAGTTTGCAAGTGTATGAAGGCGACCATAACTGTATGATTAATCAAGTGAGTTTCTTTGAACAAGTCATTAACAGTGTTAAAATCGAAATTTTCAAATTTAATTTCAAGAAGTTATCATCAGTTAATAAAAGTTACAGAATCTGGTTAACTGCAATGTCAAAGTCGGCTAGAACCGGTCTTCATTCGCCATCTGATGATAAGAATGTTGATAAAGATGGACAGACTAGTTTCGCCTCCCTATCTATAGATGACAAATTGGAGTCTATTTTTAATGAGGTCATGACTATGAAACTCGAACAGAAAAGTATTATAAAATCTATTGAGGATATTCAGTGTTCAGTTGAAGACTTCTGTAAAGAATTAAAGCTTCATGATTTTAAATTATCTAACCACACTGAACTTTTAGATAGGTCCATGAAGTTAGCCCCCCCCCCCATGATAGAAATACTGGAGCTATGGAGTTGAAAATAGTGTCAATCGTTAGTGCTTCGTTAGTGCTCGAAAATTATCCAAGTCCCATCGATAGTGCTCGTTTAGTTCGGGAGATATAATTGAAAAACCTCAGGGGGTCACAACGCCCTTTTTGAAAAAATTGAGCTATGAAGTCGAAAATGGTGTCAATCATTAGTGCTTCGTTAGTGCTCAAAAAAAGATACAGGTCCCATCGTTAGTGCTCTTCTGGTTCAGGAGATATAAGCTAAAAACCTTGTTATAGATACAATACTTGAAAACTTGAAAAATATGTGTAAACAGCCTAAGGGGTCGTCACCACCCATTTGATAAACTTGAGCTACGAAGTAAAAAAACTGTGTCAATCTTTAGTAGTGCTTTGTTAGTGCTCAAAAAAAGATAAAGGTCCCATCGTTAGTGCTCTTTCGGTTTTGGGAGATATAGGTGAAAACGTCAATTGGTCATCACCCCTTGTTTGAAAAAAATTATCTATGAATTTGATAGTTATTTCTTCTAGTGCATGTTCTTGAATCTAGTCTTATCGTTAGTGCTCATATGAATTGGGCGATATAAGCAAAAAATCTTCGGAGGGGTGCTAACTTCACAGAGAAGCTTGAAATAGAACCCTTGAGGGTTGGTCTCCTTCTAGTTGTGGTACTTGAGACAGGAAGTCAAGAATGGTATCAATCGTTGGTGCATGAATATGTTTCATTATGTAATTCAAATATTATAATTATATAGTACTTTTTTTAAATCTTTATATCAATAGAGAAATTTCCTCAAATTCCTGTTTTTGCCCAAGCGAAATTTAATTGAGTGATATTACAAATTACAAATATATAAGAACTATAGTTTTAATCATTAATGACGTTCCTCCTAGTTTAGCGTGGGATTCCAGTTTGGAGTTAATTTTTTTCTGGTTGATTACTTATTGCAGTGGTCACAGAATTACGAAATCGGGATGATGAGTAAAATACCTTACATATACCATAATTTTTTCTTTAGTTTTTCAGATTCATATATTATAGGTTAAGCTTACACACAATAAGTAGGCTTACCATAAATGTTGAAAGCCTACCCTGGACACTGTTTAGAGAGCAGATCGAGGTGTGTTGAGAATACATTATGATGATTATGTAAGATCAGAAGGGAGAATAGAATTAATAAAATACTCAAAAATCCTAGAATGATACTGTGTTCTTTTATTTAAAAAAAATGTTAGTGATAATTTATTTATTAATTATACGTGAAAAGTACTGGGTTTACGTTCTTAACAATGAAAATATTCTATTTCAAAAGGCGTTCATGCTTTCAGATTGACTAGAACTGAAGGTCAAATCGATATTCAGGTTCGAAACTACCCAAAACAGTGATTTTTTCAATGGGTCTCACTTTATGTTGTCTGCTACAGTAACTAGTTTTTCTCAGGTTGTTTATATTAAAATGGCCATAACTATTCCAATCTACTAGAACTCAATGTTGTAACATGTTCTTTTTATTTCGGATATATAATACAAATAAAAGTATAAAAACTATTTTTTTTTTATAAATTAAGCAGAGTTGTTGATGGTTTGGGCGCCAGGCGGTTTCTTGTTGAAGTCAGAAAATATGCCAAAAACTGCTGAACAATTTGAATATTAATATGTCATTAGTCTAAAGTTATTCGATCTCAGGGTCACACTTCATCAAATGGAATTCAGGATGCAAACATATTAATAAAATATTAAGATTTAATAAAGAATAATGTTTTTATTATTTTACTCACACATTTCACTTTTTCTGACGGAGCACTGTACACATACCACATACATTATCTTCTTACAGCCTGGAGAGCAACTTTCTTCTATGATTCTCAGTCTAATCTTCCGGAACTGCGTAACCTCCACCCCCACGGAATCTTGGAAGCCCCTGCCTGGATATACTTTCTCTCTAAATCCCTGAAGTTTTCCATGTGGAAATCCCGCATTCAATTAAATTGATAGTCATCACGAAATGTTTTACCTCATTAGAAAACTGGTTAATTTCAATGTCCTAATGAAGAACTATTTTTATGTCCAAGTTCGACACTTTTTCACGACTCATAGCACCGCACCGGTATTCTCTTAAAACGGATTTTAAGTCTTCTTACGAATTTGAGCAACACGTCCGTTCGTCAGGAAATCTGTTCTCCAACTGCCTCCTCTCTCGGGGAGCCTTCTTCTTTTTCCCCTTCGTGATTAATAATTTTCAGTTGCCGAGCAATAATACTGTCAAACTGTCTGTGTTTTATGATCGAATGTACTTCAACCAAATTCTTTGATGGCCACGCTTCATAATCGATTGCATTCCATTAAAAGTAACTTTTCTGTTTTCTCACGGGCTACCCTCGTAATCTAATAATATCTCGTCACAGAGTACTAAAACTGTCTGTATTTCGTCGGCAAATACACCCCCACAAAAGCTCCTAGTAACCCCGTTTCAAATTGAATGTATCCCATTAAAGTTAGTACTTCTGTTTATTTTCCACGGTCTAGCCGCGATTACCCATGTGTAATAATTTCTGTCAAACTGTCAATGCTTTATGATCGTTGCAGTGCCTCAAAGCAGTTTTAGGCTATCAACATTCTTTTTCCCAAAAACTTTTAGGGACCACGTTTCAATGTCAAATCAAAATATGGTTTGGGAAACACCCCAAACTTTCATGCATTTCAAATTTTAATGTTGATGTGATTGCTTGCTGAGTGAACTATTTTTTTTTTCTTTTAATAGACATAATTGTTTCTATATGACATCAATTGGAACCATAGGCTTGTCCCACACTGGATCCGCTCAGTTCAGCCCGCTCAGCTCAGTCGCTTCCGTCAAAATTCGGAAACCATGTATTCAAACGTAGAGCAGCAGACCGGATCCGTTCCGTCAGCTCAGCTCAGACCGCCCCGTCCGTCTCAGCCACATTTTGGTAAAGGGTTGATTACATTGGGATAGTTACTCGCTAAGCGAGTAGCGAGTAGGACGTTACTGACCGACCGTGCTACAGCAGCTCAGCATACCAAGCTGAATTATATTAAAACTTTATCTTCCAGAATCACCACCATACTATGGAATTTCTAAGACAATAAATAATATTGCAGCAAAAGATTAAAATATGGAGTTTACCAACAATTATTCAATAAAATTTCATCAAAACAATATACAATATATCTCATCTGATGTGTTATGCTGGCAGCCTGCGTGATTAAATGTCGGCTTTGGCCACAATAATATTGTATTTTGGTGTTGGCTACTCTGCCAGCGAGTATAAATGTGACCAAATTCAAAGATGAGAGCCTGTCTACTTTGAATTTGGTCACATTCTATTCATACAACAAACACTCCTTGACTAACCCCCCCCCCCCCCCCCCCGGCAACCGGCAATCAAATCAATTAACTTTGTAACAACAGCAAGTATCACAGCAGCCGTAGCTCACCAATTTTAACCTATTTCAATAATTTATTAATTAAGTATTATACTGTACTACTTATTACACAATACATATACCAATGTTTTTTTTAAGATGTTAAAAAGTTGCAAAACCCATTTTGCAATTTCCAAACTCCATGTTTATAAAAAGAAAACATATTTTTCGACACCCATGTTGTGTGAGATGAAAGGTGAAGGGAATAGGTGAAGACAACAATACATTAAAAGGGTGCATTGTATGAGTTTGAAATGGAGAAACAAAGTACCCTGATGTGTATCTTATTGAGAGGGTAATAGAGAAGATAGGTAACAAATTGTATGTGAAATGGTTGGGCTTTGATTCGAAATACAATTCATGGATGATGATAATAATAGTGTTATTGTCTGAAAAAATAATTATATTGTCCCTGTATTGAAAAATGAAGTTGAAACAGCACTGATCAAAACTACCACTGATCAACTTTGATAAGTATTTAAATGAGAAGAACAGAAAGCCACAAATGAGACATAGTGTACTTTTGTATTGTGTGTGGACCATCCAATGTTGTGAAAACCAATACCGTTTTCAATTTATTATTTGCAGAAAATGGTGGTAAATTTTTACATTTATATGTACTTACCAAATTTCACCAGCAAGATTAGTATGAACTTCTCAAAGAAGTTATGAGTCAAGTCCCTGAGATTGGATTCAATTTGTTTCAACATAATGAAAAAATCCCACGCCTGATTGATGTCTGAACAATCACAACTACTATTTGATGATGAAGTCGATGTCTCTTTAATTATTAATGTTTTAGCTGTTTTTGCGTAAAAGTAATGGACTATACGCGAATATTTTCTTTTTTCAGCCAAAAAAAACTTAAAATCAGAAATCAAAAATCCAAATAAAAAATTAAAAACTAATATTAAACGGCAGTAATTATTTTTATTCACTACTATAACTTGTATAAATGCACGATTGTATGGCATTGTACCAGGACCGAGAACGAAATTATTAATTTTACTTCAACACCGACCATGATCCACGCAGAAACTGAGCTTCTGGACAGTTGAAAAGCTCAAACGGAAGTCTTTTTTAATCATTTTGTTATTTTATCATGGAAAAAGAATTCACAATGACAACATTAGCGAGTTATGCTACTATAATAGGTTTTTTTCTAGACTAATGACTTCTCCCAGTTTTGCTATGAAATTCTAACCCACTCTTTCTCGATAATTTACCATACATTAAAGTTCTTTCCTCTGTCGTATAAAGATAGACTCAACATGCTACAATAACAGCCGCCATGCTCAGTTCTCAACACACCAATATTGTAATATTAATTCCGTCTAGATTAAATTTTGTTTACTAGAATTATTTAATCTTATTGGCTTGAACAAAATTTTCTACAAAAAAAAAAAAAAAAAAAAAACTTCATAGCTTGAAGTGAGCCTCCCCCCCCCCCACCAGTGTTTTTCGCATATATCTCTGGAACCAAACTGGCACTAACGGTGGGAATTGAAGCACTAACCAGCATTTACGAAGCACTAACCATTAATACTATTTTCAACGTTAGTGCTTCCATGGGGGGGGGGGGGCTAACTTCACGGACCTCTTTTAGATAACTTGAATTCTGAGTATGTTAAACTCAAGTGTGATATCAATAAACTTGTTGAACTTAATGACTCTCAACAATACCAAAGCAGGAACACGATTGAAATTTCTGGTCTGCCGATATGTAAGGGTGAAAATATCTCTGTTGTTCTAAATAGACTATTTGTTTTTTAAAATTTGATTTCTCACTCGATATGATTGATATCATGCATCCCCTTCAAACTAATGTGTGCTCGGACAGCGTCATTGTGATTAAATTCGTATGACACTCTGATGTTCATGTATTACTTGAACTCTGCAGGAAGCACAGGGGTCTCCGAGCTCACGATTTAGGTTTAAATACTGACAATGCTATTTACGTCAATCCTTCTCACACTAAAGAAAATAGACTTCTATTCAGAGATGCACGTTTGATGAAAAAATCTAATCAGGTGAAATATGTATTGCTACGTAACAGTAAAATTCTTGTGAGAAAAGGTAGTGATGATTTAGTACGTGTCATAAATAGCCGGGCAGATTTGGACGATTTCAAGAGGGAATGCGAACTTAAATAATTTTCTATTATGTAAAGTTTATTGGTATTTTTTTCCCCTATTTTTTATTTTAACTATAATCTTTCTTTTCGTCCTCTGAATACTTCAGAGTCTAGTTTTTCATGTGATTTCCTAAAAACTGTTCTTTCCTAAATTGTGGGCTTCTGCATTATTTTATTTTTTTTTCGCCCTTCAAATGTCTTTTATGGTTACATAAATTCTATTGTTTTTTATATCATGCCGTTTGTTCTGCAGCAGCTTTGAAATTATTTTGTGTTTCTATTATATTATTCTTATTTCGATATAAGGTTAGTTAAGTTCATTTTGTTTTTCAATCGCGTTTCAACTTTTATTATTGATATTGATTTGTGCATGTGCTAGGTTGAATTTTTCCTAATTAAATTTTTCCAAGTATACTATTTTTACACATAATTTTTCTACAATTATTCTATGCTGTCCTTGTTCGATTTATTATTTTATTGTAAGATTGTAAATAATGGTATAATGAGGAAAAAATCAATAATTCTGTCCACCAATATGTGGCGTTTTTTCTCTTTTTTTTCTTAAATTGATGTATAGCAATTCTTTTTTTTTTGTGATGAGAAACAATAAATTTTTCCTTTGATTACTGGAATTGTTTATCTACGGAGTTGAAAATGCACATCTTGATTTCTTTCTGATGTTGATATATTTTCTTGTGTGTATGTGAGTTTTTTAATAGTTTCTGTAAATGTATTCATCTTATATATGTGCTTATTGTACCAAGTATTTCATTTATTATATTTGAATGGAGGAGACTAATAACAACTGTCTACTTTTGAGGTCTGTTGATGAAGTTAATGACTCTCATATTTCTGTTAGCTCCAACATCACTGTATTTCATCGAAATATTCAAGGCATAAATGGGAGTTTTGACAATTTATCAACTTATTTAAGTTGTTGGAATAATAAGCCTGCAATTATAGTATTGTCCAAAGTTTGGTTGAATTCAAGTGATGAAGTACCACGATTTTATATTGATGGTTATGAGCAAATCTCTAGTATTTCCATGTTTACTCGAGCTACTGGCTTAATTGTTTATTTTTCTACTGAGCTGACTGATTTCACTTGTGAAAGTGCAGATGGTGGTCTGGAGGGTGCGGATTTGATTAATTTGCAGTGTAGAATTTCTAATTATAAATTAAATATTATATGTCTTTATTGGTGGCATGGCTTTAACTTTGCCGTTTTTTCTCAAGTTTTGGCTCCACTTTGGAAAGCTTACTGGCATGCGACTCTATAGTGATTGGTGACATGAATATCAATATACTAAATACAAGTCATGATATTAAAGTTGACAGCTATCTCGAGGTTTGGAGTTCTCATGGATATGAGCAAATAATTAACATGTCCACTAGAGTTAGAGAGAGTTATAGAGAGTCTCTTTTGCGGATGATACTGCTTTCTCTTATTGCAATTCTGATGAGAGAAACTTGAATATCATGATGCAAGAGGACCTGAATAGATAACTTTCTTGGTTTTATCACAATGGCCTGTCACTTAATATTTCTAAAACTGAATATATATTATTCACTTTATCTACTACCTGGCAACTACTGTATCCATTGAAATTCCATGATATTTCATCTAACCAAATCAACTGTGATTGTGGAGCTGTGGTACAAACTGATTCCATTAGATATCTAGGTCTAATGGTGGATGAGAAACTAACCTGGGCTCACCATATATATAATTTAAAAAACTACCTCTGCAATCTTCTCAGAAAGTTCCACTTCCTTAATAAATTTATTCCTGTTGTTGTGCCCAGAGAGCTGTATTTTTCTTCAGTAGATTCAAAATTAAGCTATGTTATCAGTTGTTGGGGCTCCACTTACAAAACCCATCTAAAACCTTTGATTGTACTACAAAAGTCCATAATAAGGTCAATGAGTGGTGTGAGTGGGACCAAACATTCTTTTCCAATTTTTCAACAATTCAACTGTTTGCCATTGCACTATATATGTTTTCAAGGTATTATCTTCTTTCTACATGATATCAGGTAATCGAAGTCAGCAAATGTTTGAGAGTGATAATTTATATTACAGTACAAGAAGTGTAGCTAACAACTTAGCGAGGCTCCCCAAGGCATATAACACTTCCTTCCAAAAATCTTTTGTTTTTTTGAGCCCAAAATTTTTTAATCATGTGCCTGATTCTTTGAAGAGACTTGAAAATAAACATTTTTTCAAAACACAGATTTTTAAATGGCTTATTTGATGTTTCCCTGAAACTATTTAGAGTTTACTTGCTGTTATCAGTTGAATAGTTCCTTCAATATTTATAACTTTTTTGCACATGAATTATTAAGATTTAAAAGTTGTGTCTGTGTGTGTGTGTGTGTGTGTGTGTGTGTGTGTGTGTGTGTGTGTGTGTGTGTGTGTGTGTGTGTGTGTGTGTGAATGTAGCATTCAAAAAAGTTTTTTTTTCAACTGTACTCCTACTTGCATACAAATTAATAATAATTTAACAAGTAGTATTTTTATTTTGACAGAATATTAGATGAATATCCATCTGTATACATTTTTGCTAATATAATTATAGCTTTATGGATTTTTTCCTCTCAGTTGATGTATATAGCTCATTATAATATGTATTGTATTGTCAAAATAAAAAATAATTTGATTTGATTTGTATGCAAGAAATATCATGCATTCATGCAAGAGTATTTGAACCTGCATCACATGTCACATGCTAAACAGTCATCAACATACATCATTCTGCATCACATCAAATTCAAACACAGTGATAAATCCAGAAAAATATGCATAGTTTTCAATGGAAGCAGTCCTGAATCCATGCTGATTTCCTTGAACAATCGACTACTGTTTGGCCCAAAATAACAGTAAGACATTTCTTTCATTTTCAACTCTTTTCAAACCCATAAATTCGTTATCATTGCCAATTGCCAAATGATGTATTGATATATACTCATGCGCCCTGAAGACTGACAAGATCAGCATATCTAGTACTGTCCTTTAACCAAATCTTCTGTTTGTGAGTACTGTCTCAACACTGTCATGTATGGACTGTGTCCTAGTGCATAACTAGCCCAATAAGCCCTTAAATAGCTTTTAATCAACAATGGTGATCAATTTCTGCTTGCTGCGCACAGCCTATCAAACAACTCTTATATAGACAATCTTAATTCCAGTTCCTTGAATCTTGTCAGTGCTCAACAGCTCATGCACGACTTAGTCAAGCTTCTTGCCAAGGGAGGCTTGGAGTTGCGCAAATGGGCCACGAATCATCCACCATTGTTAACTAATGTTCATCCGGAACATCTTGAAAATTCCAAATGCTTATTTGACAACACACCTGCCTTGAAATTTCTTGGCATTTGCTACCTCTCAGATCAAGACATATTTGTGTATGGTATTGAACCCTCCACTGGTTTAGTCACATTGCGTACCATCATATCACATATTGCCAAAATATTTGACCCCCTTGGCTGGTTGTGTCCTGTCATTTTCCGGCTCAAGTCATTCATGCAACAGTTGCATCTTCATTACAGAGAATGGGATGCCGCACTTCACAATGAACACTGGAAGCAGTGGAGTTCATTCATTGATGAGCTCTCCATCCTCTTTCAGGTTCAAATTCCATGTCTTATTGCCACACTTGTCTCCAAGGAAATTTTGTTAGGATTCTGCAATGCTTCTGAGCTGGGTTAAGCTGCTATGCCATATCTTCACAAAACGTTGCCCAATGATGTAGTTCATGTACAACTGGTTGCCACTAAGAGTCGGGTAGCCCCCATGCAGAGTTTAACAATTCCTTGTCTCAAATTGAATGGCGCTGTTCAATTAGCACAACTTCTAGCTGCCCTTCAGTCCTCATTCAAAAGCTTCATCCTTGATGACATACAGTTATTTTGAGATGCCAAAATTGTGCTTGATTGGCCACACTCTCCACTACATCATCTCAAAATATTTGTAGCAAATCGTGCTTAACAAGTTCTTGAGCTCACCACTATTGATCAATGGCATCATGTTGCTGCTGGGGACAATGCCACAGATGTCGCCTCTTGTGGATTGCACTTCACTGATCTCTCACATTATGACTCATGGTGTCATGGTCCTCTAGCCTTCTGAGTTCCTGTTGAACAGTTCCCTGTTTCCAGCTACACTCCAGCTATGCCCACTGCCAAATTGGAACCTGCCATTGTCACACCGTTTGCTACAACCATTGACATGGCCAACACCAAGTACCTCAATTCCACATTTGAATGATTCTCTTGCCTTTCGCATCTTACACAAGTTTCAAGTTATTTTCTCACCTTTATTACTTTCTGCTTTTGCATATGTCCATTCACTTCACCACTGCTTAATGTTTCCATGACTGTTCACTGTTTGCCTTTGCCTCTCACCTCTGACAAATTGCATCTGTCCACACTGACCTGCATGAGCCTCGTTCAGTGCCAGCACTTCGTCACTATGGCCACACCTTTGCTCAAACGTCTGTGTCCATTCACAGATTCTCTTGGACTAAACCATGTCAGAGGTCACCTGGAATATGCAGATTTATCTCAAGACATCAAACGCCCATTGCTTCTGCCTGAATGTAGCCACTTCTCAGTTCTTGTCATCAGAAATGCTCATCTTAGCAGCCTCCATGCTGGGCCTAGACTCACACAAGCTGTCATCACCGCTCAATATTGAATACTCTCTGCTCAATCACTGGTTTATTCCAAGATTCATGCCTGCCTCACCAGCACCCACTTTCATGCAACTACCATCCAGCCTCCCATGGCTCTGCTTCTGGATTCCTGTGTCACCCAAAGTCCTTCATTCTCAGTGGTTGGTGCAGATTTCACTGGTCCATTCCTCTGCAAATCCACCTTATTGCGATCCCAAGCCATACTCAAGGGATATCTTGCTGTTTTTGTCTCTTCTGCTACTGAAGCAGTGCACCTAGAATTTGTCACCAAGCTAAGCACTAACGCCTTCCTCGCCTCCTTCCAACAATTTGTCTCTCAGCAAGGCTTGCCATGTCATGTACACTCTGATAACAGATGTAACTTTCATGGCACGGCCTGCCAAATCCAGGAAATACTCAATTTTCTCCAAGCACAAGACATTGAACTCTCTGCTTGTCTTGCAGTGCAACAGATCAAGTAACACTTCAATCCTCCCCTTGTACTGTACTTTGGCAGTCTTTGGGAAGCCACAGTCAAATCGGCCAAGAACTTACTTAAACACTTGATTAATGGTACTACTTACATGCTTGAAGAGTATGTGACCTTGTTTTGTTGCATTGGAGCTATTCTAAACAGCTAACTGCTGACCGATCTTTTCAGCACAAGTCTTAATGCCTGGTCATTTCCTCATCAGAGCCCCATTAATTGCGGTTTCTGAACCACCTGTCAGTCTTAACACTACACCTACCAAATGTTGGAAACGACTCCAACAGCTCACACAATATTTTTGAAATCAATGGTCCACAGAGTACCTCAACCTATCAACCAGCAGATCCAAATGGAACCGCTCCAGTCACACCATTCAGCCTGGTGAACTCATACTCTATAAAGACTTCAACAGTTCTCCATTACTTTGGCTCATGGGAATTGTAACTAAAACTTTTCCTGGATGCAATGGCATTTCCCACATTGTTAATGTGTGCACTTTTTATGGCACTTACCTGCAAGCTGTCAATCGCTTGTGACTGCTCCAACAATGAAAATTATGCCTTTTCCTTGCCTGGAGGGAATATGTTTGCACCAGTTCACTTGTGTCCAAACTTTTGCTCTCTGGTCTTTTGATTGGTTGATAATTGTGGTTTCATTGCTAGTTCCTGTATGTGCCACCTGCAATGACATTGGCCTCTCCTTTAGCCTAGCCTACAACTAAACCTGTTTGGTATGAGTTTGCAATGAGACCAGTCATTGTTTTCTGGTTGTGCTATTGCCCTTCACTAATTGTCTTCCAAGTTGTACATGTACTTATATCTGGTTTTTTTCAGAAAGTCTGATCAGTAAATGTGTCAGAAATTTTGCCAATTGTTTCTATGTTTTCCGATCGTAATCGCTTAAAACAGTCTTGATGCTGTCATCCCATTACTGGTCCACGTGTGTTCCAAATAGCTCCTCAGCTACAAGAGCTTCTGTTGCAGTATCAGGTAGTACCTCTCTGTTTGTTAATTTGTGTGTGTGGGCCCACCCCAAATTTGAGAGGTACTTGTCTTCTAGAACATCAAGTCTATGCAGTTTTCACATATCAGCTTTTCAGCACTCTATTCTTCATGTGAGTCAATTTACATTCTGTTACCAGAGATTGAATGTTTGTATTTTGGCCACAACACTTACCTCACCAGGAAGCAATCACAGTGACTGATGTGTTGATAAAGCAGTTCTTCAGTGGTTTTGGTGTGCCATTGGATCTGCACTCAGATCAAGGGAGAAACTTTGAGTCAGAAGTGTTCAGCAGAGTGTGTGAGTTGATGTGCATCAGAAAGACACAGACCACTTCATTGCACCCACAGTCAGATAGACAGAGAATGAACAGGACCATGCAGCAATATCTAAGGAAAGTGGTTTCAGACAATCAGCATGATTGGGATCAACATCTCCATTTCTTTTTGATGGCAAACCTTAGCTCCATTGATGAATCCACAAGGGAAACACCTGCTCACATCATCTTTGGTAGAGATCTACAGCTACCCTGTGATTTTGGAAGCAAGCCTGGTGAGACATTTGTGGAGGAAGACTACATCACCCAACTGAGGAAACACATGCATGAGACTCATGAGAAAGTCTGCACCAATCTTGATGAAGCAAGTCTGAAGATGAAGGAGCGGTATGACATCAAAGCTGACCATGGGTGATACCAAGCAAGAGACCTTGTTTGGTTATACAACCCAAGGAGAATTTGTGGCTACTCTCCAAAGCTCCAAAATCAGTGGGAAGGACCATTTGAGGTCATGACTAGGTTCAACAATGTGGTATACCGGATAAGAAAACCTTCAAGAGAGAAGCCAAGAATAGTACATTTCAATCATTTGACTCCAATCCATGGTAGCAATGGTGCTGGGGAAGAACAAGCAACTCAGGTTCAGAATACTATATCCCCAGAGAAGTCTACTGATTATTGTGGTTTAACAACAGTTGGGAAAATGATCTAGACAAGTGAAAAGGATCTGTTCACCCTGCCCAAGGAGTATGGACTCTACTTATAGCTTTCATCATATTACAGACTTGTGCTACATAAGTTAAATTGGTTTTTTAGACGTTTCTTTTTGAATATTATTAGTCAAATATTGAACAGTTATTATTTAATATCAGATCGGCCTTTCAACTTTTAGTGAAAGATTTTTGTACAGTAATATTGAAAACTAATTATCAGTACAATATATGTTGAACAATATCGATTTATCTGGCTTTTTTATTTTTTTATTGCTATTTTGAGTACAGTAATATTGAAAACTCTTTATCAGTACAATAATTATGGATTATGTGTGAATAAAGTTTGAGTGATAAATTCAAATGTTGCCAGCATTATTTTGAACATAGAACCCGTAACAATATTATATTCTCATAATGATTTGGAAATTGAACATGAAGTGCCAAAGAAAATGAAACAAGGTTTTCTTCATGTGCCAGAACTGTGTTTTAAATTGAATTCATGTATTGTCTCATGTGAGTATAAAGAATTAATTTCTATATCCAGATTTTTATTTAACTCTATTTTAATGATGGGGTAAAAGTCCGCAAATGTTTATTTTCACCCCATCTCATGGGGCGAATGCCTACAAGTGCAATATTCTGAAAAATATTTATTTATTCAGAAACTTATAAAATCTTTCACTTCCAAAAACTATTCATTCTGAGCGAGTATTCAAGTTATCATTTCACTTGATTTTTCAATTTCTAGTGTCATTACTTTTTTTGTAAAAAAATATTGACTAAAAATCACAGAATTTTGCACACACACACCCTATGTTTCAGCTACTATACATTATAATTAAGATTAACAAGTTGTAATCTTTCTTTCATAAAAGTAGGAGCAATTGACTGCAATTAGAATTAACCTTGTATATTCCTTTCTCAGTTTTCAATAATTTGATAGTCATCAAACTGCAATTGCTATGTGGCTGCTATGTCAGCATAATATATAAGGAAACGCAAATGAAGAGTGGAATGTCGACATTCCTCTGGTTACATTGATAATGGGCACTTGTTTATCATCTTTTTCTCCTCTTGTCTCTCTTACTCTCTTATGTCGAATGCATTTTAATATGTTTGAGCTTGTGCTAAACATTTCTCATCTGTTATGATAGAAATATCAAGAACTTCCTGGAATGTACAAACTTATACAAGGGGTTACCCTTGTGAGCTGTGAGTAAATTTTAACTCAGCGGGTCTCATGATAGATTCTTGTGGTAGATTCTTGAACAGTAGACATTCTTCATGTGGAAGGATACATAGTAACAGTGTTATTGCTATATATTGTAATTTCACATATCAAGTGCCATGATAGACAATGTGCTTTGTAAGTGCTTGGTTTATTAATGGGTGTTTTAACCATTTATTATGAAATTATTTATCATTAAAAAAACAGTGAGTAATCAGTTTTGTATGAGGATTATCTTTTCTATAGTAATATTAATTACTAGTTGTTAGGTATTGCAATGTTTGTTTCTTCATTGATTTTCTTGTGTGAAGATAACTGATTAGTGTGTGGTTTTGTTATTTGTGTAAATAAAGTTTGAATGTTAATTTTAATTGTTACCAGCATTATTCTAGTGATAGAACACATAACAACTAGTGTTGGGTTTTTCAATTTTTATCAAAAACTAGCTGGCCTGATGCGCGTTCTCATAAAAAATTCTTGATTTTATTATTTGCCACCTCCCACTGAAGTTACACTTCTAATTTCAACCTTCAAGGACTATTAGGGAAGAATTTAGTCCAAGGGCTGTTCCAGCTGATTCGTTGTTTTCTCACACAGTGAGACCTTACTCACCACCTGTCAATGAACATTTCAAATTTAAACCTCCTACGACTATTAGGGTAGAAGCTAGGTTTTTGATTTTATTATTCGCCACCTCCTACTGAGACTAAATTTCAAATTTCTAGCTGCATTGGTTAACAAATGTCATCAACCCTGCATTATTTATTACATTTCATCATACCCAGTAATATGTTTCCTACATACTGCAAGGCTCCGACTGCACGGTAGCCTACATGCAAAGTCTTTGTGTTCCAGACAGCGTAAATAACGCCACTAAGGGGCCTGCCATATGATTAAAAACTGTTGACTTCTATCAGCTATTCCTTTAAGCTGTTTGATCGGCAAGTTCAGTACGTTAGGTCTGTGAAATTGATTAGATAATAATAATTATTGGCCCCCATATTAAAATTTATGGTCAAAAA
This sequence comes from Conomelus anceps, assembly GCA_948455865.1. Lineage (NCBI taxonomy): Eukaryota > Metazoa > Arthropoda > Insecta > Hemiptera > Delphacidae > Conomelus > Conomelus anceps. The sequence goes on along the minus strand of OX418216.1, from coordinate 140,243,926 downwards.
TCATCCCCAATATTCACACAACATATTCCCAAAGTTTCATGCCGGTCTGTCAAGTAGTTTTAAAGTCTATAGGGAACATACATATATACATACATACATACATACATAGACAGACATTCATTTTTATATACATTTTTATGGGTTCTATATCTAACACTGGCAACACTTAAATTTATCACTTGCACTTTATTTACACAAAATAATCACAACACTCACTGATCAGTAATGTCTTACAGAAAAATAAGCAATTAAAAACAGATAACACGATATTGTTCAACTGATAATGAGTTTCCAATGAACTGTACACGAATCAATCACTAAAAGATAAAAGGCCAATAACTGTACAATAAACTGTCCAATAATACTCAAAAAGAAACGTTGAGGAAGAAAAATTAACTTACATAGCACAAGTCCATCAATACAGTAATAGATAAAATAATTATCACTTTTGAACTGTCAAGAGAATTATCACTATAGACAACAAAAGTTCATTGCATGGTTTGTGATAGCGCCAACAGGATTTCACTGTCTGTATTAGCGGGAACTGTCACTACTGCCACTTATCAATGTAGAACAATAACTGAACTACTTGACTGTCACACTTGTTTATCACGACGAATTTCAAAGACAACTCAACTAATCTACAAAAGTGTCCCTCTATATGATTCTCCATAATTGAGATATCATTGGATTTTTCTTTCATCTTCTAAATAAAGAAACTAGCACTTTCTACAATATTCGAAAAGATTCCATTAATGTCTAATCAAACAACTAGAACATTTTACAAATTACCAAGTAAACACTATAAAAGTGTCAAAAGCAGAGTAATTAATTGCTTAAAAGTAAACATTTACATAGCAGATAAGGCCAAGAACCACTGTGCCTTCTTTCTCTCTATTCACTCCAATTTCATACTCTCCACACTACCCCAACCTTAAGAGATTGTTCTGTCCCAGAACAAAAGCACTTATGTTAGTTTGGATCAGGTCATCATATCCGCTTCCAAGCCGTGGTATGCCAAGTTTCCTAACTCCAAGTTGTTGCATTCTGTCTCTCAGCTGAACCAAGCAAGTCCACAATGTGTGATATGATGCCTTCATCTCACATTGTCCCTTAGTCACCAGGTAGAAGAGATGTTCACAAACAGATCCCTTTCACTTGTCTGGATCACTTTCCAAACTGTTGTTGAACTGCGATCATCTGTAGACTTCTCTGGGGACAGAGTATGCTGAAACTGAGCTGCTTGTTTTTCCTTTGCCTTCTTACTGCCACCTTGGTCTGCTGTGATGATGTGCTTCTCCTTATTCTTCCTGTTCCTGTTTGCTTCCATAGCACTGTTGACATTTCCTTGCCAGGTTGGTTGTCCTTGTGCTGATTGCTTCTGGGACCTCACATGTTTCTGGCCAGGATCTTCCTTCTGTTTCTTCCCAAACTGGCTTCTCTCATTCAACCCAGAGATCACTGTAGTCCTCCTCAGCAAACCCTCCTGGGACTTTTTTGCATTGGACTCCATTGAGAAACTGCCCACTTTCCTGTCACTGTTTTCAGATTGATAGATGGTTTTATCTATACTCTTCCTCCTGGTCTATCTTTTCTTCTCACAAGTACAGCATCGAAACTCCTTCTTGGCCACTCCCAACTGTTCCAGAACTAACTCCACAACCTTCTGAATGGTGCTTGCTTCAATACTCTCAGTTTCCATAGCCCTCACTGCAGAGTTTCCTGGCACTGACTGCAAAACAGCTTCGAACTCCAATGCTTGGGCAAGAGCATCTCTCAGTGTCTTTGGTCTGGCTAATTTAACTAGAAGCTGGGTTTGTGTTGTCCTCAATCCACTCAGGAACCTTTCTACTGCTATACTTTCATATATGTTGACATCAACAGAGGGATATGCATTCCTCACAAGTTTAGCAATAACAGCCTCAAACTCCTGCAGTGATTCATTTTGTCCTTGAACTCTTGTGTTGAGTTGCAATAGATATAACTGCTCCAAGTGCTTGTTGCCAAACCTCATCTCCAAACGTTTCCAGAGCTCACTGAAGTTCCACTTTGCAGCTGAAGGAATTAAATGAAGAATTGCTAGCGCCTCCCCTCTGAGATTCATCACCAAGACATAGGCCTTTGTTGTTGACGACCAGCCATGGAACTCGGCTGCTGTCTCAAACAGTGTTTGGTAGTCCTCTAAAGGTGTTCTTCCATCATAGGTAGGCTGTCCAGTGTGCTGAGGTATAACTAACTACTGACTGTTTCTGGAGATCTTCCTCATTGACTTTTCTCAGATGACTATTTGAGGAAAATTTGAAGATTTACTTACTTCTTGAAGTTCCAGTACCACACTTCAGCTGCTTAAGTCGATTTTCTATTGCTTTAAAATCCTCCTTCATAGTTTCCAAGTCTTTCTGGAGTCGACTTTCCATTGTTTTGAAGTCTTCCTTCACCTTAGTGACTTCTTCATGCAATGAAGTAATGTTTTCTTGCAATTTGCTCTCTATGGACGCCATGTTCCCATGAATAACCTCTAGGTTGCCCTCCATGGATGAAATATTCCCTTGTAGCTTACCTTCCATGGATGAAATATTCTCCAATAGTTTACCCTCCATGGATGTCATATTTTCTTGCAGCTCATCCTTCATTGATGTGAATGATGAAATCAGTTTCGTTTCTGAAGTCTCAAAGAGGTAGGTAGCTGGGTCTTTTCCTCCCGCCAATAATGCATCACGAAGCCGGTCTTGTGGAGTAAACTTCTTTCCAGATGTTTCTAGATCACGGTTCTCTAATTCACGTTTGAGATCGGCCACTTTCAAGTCGCACAATGTAATTTTGCCAGCCATTTTTAATAAAACACAAGAAATCCCCGAATTCTGACACCAATTGTATATGGGTTCTATATCTAAAATAACGCTGGCAACACTTGAATTTATCACTCGCACTTTATTTACACAAATAATCACAACACTCACTGATCAGTAATGTCTTACAGAAAAATAAGCAATTAAAAACAGATAACACGATATTGTTCAACTGATAATGAGTTTCCAATGAACTGTACACGAATAAATCACTAAAAGATAAAAGGCCAATCTAATATTAAACAATAACTGTACAATAAACTGTCCAATAATACTCAAAAAGAAACGTTGAGGAAGAACAACTAACTTACATAGCACAAGTCCATCAATACAGTAATAGATAAAAGAATTATCACTTTTGAACTGTCAAGAGAATTATCACTACAGACAACGAAAGTTCATTGCATGGTTTGTAATAGCGCCAACGGGATTTCACTGTCTGCATTAACGGGAACTGTCACTACTGCCACTTATCAATGTAGAACAATAACTGAATTACTTGACTGTCACACTTGTTTATCACGACGAATTTCAAAGACAACTCAACTAATTTACAAAAGTGTCCCTCTATATGATTCTCCATAATTGAGATATCATTGGATTTTTCTTTCATCTTCTAAATAAATAAATAAAGAAACTAGCACTTTCTACAATATTCGAAAAGATTCCATTAATGTCTAATCAAACAACTAGAACATTCTACAAATTACCAAGTAAACACTATAAAAGTGTCAAAAGCAGAATAATTAATTGCTTAAAAGTAAACATTTACATAGCAGATAAGGCCAAGAACCACTGATGTGCCTTCTTTATCTCTATTCACTCCAATTTCATATTCTCTACAATATAGATATAGATGACTGACAAAGTTACATTATGCAATTTGAAAGTGGTCAATCTGGAGTGTCAGTAAGAGGACTATGATCTGGAAACATTTGAAAGAGTATGTATAGACATATTATATTTGGAATTGATCTTAATTTTTCTCATATTTAGTCATTTTTCCCATTGTTATGCGCCCTGTGGCGTCCAGGGCACTTTTCTCGCCACACCCATGCAAGTCATGCAACGGCCCTGGTCAGGGGTCAGTGAAATTTGTTGTTTGCTTGATTTGAGTTGAACTGTAATAGATTCATCCACCATGTTGTCTCACTAATAATGTTTTTGTTCCTAGCTGCGAATTTTCATCTACATCTAAGGATAATGATATTGACAAAGAAATGTTGCCAAAAGTGATCATTATTCAACGTTTGGCCAATTCTGTAAAGAGAAAGGAATTGTCCATTGAAAATATATTGGAATATTTTTATTATACTCAACATACTTGGACTTGTGATTCCTCGGTAGTAAGAGTTTTTTCATTATTTTAAAATTTAAAGGAGGAAGGGTAAGTTAAAAAAATAAAATAAAAATCAACAGTATAGAATAACATACTAAGGAGTCAACTACTATTAACATTAGGATATATTTATATTATATTTGGGATTTTAAACGCTTGTAATAGGAGTGTTTGAGTTAGTGGCTGCTTACTCTCCCTTTACCGCTAAGCCACATCAGGACAGATCCACGAAGATTGCTACACATTCACATTGGAGTGGTTGTCGTCAAAAGTTGAAAGGAGTTTGTACAACTGCGTTCTGTGCAGAAATACATATGTTAGTGACAAAGAGGTTCATTAAGGTGTATTCTCACCAGATTGAAATACACATTTAATACAGTATATTATTATAAATGTCCAGAAATGGGCCAATTACTTCAATAAAGATGTTAGCCTGAAGATGATGGGAGTCAGCTGATTTTACATCAATTTCCTTTTTCAAAAATTTGTAGCATCCTCATTTTACTTAAGATATTCAACAGAATATGCAAAAATGACACAAGAGCATAGCCTACAGTTTCCAGTTTGAAGCGAATAAGCTTGATCAATTGTGTAATAGACTTGAAGTTTCAAAACTTATGTAATTTAGAGTTAAATTCAATATTCTATTCAAATATTCCAGCACCGATGATGGACCCACACGGTCCAAATCTGCCCAGTGAGTAAAATATTTTAATTTTCTAATTAAATATTCGACTGCGTAGTCGTGCAATAAATTAACCCACTTGTGAGTGGAGAAGTTCTACAATGTATCTGAAGAAAGTGTAAACAAATGGATAAACACATGAATTTAAGTGTATTTTTGGCTTGACAACCGATGGTTATTCAACATTATTTTATCAGAATTTAACTCTAAATTACATAAGTTTTGTAACTTCAAGTCTATTACACAATTGATCAAGCTTATTCGCTTCAAACTTGAAACTGTAGGCTATGCTCTTGTGTCATTTTTGCATATTCTGTTGAATATCTTAAGTGAAATAAGGATGCTACAAATTCTTGAAAAAGGAAATTGATGTAAAATCAGCTGACTCCCATCATCTTCAGGCTAACATCTTTATTGAAGTAATTGGCCCATTTCTGGACATATATACTGTATTAAATGTGTATTTCAATCTGGTGAGAATGCACCTTAATAAAACTCTTTGTCACTAACTTATGTATTTCTGCACAGAGCGCAGTTGTTCAAACTCCTTTCAACTTTTGACGACAACCACTCCAATGTGAATGTGTAGCAACCTTCGTGGATCTGTCCTGATGTGGCTTAGCGGTAAAGGGAGAGTGAATTATTTGTAAGTTACCAGTGAAACGTGCAGTTCGTCATGTATACCAAATTTCAAGAACTTCTCTATTATCTGGTGAATGAAACTAGATGTTACCAAATTTCACTCTATGGTAGCCTACTTTATTTTCAAAGCAACACTTGAGTTTTAATGCTTTTGGCATCATCTTCAGTCAGTTGCTAAGACAAAAATTAGTTCAATTTCAGCTCATACCACTTTTATTTTTCTATTGATTACACTTAGATTTCATAGAAATCGACTTTAATCAAAATGAAACACTCTAAATCTTCATTGTCTGCTTCAGCTTGCTCATTTTTGTAATTTGATTCATTACAGTACCGTAGATGATTATGGAGCTTGGATGTGTCTCAGTATTGCATTATTTATCAATACTTCTAATTTTTAAAGTTGAAAGTGAATTGACTTGATTATTATTCTTTATAAATTAGTAACATTTCTTCCTCTAAAAAGAGTTTTGATGATTTTTTCTCTATTATTTGTATTCAGATTTATTTGATTTTAAAAATATACTTGACGCCATCAAATAAGGGGGCTGTAATCAATTGCTGAGTTGCCAGATATGAGACCATGTCAGCAGCTCATCTTAGGGAATTATTACCTTCAATGTTAAATTGGCAGAACTAGCCATACAATATTGCCTAGATTACATCTGTCAGTAGATTTTTTGTAATCGCAGTCAGTCTTTTTCTGCAACGCCGCAATTCATTTCATTTTCCTTATTTGATGGCATGGAGTATGAATAATCACAATTTTTTATTTTCCATTTCTCAATCATTAATCTTTTGTCACAGAGCTTAAAAGGACGTTCATATCTTAGAGTTAAGAATGAATTGGCTTCTAAGGAAGAGAAGAATAAAGAAACACAAACAGTATATCATCACGATGGAGTTACTGTCAGTTTAACAGGAGCTCTCTATATAGAGGAGATAGAATATTATTCTCGTATGGATAAAAAACTTTATAAATTTGGTAATTAGAGTATTCAAATCTTCCTTCTTCATTACTTTCCAACTTTGATTCATTCAGTTTACAGCTTCAAGCAAAGATGTAGAACAATTTCAGTTATCATCGAGTATATGGGTAATTGCTTAATTTCATTTTCTCTCAACTGATTTCATGAATTTCACAGTAGGCTACAAAGTGTTGTACTCAATGGTAATTGAAATCAAACTTAAAGAATATTGAAACATTTCTGAAAGCTTCAGGTCTGTATTTATGAACCCACTTGAAGCTTTTTCAATTCAAGTGAAACTAGAAAAGCCAAAAAATGGAATAACAAATAGAAGAAGCCTCTCAAATGCTTGTCAAGTTCCTTTCAATATGAGGAAGTAAGCCTCACGGTAGCTTAATAAGCCACAGTGTTAGCCCCAGTGTAGATGTGGAGGTGTAGGAATGAAAGCGGAGGGAGCATGAGTGAACATTGGCTCTAGTATATCTATAGTATTTAGCACACAAATTAATGATGATATCTTATCGGTATTGCTGATGATACTAGAGAAAGTTTGTGTGCCCAAGACTATAGATGTGAGGATGTATACAATACGTTGTAGTGATTGTTATGATTATGTATTCAAGGTTCCCATTTTAGCTTCACTTTTCAATTATGAGCGTTTGATGTTATGAGCTTGAGCTTGCAATGGAGAAATGCTTTCAGAAGTAGTGAAATGAATTGAGGTCTTACAAGTAGTTCCCTTCATTACAGCAACAGCTGAACGACCTTTTATCGCTCCCATCGTACCTGAGACTGAGGTATACAATAACCAGAAGCGATTGAACAACTCAATCATTCTGCAGGCCCATCGAAATGTTTTAGATGAATTAGACATCCGACCAGTATTAATTTAATGCCATAACAGGAATGTTCATGCTCCCACCACTTTCTTCCATCTCCATGAATGTAGAACGTCTAGAATATCGTCTCTATAATACCATGTTAAGCTATCATACAGAGTGTCCCATAAAAAAGTGACCTGATACCCAGGCGGTAACCAAGAAGATGGATCAAGATGATGCTTTCCTCCCCACACACATTCATTCACTGAAATTCACTTTCTTTATCCAACATCAATCCCATCACATGAATCATAATCAAAATCACTTTTCCAGTCTCATTTCAAACTCCTAACTTTTTTTATTAAATGTTAGAATTCAGAATTTATTTGATAGGTCTAAATTACTTTTTGCAGGTGGCATAATTGAATTTCTGGACAATAAAAATGAACTCTCCCAAAAAGAAACAGAGAAGAACTCGTAAGTACCTATTGTTATGGGCTCTTATGTTGAGTCTATAGTTTTAAAATAAATGATTTTAAAGACAGATGCTAAATTGATTTAGAAGGTGAAATGAGGAGAAAAGAAATAATGCCTTTATACTCCTTTGCACACCAAATAACCATTAAATACCTGTCAATACAAACTCTGAAAACAAACACTCCTAATATAATCTTGCTATTTTAAATCACAATTAATCCACAAATATTTCCAATTACATTATCCCCCAAAATTACATAGAAAGGTTCACACATACCTTTATATTCAAAGTTAGTCTTTTGATATCAATTTTACCGGTTTTTTACTTTTGTTAATTGAATAATATGGCCACAACGATGTGCGCACTTTCACTCGAATAATAAAATGTGAATAAACTTTGTTACCTCAGTTTGATGAGTGTTCAAAATCAAATCAAATCAAATCAAATCAGCTTTATTCCTAAACATTATGATACATTCCTTGTTACAACGTGATTACAATAATTATACAATATTACAACTTAATGTTCAGGTACAAGTTACATTTTATATTATATAACTATTTCATATTAAATTACAACAACTTAACACTAGAAATGTAACAAAAAATATATTGTTTGGTGCAAAGAGTTGGTCCTAATAGGAATCTGCAAACATAGGCATTTACTACCTGTGCGTTTGCAGAGTTGCCATCCAAAAGAAACATCTTTGGACCTGATTTAGTGTAATGCACTAGTAGATTGTTTTTATGATGAGAGAAAAAAAAGGCAAAAACAATAATTGAGCAGTAAATTGGGTTGAGATAAATATTGAAATTCACAAATTCTATTTTTGAATGTTTGCATTTTGGAACTATCTTATTATTATAGTAATGCTATGATGGCCGGTTTTTCAAAGTGGGAAGTGACGGTGATGGGTGATAAGTCAGTCGATTAGAAAACAGTCAATTAGAAGTCAGTCAGTTAGTCAGTCGGTCAGTGGGCTATTAGTCAGTTAATCAGTCATTTATTAACTGAGGAACAAGTTAGTCAGTCACTGGGCTAGTCATAGTCAGTACGCTGAAACTGATAACTCGATTTTATAATTATGTCAGCATCATTTATTGATGACATAAGTAACCATTTTTTAACACGCTGTTTCATTATAGATAGAGACGGCGATTGGAATATCTGAAGGTTACTAAAAAATTGACATATATTACGATAGATAACTTGAGATATATAAAAACAATTAGTAGATGAGAATGAGAAATTTAACTGTTGAGTAGCTATACCAATCTGCGAAGAATACCTGGTGTAGTGAGAATGAGAAACTTCCTGAAAGACGCTATTGAAATTTTTGTAAATATGAGTGAGAAGGCTTTTAATAAACAATTGACGGACAGTGAGGACAGATATTTCTCGAAATAAGGCATCAGTTGGGTAACGAGAGTTTTTGTTAAAGCCAACTTTCAACACTGATTTTTGAATGATAATCAGAGGATCAAGAACACTCCTGTAACTACCTCCCCACGCAATAATACCAAACGACAGCAAAGATTGGATGTAAGCAAAGTAAACAGTTTTCATCTCCGTGTTTGTTAAAACTGCATTCATCAATCTAAAAGCATAGATGAATTTTCTTATTTTATTTTTCAAATATTCAATGTGAATGCTCCATTTCAACTGGCTATCAAAAAAGACTCCTAAGTACTTGTATGAATCAGTTTTATCAATGCACTCACAGTCACAGTTGACACTCAGATAATCACCACAAGTATGGATTTTCAAGTTACATAGATTATAAGCTGTGTATCTACTTATGGAAACCGGCATGAACCTGGTTTTAGAAATATTAAGGGAAAGTTTGTTCTGGTCCAGCCATTTTTTTATATACATGAGATCGTGCATGGCTCTATTCTTGACCTCTAGCCACGTTGGTCCCTGGAGGAAGATAAGGGTATCATCCGCAAAAAGAAAGAGTTTTCCAAAAATATTCAATTTAGAGATGTTATTTACATAAATCAAAAATAAAATTGGCCCAAGGTTACTACCTTGGACCACTCCATAGTCTACAGGCAACACTTCACTGGAAACAACCTCCCCACTGGCACTGTCACAAATGGAAACAAACTGGCGTCTGTTTGAAAGGTAACTTTTGAACCAAGAAAGAGCATTACCTCGAACTCCAATTGTTTCAAGCTTGGTCAATAGTTTTGAACGATCAACGGAATCAAAGGCTTTTTTAAAGTCAAGAAAAATCAGCATTGGGTGCAACCTCCTTGAAATTGAACCATGTAATTCTCTATTCACATCATATAGTGCATCAGAAATGTTCTTGTCTTGGCGAAACCCATATTGGCAATTGGTCAGTATATTATTGAATTCAAGAAAATGCATCAGCTGATCCTTTACAATTTTTCCAATTATTTTCGTGAAAACTGTCAGCAAGGATATTGGACGGAAATTATTCTTATCAGTGACATCATTTGACTTGTATAAAGGAAAAACTTTAGCAATTTTGAAACACTCTGGAAAACAACCCGATGTGATAGACAAATTAACAATATGCAAAAGAGGCTCACACAACACATCAAAATTTTCCTTAAGTATATCAGCAGTAACTCCATCGCAGCCTGGTGCAGACCCACCCCTAAGACTGAATACGTAACGCCGCAAGTCCATTTCAGTAATTGGTTGTAGTGTAAAAGTACAGTCAAGTCGGTAGTCATTGTCATCCACCACTGGGTCCCCACCACAATCAATAGCGTCGGCCAGTAAGCTTCCAACATTTGAAAAGAAGATATTAAAATCGTCTGCCACTTTTTTACAGATTGTTGGCCTATCATGTTGTGAAGTAGGGTCTGAGATAAATTTATTCAATGGAAATGAATCCTTCTTTTTCGATTTTCCTCCTAGCTCATTGATTAGTGTCCAAAATTGTTTAGGATTTTGAGAGGCTTCATTTAATCTTGAACGAAAGTAATTGCGCTTAGTTTGTTTTATGCTATTATTCAAAGATTGCTTTAAATTTCGATAAAAGGTGTTCAATTCCACATTAAAAGGTTGTTTCTTCGTCTGTCTATGTAATTTGTCTCTAAATCTAATTTGTCTTATCAAGTCTACAGTTATCCAAGGCTTAAGTTTTTTAAATCTGGTTGAATTTTTATTTATTGGTTTTTTAGCAGACTTAACACAATTGCTCACTATTCTATTGAACATGCTTGAACACAGGTCAATGTCGCCATTACAATTGATGATGGGTTCCCAGTTGGAATTAGTCAAGTAGTGGGTTAGTAATGTCTTGTCCAAGTAAGTCTGCGGTGGTCCAGTCGCGAGGGCGGTTATTCGATTTTGCAATGAGCCGCCAGCGATAGCAAGGCCGGTACTATAGTGGTCAGTGACAACCGTTTGGATCACAGCTGATTTTATCTCATTGTTGTTATCATACTTTATAAAAATGTGATCCAGACAGCTTTTTGAATGAATGGTTTCCCTTGTTGGCTTGTTAATACACTGGGTATATCCATTACCAACCAGGCAATTCAAGTACTTATCAACAAGGACATTTCTTTGTAATAAGTCAATATTGATATCTCCTAAAAAAATACAATTTTTATTTTTATCAACTCTACTCATATAGTTCTCGAGTTCATCGATAAAGATATTTGGGTCACTGTCAAACGTACGATAAACAGCAAGTACGTGGAATTTTTTATTAAAGTATGTGAAATCCAAACCAAGCCCATAAACGTCACCAAGAGTAATTTGTGATACAGTAGTAGTGAGTCGTTTGTTTATGTAAATGGTCACTCCGTCATTCTGATTTCGTTGAGTAGTCGTTTGGAATAAGTCAAATCCATCCAACACCGTCCCCCCACCATCGTCGTCCAGCCAACACTCAGTTAACACTATAATATCCAAATGCTTGATAAAACAATTCAAGCTAATTAGCAGTTCATCCAAGTTTTTATTGATACTTCGAATGTTTGTTTGAAAAACGCATAACTTATCATTGTTAAATGTATTTTTGAAAAAGCTAATGTAGTTTTGATTTGAACTCAACTCAATACTGTCAATAACTAAATTTGAAAATCTATCATCATCATCATCAGCGTCGCTAAACATAGGTCAATACTACTGCTCGTCCACCCACCTGACAACAAATACAATATTACGTTCGTATCGTTAATATAAATCATAAATTAATAATATAATAAATCCATAATATTCACCGTATACGTCTATATTGTGTAGAATAGGCAGCCCATGCTATGCATTCTTTAAAACAGCATTCAGCAGCATTTTATCTTTAAAATAGTATTCAATTTCCATAGACATATTGTTAAATGTAGTTCATAGTATATAATATATCTTGTATGTCTACGGAAAATTATTCAAAGAAGAAAGAAAATTATTCGTTAATTATTCAAAGAAGAAAGAAAATTATTCATTAATTATTCAAAGAAGAAAGAAAATTATTCATTATTACGAAAATTATTCGTTAAATCGAAAATTATTCATCAATTTACGCATACTGGAAATGTAGGAATGTAAAATTATAATTATTACAGAAGCTAGATGAATAATAGTGTCTATGGAAAGACGGGGGAGGCAGACAGCGTGAGTAAGAGATAAGATATGAACGAAAGGAAAGTAATGAAAGAAAAAAAAAATAAACTGCTTGATATACCGTACTGTAATTTGGTCTATCAATCCTTCCCTCACCTACCTCCCCCTCATCATCATTAGACCGTTGATATAATCACTTGGATTTTGATTCAATTATAGCGGAAACAGATTTACAATCTCTCTCAATCCTCATAATAGGTTGTAAAATAAATAATTTGTATATAATTTTCTATTCAATATGAAACTCTTAAACTTCAATATAATAGTAATCCTTCTATGCCAAACTTACCTATCATTAAGCCGTAAACATGAATGAATAAAGATGTATAGACATGGATGATTAAATACAGAATGATTAGGTACTCTGAATAGAATGTGTTTGTGTTGAAATACAATGCTACTGCATTCTCTGATTTTAGATTTTGGTTTGGATAACGCTCATCTTTTTAAAGTCATTATTAATTATCATTAACTACTTGCCTGCGATCTGAAACCGCATAATTCTTCCACTCATCCAATAGATTCAAATTTCTCACACATATCACATAGTATATCCATATCCAGACATCTTCATCGTTATGACATGATTCCGTCAATATTTGTTTCCTTTTATTCCTAATGTTCTTAGCTTCAATAGTATCCTAATATACTGTTTGAGTACTTAGCCAATATAATTACAATTTATAGCAGCATTAAAATAATAATGAATGATTAAATAAGAAATAAATAACTACGATGAAAACTACATTAAACTCCATTGTTTGCTTTCAAGTGATAGCATAAAAGAAAAATTTATCATCACACTATGAGTGTTCAAGGAACTATTGTATCTAAAAAATTGTATATTTAAATAAAAATGCAAATGTGAGCCTTAAATAAAACAAAGTATACATGTAAACTATTATGAAGTTATTTCTCTTCAATGATTTCATAGAAAGCATGCTATCGTAATAAGTATCCATAAATAGTGCATGAATCAAGAAAATTGGTTCCTTAACAAAACAGTAATAGTCCAATATGCCATACTGACATAAACCAAATTTGTTAATATTCTATAAGAGAAATAAAATTAATATGAAATAATAAATGAATAAAAAACAAGAATTCCACTATTGTTTGAACAAAGAGTAATTTTTCCAATATTCTGTTAATGGTTCGACTTACATTAATCTGCGTCCCGACCTACTTCACCTGGAGCGTCAGTCTTGACTTGGGAGTCGGCGTCGACGTCAGCGTTAGCATACTTGGCGAGGTCATCGATCGAGGTTACACGAACAGCCTCAGAGCCCTCAGTCCTCTTGACCACGACCTTGCCGTTGAAGAAACCGACGAATGCTATTTTCTTCTCCCTGCGAAGTCTTCTCGCCTTGCCCATGAGTTCTTTATTGATAGGTGTAAGGTGGTCGTTAATGTAGACTTTGCTGGGTGTGAGACTAGGGTGCACATCAGTCGCGTTGAGGCCTCGCCTTGTCCTCGCTGCCATCATCCACTCCTCTTTCGTTAGCCGAGAAGAGAATTGTACTATAATTGGTGGATGAGTGTGCACTTTTTTGGAGAATGCTCGCAGCCGGTGTGCAATAGAGATGTCCGCAGGCCTCCAGGGTACGGACAAAGCGCCCGCAACATTTTGCAGGCATTCATATATGCTTTCTTTGGGGGTCATAGGCATTCCCACAATTTCAATGTTGGCACAGCGAGAATATTGCTCAGCGTCCTGCAGTCGAATTATCATACGTCGCATTTCGCACGTCACCTCATTATTGGATCGTTCCAGTTCGCTACACCTCTCCCGCAAGTTTTCCTTCTCACTTTCAAGGCGGTTGACACTCTCTTGTAGGTTTTTAATATCTTGTCGTACCGCGTTCATCGAAGTCAACAATCGGCCGATTTTTTCGTCCATATTTTTATTTATTTCAATTTTCACTGCACTGATGGCATCCAGTATAGCCGACGTGTTCTCAGAATTGGTTGATGTAGTTTCCCCAGAGCAATCGTCGCACTTCCATGCTGTTCCACTGGCAATCATGGCATTGAGCTTTGCCACAGTACGAACTCGGCAGCATGCCGGATGATACTCAGCTGCACACAATGAACATTTGACAGCTTCCTGAGATTTGGTAATGGACTGCTTACACTTTCCACACACCATATTTGGATAATATGTCTTTACATACGAGCGGTCAATTGGAAAAATAACGTTAAATTATATGTATAGCAACAACCTTCTAACAATTCCAATGAATATTTGATGAATTGAAACGCGATTTAACAGAACAAAACAGTTCAACTTGAAAAACTTCTAATGTTCAAACTTTTTAGAGGTTAAAAATACAATATGACGGTAGCATACCGGTAGAAGAACGTTTGCAGGTACAGGTAGGCACGCAGAGCTTATCTATCTGTTGACCATTCTGTTCGGCTGTCCGATAGCAACTGAATGGCAGTTAGGTTATGAATTTGGCAGATAGTTCCCTTTATGGCAATTGGTATTTGGCAGTAAGTATGGTAATTGGCAGCAGTACATTGTCATTGTGTATGCAGGGCCGGACTTGGGGTGTCTCCACCCCCCCCCCCCTAACCATCACTAACCAGTACAGTATAACCTGTTTTTGATACCTATGATGAAGTAAAGAAAATAAAGTAAAAAGCCCAATTAACTTTTGCAGATTATATAGGCTAATATTAGTATTTAAAAGCACACTGATATCTTACATGATTTTATAAGAGTTGGAAGTTTGTACAATAGCATTCTTTAGATAAGAGGTGTCCTTTTTGAAACATCTTAGCAAATGAATTGATTATATTCCTGTATTTCTTGTTCCATGACGAACTGCGTTGTTAATATTAACTTTTTATATGACATTTAACGACTTGCAGTCAAATATTCAATAAGAATATTTGACTGCAAGTCGTTAAATTCCACATAAAAAGTTAGAATTGATTATATCATCATAGTTCAACCTAACAGTAATGTCTTATCAGAGCATAGCACTGCGCACTGTTGACTAGTCTGTCTTGTCATTGACTTGATCGCAAGTAATTCTTAATCCTTTTTAGAAGAAAACTATCTATCCTTTTCAAACTAAAAATATTCTATGTCTTTTATTTTGTATGCTACTTGTTTACTCACTATTTGTTTTTCACGACTTGTTTACTCACGACTTGTTTTTCTCATCACTGTTTGTAATAGTTGCTTTTATTTTCTAACAAATGGAAAAATTTCTTTATTTTTGCTGCCCCCCGAAACTTGTCGCCCTGTGCAGGGCAATTACAGCACATTCATGAAATCCGGCCCTACGTGTATGTGAGAAGATGGATTTAAAAATATTCTCAATCAAATATGGGTGGAATAAGTGAACGTAGCTCACCAATATGAAATTGTCAATCAAAACATAATCCAGAAATGAATCTAAAAACGTACGTCAAAAACATAAATTCATGGATTCGTGAACATGAAGTCAGAAACATTGAGACAAATTCATAAATTTGTGGTCCAAATCATAACTTCCAATTCGTAAAACGTGAATTCGTAAATTTGTGGTTTCGTGGATTTGTATATGATGTGTCTTATATTGCTGGAAGATTAAATGACGATTGACGATTTGTCAAATTTCAGTAATATAGATCGTCACTACAAGATTAAAACCACGAAATATAACAATTTAATATAATATTTTCTCTCATCATGAGTGATTCCAAGTCATAAAAATTAATCAAACTTTTATAGTTATTTATATTGACATGTTTATCCAAAATCTGGACTGGTAACTGCTTTCAAAATTAACGTATTACTGTGATACTTTCTATCAACTTCAAAAAACGTAATACCTTTTTCACTGGACTTAACTGTAAAACTAAACAATTAGCTTGATGAGAAACAGATGAAATTGAAATAGTGTGCAATTACTTCTACAATCTGTTTGATCTCCAATATTTGTATGAACTATTCTAACAACTAGTGATTTATTCAACAGCACATCCACCTCAATTAAGTAATGCAAAAAATTATGTAACTTTTCAAAAGATTAAAGATAATCTGACAGGTTGTGAACTAACCTTATTAAGGTGCCTTTACACCAAAGTTGACGACTAAAAGTTGCTCTTCTCAAATTTTGAGCAGCAAGTGGAAAACTTGTTGCCAAAGAATTGGCGTGATAGGCGGCAGTGTCAATAATTAGACAGTAGCGTCAAGGATGCCGCAGGAAGAAGATGTAATTATTGCTGCAGCTGCCTGTATCTATAGCCAGCCACTGTACAAGAGGTCCACGAAGAAATTGGATGAGACCCTCATTGAAGGCAAGGAATAGGTACAGTGGAAGTGATATGATATCTGATCTCCAAGAAGATGATGTCGATCCATTGGGTGTTGAGCTGAGGTGCAATGGGAGTGTCAGAACCTTTCTTAGAATGACCAGTAGTGATTTTGAGTACCGCATTTGATTTCAATGCTCGGACATGAAATTAAGAAACTTGACACAAACTACAGGAGAGCAGTACCTGTCCTAGGAAAACTAGCAGTTATATTATATTTTTTTGCTACTGGTGATTCATGCACAAGTCTCGGTTACTTCTTTAAAATCTCAAAATCAATCACTGTTTGTGATAGAAGTTTGTAAGGTATTGATTGATATCAAGGACAATATCAATATTATTTTTTATGATAGTTTGACATTAAAAAAAAAAAAAATTAAAGGAGAAAAGATAACTTTAATGAAATGATGCCCAAATATTGACTACTCTTGACTGCTCGTCATCTACTGAAAAGTTTAAAATAAAGTTTTCACTTTAAACTCAGAAAATTTGAAATTTTATACAAGTTATCATCTCTCCCTCCTGTTGGGCCAAAGAAAGACGTACCGTATTTAGATTTCGGTCAGTTAGAAGTATAGTAATAGCTCCTGCTAATACAAGTAAAGAAAGTAGCAGTAGGAAGGCGTTTTAATCAAGAGAAGTCGGCGCCAAATTTTCTATGAAGTTCTAAAATATAACAGATTTTCTCATTAACTTCTTAAAATATTTGGCGCCGTTTTGAAAAGATTCGCTCTCACTACAGCCTTCCATCTTGACATTCAGAAACACAATGAAAACACAAAAAATCACCGTTAACACCTGTAGCTGAAATACACACGCGGGACACCTACACACCGATATATTAGTGCGGTGGGGTGCTAGCGTCCGTCACGTCCAGGGGTGTGGAGGAGGAAGAGTTCTCCATTAGTTTTCCACAAGTTGCTAGCGCAAACCGCGCAGCAACAAGTTTTCCACTTTTAGTTGTCAACTTATTTGATCTTTACTGACACTCTGCGGGAAACCTGAATTCAGTGGAAGACTTGTCTCCACTAGTGGAAGACTGACTAAGTTGCTGCATTTTATAGAAAAAGCAACTAGTTGCTGCAACGAATGGAAAACTTAGTGGAAGACTTTGGTGTGAACGCGGCTTCAAGCTAACTTCGATTTTGTTAAAATACTAGCCTGCAGAAATTACCAACTTTGTTCTTTTCAATATTCTCTTGATAAATATTTCATGATTGACATTTCATTATTGAACAGTGAACAAAATAATATAATGAATCTGAAGTTACCTTTTCTTGAACAGAACAAAGTAATTTGTAGGTTATACATCCACAATAACATCAACGTAATTCAAACATAATTATCAGTGGCTAAACTCGATAATTGAACTACATATTAATTTAAGACTTTAAAATGAAAAAAGCCCCAAATCGAGCATTGAAAAATATTTTCATGGCATGTTATGGCGGTTTGCTAAGTTCTCAGAGCCACGAGAAGTATGGAGTTAGCTTGCAGACCAATCAATTGACAAGTAAGGTAATGATGCTGCACAATGTGAAGAAAAATGACCTCATAAGGAATCGGTAGTCAGATTATAAAATGACATCTACTATCACTCTACCAAATTAGCGTTAAGAATGAAGCTTGGGGCCTGCACAGAGGGAGCCTTTCACATTTGTATTTAAACACTAGCTCAAAACTTTAGACAGAGAGAAAAGACGAGAAGAATGAGTGTTCTTTCTTTTCTAAAAACTGACCGTGAGAAGTGATCAGGTTGAAAGATGTAAGCAAGAGTAAAGCAGTATTTTACTGTACTTGACTGGTTACTGCAATGGAATGAAATAACTTGCATATGCATAGGCTATAATACGAATATCTATCACTAAAATCTTCCAAAACTATTTTAAATCTACATCTACAGAAAATTCACACATGAAGAATTATTCTGAGAATTAACTATTGAACAAAAAAGACCAAATTTAGACGGAAAAATAATTGGCTAATACTCTATTACGTAACATTAACACTAGAATAATGCTGGCAACACTTCAAAGTTATATCATTCAAACTCTGTTCAAACAATAAACTAGCAGCAGACACTAATAATATGTGATTATCAATCAATAAATCAGTTGAACAAACAGTTCGATAACATTGAACTGTCAAAACATATTTCAATGACAAAATTAAGCACTGTTAAAAACTGATCAATAGCTTTCAAGTAAGCCAACCAATAACAATATTATTGTTGTGGATATACATTTTTCGTGAACTGCGGTAGAACCATTCATATGTATAAACTTGCTGTGCAGAACTGACCTTTTTTGAGTCGCGGCGGACGCGTTTCGAACTAAGTCGTTCTTCTGTTGAAAGATGACTTCTGTCGAAGAACGTAATAGTTCGAAACGCGTCCGCCGCGACTCAAAAAAGGTCAGTTTTGCACAGCAAGTTTATACATATGAATAGTAACATAACAATAAATATATTGTTCAATAAACTGTTTAATAACTGAATAATAAATGTCCAGTAGACTGTTCAATAGCTCAATAATGAATGCCCATTAAACTATACAATAAATCAAAATAGTAATCAATAAACTTGCTGATACAAATTCAAAAGAATATCATTAAAAAGAAAATCACTGCATGGGCCGAATAGCACATCTATTGGTCTTTTGTTATCCTTTGTTTTTATCCAATCAACTTATTTAATTGACTTCAAATCAGCTTTAAGAATTTAAATTCAATGCAATTTATTAAATAATGAATTTATAATAAATTTTATTTTTTTATTTATTTGTTTTTTATTCTTGGAATGTATGTAGACTGTTAGATCTGTTTTGTATAGAAGAAAATGAGCGAACTAGTTGATTACAATGAGGACTCTTAAGCTTTTATTATTGATTTTCAAATCTCTCTACTATCTTTATTTATTATTAGTATATTAACTTATTTAATGAACTTATCCTTTGGTATGGGATGTAGAAAACCTTCTTGCTTCCCAGCTTTCCTATCTACCAAAATACATGGCATACAATGACTTATGTAGTTTTGAACTTTAGCTTCAAGATCTGTAATGTAGTATTCTAGTCTAATCGATTCTATGGTCTTTCTTGTTGCATAGTTGCCTGTTTATGTGCTTTTTCGATAATTTCACATTGCATCTGTTCTGGTAAGACTAGCAGGTTTCTTCCATTCTCTGATTTGTAGAGAATTCCTTCAACAATAAAGTAGTCTTTGTAGGGTTGATGTTTGAGAACCTCTGTTATCGCTTTTATTTCTCCATCTTTCTCTTGAGCTTCTTGAATCTTCAGGATGGTGTTCTTTCCAGCTATAGTCATCACTGGATATCTGCTCAATGCATCAACATGATGCATCTGAATGCCTGGGCAATATTTTATTTTATGATTAAACTCTTCAATAAGTAAAGCCCATCTTGTTACCCTGGTGGCTAAAACTCGTTTATGCATTATTCTTTCGAAGGCACTATAATTGGTCACTATTAGAAAGTTCAGACCCAAAAGATGAACTCGAAATTTTTTAGGGCTTTGACAATAGCCAGAACTTCCAATTTGTAACTTATGTACTTCTTTTCAGCATCTGTTATCTTCCTGCTCATATAGTGGACTGGATGAAACTGATTGACTGCTGGATTTTTTTGTAGGAGCACGGCCCCATAACCATCCTGACTTGCATCAGTGTGAAGTTTAGTTTCATATTCGGGGTTATATATCTGTGAAACTGGAGTATTGACCAATACTCCTTTGAGTTTCTCAAATGCTATCATTTCATTGTGGGAGGATTGAAACTGTCTATCTCTCTGAAGTAGATCACTCAATGGTTTGGCTATGATTGAATAATTTGGAACAAACTTACGAAAATATCCTGTTAGACCAAGAAAGCTTTGTACATCTTTGATAGACTGAGGTTGGGGAAAGTTTGTGACAGCTCGGGTTTTATGTTCACTTGGATAGACCTTTCCACCTTCAATGACATGTCCTAAGTATTCAACTCTGTTCTTCATAAAACTGCATTTTTTCATATTCAATTCAAAACCATATTCACTTGCTGTTTCCAACACAAGGTGAAGTCGGTCCAATGCTTCTTGGAAATTTGAAGCTGGTATGATTAGATCCTCTAGGTAAAGCAATACTATACCATCTCTTACAAGATCTCAGAATACTGAATTAATAATTATTGCTGGAACACTGATGGAGAATTACATAATCCAAAAGAGACTTTACAGAATTAATATTGTCCATTGTGTATAACAAATGATGTGTACTTTCTACTCTCTTCATCTACTGACACATAAAAAAGAAACATTTTTCAAGTCAAGTGTACTAAATAGTTTAGCGGTACTCAGTCTGTCCAGTTGATCCTTAATTAAGGGTAGTGGATATCTGTCTTTGACAATCATGGAATTAATTTTCCTATAATCAATACAAACCCTGGATGATCCATCTTTCTTTTTCATTACCACAACAACTGGACTAGGATATTCTGATGAACTCAGTTCGATGATGCCTTCTTGTAACCATTGTTCAACTTGACTTTTTGTTGTATAAATGGAAGTCAGCAAGGTCTATGAAAGATTAGAACTTCTTCTTTCAATATTATGGTCATTTTTACATCGGTTGTTCTAAATTTCTTAGGCTTATAGCTCATTACAATATTTTGTATGGCATTGTGGACTGGAAGATCTTTTATGGGACTAAGATCGAGTTCTTCTACCTTTTTAATAACATCTATTTGATATATGTGCGAAAATTGTGGCTCTTCATTGGGCTTGATGGAATCCTTTTTTTTTTTTTGTAGATTATGTCTTGGAGACTCCAGTTAAGGA
Organism: Conomelus anceps; assembly: GCA_948455865.1. NCBI lineage: Eukaryota > Metazoa > Arthropoda > Insecta > Hemiptera > Delphacidae > Conomelus > Conomelus anceps. Next base: position 140,222,398 of record OX418216.1, on the reverse strand, counting down.
GTATAAGACAAGTCAGATCAACAATATTATACACTAGATAACATAATTACTTCAATTAGTTGAGGTGAGGCTTAATTTTGATGTGAAAGGAACTCTTGTACACTATAAAAAGCTTTATCAACTAAATATTTCTTCAATTGTTTTTTAAATATTTCTATATTTTCAAGACTCTTCAAAAACTGCGGTAGCTTGTTGTAGAATTTCCTACCAATATAACTAGGTTTTTGTTTGAATAAGCTACTATTGTGACTCACCAAGTGATAATCTCCTCGGCTTCTTGTATTATAATCATGTACATCAAGATTTTGGTTAATATCATTCGTTTTTACATATAAAGTAGCTTCATACACATATAAGCAGGGTACAGTTAGGAGACCAAGTCTCTTGAACAATGGCCTACATGAATCTAATCTATTCACTCTTTCTATACACCTAACCACTTTCTTTTGGATCTTAAACACCCTATCAAGAATTTGTTTTGATGAATTACCCCATACTAAGATAGCATACCTAATATGTGACAGTAAGAGCCCATGGTAAGCTGTAAAAAGTAACTTTTTGTCATTCAATCTAGCGAGCTGTCGCAGGACAAATACCCCAGATGAAATTTTACTACATATTTTCTCAATGTATGGAGTCCAGGTCAATCGTCTATCCAACGTAACTCCTAGAAATGCAATTTTTTCTTCCTGGTCTAATTGATTATCGTTTACAAACACGTTTATAGCCCTATCTTCATTTAAATTATGTTTGTTTTTGAATTGAAGGTATTGGCATTTTTTACTATTTATAGTTAATTTCAACTAATTTAAAAATTGGACAATGGACTGCACACCTATATGGGCACTTATTTCTAAATTATCTAGAATGGAATTGCTGAAAATGAGTGATGTATCATCGGCAAATAAGAGGGCTCTACCACTGATTAATTCTTTAGGTAAACGGTTGACATATAACACAAAAAGAAATGGACCTTGTATTGACCCTTAAGGCACTCCAGCTTGCACCTCTAATTTATTAGATTTATTCTTTACTATACTATTACCAACTACTGTAGTTAGTTCTACACATTGTTTTCTCCCAATAAGATATGATTCAAACCATTTCAGTTCAACCCCATTTACACCTACATTTTGCAGTATTTCCAATAAAGTTCTATGATTAACACAATCAAATGCCTTTGACAGATCTAAGAAGATTGCAGTAGCTTTATCACCTGAATCTATTATATCTATTAGTTTTTCAACTAGAGAAACTATGGCTGTCTTTGTTGATCTCCCTTTCTGGAAGTCATGCTGTTCATCACAGATAAAGTTAGCTTCTTGAAGGTGCAGAAGTAACCTATTTAGAACTACTCTTTCAAAAATTTTACTTATTACATTTAAAATACTAATGGGCCTATAGTTTTCTACCTTTTCTCTATCACCACTTTTGAAGATTGGCAAGATCTTCCCCTCTTTTAAGTTATCTGGAAAAACACCTTGTTCTAATGAATGATTGATCAGATGAATCAAAGGGTCTAACAATTGATCTTTACATTCTTTCAGAATTTTACTGGATACCCCATCCATTCCTACAGTTTTTTTATTATTTAAACTATCAATGATATTTGACAACTCGTCTTGGCATACTGGGTGGAATTTTAATTCGTTCTGAATCCCCTCAGTATTCCTCATGTTTGCATCACTAATACCTGTATTAAGAGATTTTTGAAGATCCTTAGCAACCAGTTGATAATATCTGTTAAAGAAATTACAAATGTCTACACTATCATCAATATATTTGTTATTTTCGTTAATTATTCTGGGGACACTAGTATAAGCATCTACATGAGCTACTTCCCTATTTTTGTTTATTACATCCCACACTGCTGTGGTAAAGTACACACTATTATTCAAAATTTCAGCTGTTTTCTTACATTTCGCTCTTTTCACTTCTCTTGTATAATTTTTCTTTAGAGCTTTGTAATTGAGGCATTCTCCGGAAAAAGGGCCCATGGCATGAAACATGGTTTTGAGAAAAAGCCAATTGAAGTTTTTGCTTATATATTGTAGTTTAGTAAAAGTTAATAGTCATTTTATATGCTCTTTAGTGTAACTATTGTTATTCATCTAAGACATTACAAATAATAACACAGCAATTTAATTAAAGGAATTCTGTATTTTCACAATTTTTCTACATGATGTTATGGGCCCTTTTTTGATAGAACAATAATTTTTTAAGAAAAATTCCACCATTATCATTTGAATGTCATTTTTCTATGTAAAAAATGTCACAAAACTAGTGAAGTAGCATATTTGAAAAATAAAAATCATTACAAAGATAAAAAAACATTGCATATACTGAAAAAAGTCCTTACTGTGTGTTTCAAACTCGCCCTTCATCAATAATCATCTCTATCCACTGTCTATCTTCTTCATTCAAATACTTGAATAAATCTTTAACATCCTTTACTTTTTCCTTGTTGATAGCTGGATATGGGACTACAGCTGGGCAAATATTCATGGCATCTGTCGAACTTCTTTTCCATATCTTGAAGGGAGAATATTGTTCAGTATATGTTCGGGAACACAAGAGAGTACCATTTTGTTTGTACTTCATTATCACATACTTTTGGATTTGAAATATACACTTTTGCGATAAGGGTTTTTTATAAAAAAAGGGTGATAGAGAACTTTTCCAGTCTTTTATCAAATCACGATCCATTGTCACATGAAATGGTGATGGATTGTTCCTGCAGGTCACCATACATTCCAGATATGGCTTAGCTGTCGGTACTATTCCTTTATTCTTCAACTGAGATTTGATTATTCCAAAATTGCGATCACACTGCCCGAATGAATGTCCTCGAACCGGATACATGTGTGTAATATCAACAGCAAACCGCTTGGAGAACCACATGCAAAATGTAACAATAGAAAAGTTTTTATTTTGGCCTCCACATGCGTCGGATAAAAAAAAAATTTCTTTATATTAGGATTTTTACGTACTTTTTTTGATACACAGTGGTATAGAAAAGATGCTACAGAATCTGCTCCTTTTTTGGACTGTGTCTCCATAAAACAATACATGTAAGAAGACCCATCATTGTGGAAGTGAATGTTAAATAAGTACAACCACAAAAGTCGCTTGTAAAACTGAGATGTCACATTTAACTTAGGGACTGGCAAATTTTGACCATAGTCAAACTCAACAACTAATATGTTATCATCATTTTGACAACGCTCCAGTAACTGTTTTTTCATACTCATGTATTTCGCAACCTTCCGTTTGTGAAGCATATAAGAAACCTTGCAGGGATCATCTGGGTTAGCAGCTAATTTTATTTCATTCTCTGTGCAGAAGTCACACACATCACTTTTTGGCTTCTCAAAACTATAAGAACAGTTCTTCTTGAAGTATGCAATATAAGTCTTGTAAGCCATTTTCAAATTTTTTTGAGTCTTTTCCTTGTAATATATTTGAAATAACTCATAAAGTTTTTTCACATTGAGTTCACTATTTTCAAAATACTTCAGTTCGGATTTATGTTGGGAGTAATGACTTTTCTTTGAAGGAATTGATTCTAAATGGCTTTTGATTAAACTGTAAACATTATCTTCCAGTTTGTGAGGACGGTTTCCGTGTGTTCCGCGCATCTCCTTGAAGGACACATTTTCCATTATCTTCTTTTGAATTACTCTCAAACGTTTCTGCGATATTTGAAAGAGTTCAAGGATAAAATTTCGACAAACCTTATGAACGTTTCCATCATGAATAACTTCATATTCCCAAATATTGAGGCGAAGAACTTTGGCCAAAGGTTTCACATTACCTTCAGATGATTTTTTCTTCATATATGTAGAGAGTTTGGCATCTTGCAATTCCTTAGTATCATTATAGAACAAACTAAACAGTTCCTTTTGCTGGTCACAACTTAATTTCGAATGACACTTGTCCTTACAGCACTTTGATAAATAATGAAACTTTTTTTCATCTACTATTTTACCACTATTAGAAATGTATTGTTTACCAGAATGTCTATTTTCTGATTTTTGTTTTTGTTTTTTACTCACTTTATTATAATCCTTTTTAGCGAATTCTACTTCTTCTTGATCACTCATTTTCACTTTAAGTTCTACAACAGTAATATAATGTTAATTTGAGCAAGGATAATAACGTTCTATCCTCCTTGTGTTTGATGCTTGATGAAGAATAAAATTTGAGGTTAAGTGTCAGCTGGACACTACTCCACTTGAAATCGAACAGTGCCTCCTAGATAAATGCTATCGACATGAAACTTTCTACACTTATAGAGAAAAGTATGGCGGTTCGTTTAAACACTTCTCCGGAAAAAGGGCCTATAAGGCTATGGGCCCTTTTTCCGAAGAATGCCTCAATTATCTTCACTTAACATATTTCTAGATAGTTTGAATTCATCATATGCATCTTTAACCCTATTTCTTTCTGCAAGGATATCATCAGTTATCCACTCTTCAATCTTGTCTAATTTGTTCTTTACAGGGACTTTTTTAACTGGACAACTCATAGTAATATGGAACCTTAAAATATTAATGAAACTATCATATTTGTCATTTAAACTATTGTTATTGTAAACCCTACTCCAGTTTTCTTGTAGCAGATTCTGCTTCAAACAATCGATATTCCCCTGTTCACATTGTTGAATTTCTTTCATTACTCTACTCTTTTTAATTGATGACCTTGCAACCCCACCTCTAAGATTTGATAGTCATGATCAGATAGTTCCAAGCCGCCTAATCTTGTTTTAGAGTAATCTATATTAGTAAGGATGTTATCAATTATTGTTTGTGATGTTCTTGTGACTCTGGTATATTCATGAACTTTTATTTCCAAGTTATTCATGCATATAATATCCTTTAAATCTTCTGTCATTTTATTCTGTGTTGCAAAGTCTGTATTGAAATCTCCCGCTACAATAACGTTTGTAAAACGAGTAGTAGTAATCTCTAAAAGCCTATTGAATAGTTCACAAAAATTGTTCCATTCCCCATTTGGTGACCTGTAAATACCTAACACCGCTACTTCGAAATTATTGTCGATTTTTACTCTCAAACCAGTAACTTCTAAATCCATTTCCACAGCAAATTTCTCTACATATTCTAAATTAAATGTTTGCATATTCTTAGCATTTTTAGTGAAGATAGCTACTCCCCCACTTCGATGAGATGTCCTGCAATACGACGTTTTCAATGAATAGTTTGGAATATTAAGTTGTGACAATTCATCTTCTTTTAAACCATGGTCTGTGAAAATAGCTATATCAAGAGCCTCTTCTTTAAAAAATACTTCGATTCTATCTATTTTGTTACGAATGTATTGAATATTCTGATGGAACACAGTGAGTACCGGTACTTCCCTATCATCCCTTATTACTTTATCGTTGCTTTTGCATATTGAAGTAGATTTACTTAATCTCTTAGAATCTTGAGAGCCTATCAGATCGTTACAAGAGTTCCTTCCACTAATGCTATCCTGATTTTTTGATCGATTAACGTCTCTTAATACAATTGAAGATATGAATTTATCATCTGAAACTAGTTTCCCTTCCCGGTTTTGAGTCACTTTACTAAAAAAGGTTCGTTAGATGATTGTTTAGGAGAATTATTGACAGTAGATTGCAAACGACTTTCAATCAGCTCTGCCAGCCTATTACAAAATATTACTTTGCCAGATTGATTTAGATGTAGACCATGATAAGTGAAGTTTTGTTTTTTCAGCCTTTAATTTAGAAAACAAATACCCAACTGCTTAGAATTCTTATTTTTTAGGCTGTTGATTGTATTATGAATTGATTTATTTGTTGACTTAATGGCTTCATTTAGCTCTGGCCTATCAAACCTATACGGAATTGTACTTATTATTACATTAGTTTTTTGGCTGAGTGGCACAATCTCTTTAATTTTTTCATTTATTTCAGGAAGATGTTTTAGATTAGGTTCATTTATATTGTTTGAGCCACCCAGTACTATTAGAAAATCATTTTTTCCAAAATCTTCAGTTTGTTCCTGTGCTGACTCTACGATAGCGTTTATAGGGGCACTTGGTTTGAAAAAGCTCTGAACTTCATACTTATTTTTTAATCTTTTATTTAGTAGGTCACTACAGTCTCGTCCATGACTGGATGTCACTCTACCTTTCCTATCGTTATTTGCCCTTACTTTAGTTTTGGTTGCTGTTTGCAAAACCTGACTATACGTTTTTGTTTGACCATTTCTATTTATTTTTTCCCCATTTGATTTAGGTTCTACTTTTTTTGTATTGATCAGAGGTTCAGATCTTACATTAGCCAAGTTTATTTTTGATTTTAATATTTCGATTTCCTCTGACATAGACCTACATTGACTCGTGAGATTTAGTATTTCAGTTTTATGGTCTTCCTGCTGCAATTTTACAATAACTTCCAGAGATTTTATGTGATCCACTAACCCTATTCGTTCTTCCTCAGAATTTTTTAGTGATGTTTCTAATTTTGTTTTCAATTTGGTGTGATCACTCAATAGTTTAGCAACCTTTTCTTCTACATCTACAGTAGCTTTAAGAGCTGTTGGAGATTTTTTTGTTAATGATTGCTGAGATCGCGTAGCTACCTGAGTTTTAGTTAAACAATTAGATTTAGATGCCTTGTTTGAACTCATTTTCCTAGCTAAAAATTGTTTTCAATTGATTTTAGTTGAATGTTTAATGAAATATTACTTAATTTATTACAATTGCCAACTTGAGACTATTTAATTACAAGAAAATTTATCAATATCGGTACACCTAACCTCGAAAATAGAATTTGACTTTCTATTTAAATACTTTAACTTATATTAGACAAGTTAATATGATGTGAATTATTAAGATATTATAAATACTAATAATAATAAACAAAAATACTACTTATCCGTTCGAATTAATATTCTATGCTTCAAAATTTGCAGAGCCTGTTCTGACAACGTATGCACAGTACCACTGCTACCTCGATTCTTCATTTGCCTTACTCTCCCATATATCTCACTTGGTGAATGTTCTCGTTTTCAGAATCTTGCCTCTGCTTAGACAACTTAATGTACAATTGTCCAATAACATCTGAACCAACTATTATCTCTTCTCTGGAGTTTTCAAGAACAAACACTTCAACAAGAATTGTGTTAGCATTCCCATCGAATAATATTTCGGTGATAAAATAGCCAATAGGTGACTGTTCCTCATCTCCAAGACTCAGTAATGATGTAGAGTCTGAATTCAAAGCAGGTGAACCAAGATACTCATAGAATTTCTTGTTAATAAGGGTAACAGTACTCCCAGTGTCTAAGATGGCATCTGTAATTCTCCCATGAATCTTGACATTGAAATAAAATTTTCCATCATGACTAACCAAACTTTTAATTTCAATTTTATTAACGTTTCTTTGATTTCCAGAGTTTGTTGTGCCTTCTTTCTTTTGTCAACATTCCGTTGACTTACATCCAATTTCATTACAATTAAAACATTTGAAACTTGATCTGGGGAATCTTTGTTGGTTTTGTGCCTGAGATTGATATTTGTCAGATTCCTTGAAAATGGGTTTTTTGTTTTTATTGGTACTTACTTGAGAAGGTTTGGTTTGAGAAATATCCTTCTTCGAATCCTTTCTAAAATTGTATCTGGATGCCTAATATTCATCCAACTTGTTCACAAGTTCATCTGTCTTTATAATTTTGGATAGGTCATCAATTGGTCATCTTTTGGTTCATGCAGGGTTTGTATTGTCTTTTGGATTGGTCATCTTTTGGTTCATGCATTTTGCTTGGCATCTTTCATCTTATTTGATCAACTACTATAAGCTCTTTTAGGTCTCCATAATTGAGTACTTTTAATGTACTTACTTCAATGGGTCTATAGGTTTGTTTGGTGAGGGTAGTTGGTTCAATGTTTTCAACTGAATGCTTCAGTGTTACTCTAGATTCCTTAAAAAGGCACAAGTGTAGTTCAAGGGCGTTCTAGCCATTCCTCTTCATTCAGACATTCAGTATTCCATCAACTGTTGACTCATATGTTGCTCAAGTGTGGTTTAATTGAATTAGTCACCAGCACTACTCTCACAACAACAGACTTGTGCTTCATGCCAATGTGGGTCACTATGCCCATATGCAAACCTTCAATGCCAATATGCCAATCCAATATGACATTCCAAAAACAAATATAATTCAAATGAAGATGGGGCTATAAACGTGTTCATAAACAATAATCAATTAGACCAGGAAGAAAGCATTGCTTTTCTTGAAATTTTGCTCAGTAGCCAATTGACCTGAGCTCCTTATATTGAAGAAATATGTTGAAAGATTGGGGTATTTGTCTTGTGACAGCTTGCTAGAATAAATGACAAGAAGTTACTTTTTACAGCTTACCATGGGCTCCTACAATCACATATTAGGTATGCTATTTTTGTATGGGGTAACTCATCAAAACCTTGATAGGGTGTTTAAGATCCAAAAGAAAGTTTTTAGAAGTATGGGAATAGTGATTAGATGGCCGTTGTTCAAGAGAATTGGTCTCCTAGCTGTACCTTGTATTGCTTAAATGTGTATGAAGCTACTTTATATATTAGAAAAGAGTGATATAACGTTGACATGTACAATTATACTACAAGAAACCAAAAAGATAATCACAATAGCAGGTGAGTCACAGCCATTGAGGTTTGTAGTAATAGGTGAGTCGCAGTAGTAACTTATTCAAACATATTGGTGGGAGACTTTACAACAAGCTACCACAGCTTTTAAAGTCCAGAAATATTGAAAAGACAATTATAAAAATATGAAGTTGATAAAGCTTTTTATAGTGTACAAGATTTCACAAAAAATTAAGCCTCATCTAACTAATTTTTATTGTAATTAACTAGTGTTTTTATATTGATAATATGTATGCACATAATTGATGATTTGATTTGTCCTTCAACCAGAGTCTCCATGATATAATCTGAAACAACTAAGCGAAAAAATACATGTTTCAAAATGAGAACAGTTGTTTTGTTTAGTTTGTTATTTGTTCAGGAT
>OX418216.1:140160863-140210863 GCA_948455865.1 Conomelus anceps | reverse complement strand
CCCCTCTGCCTATTCTTTCTGGGGAAGGGGGCAAGTCATGTTACAAATTGTATTATTTATTATTTTTCTATCATTCTGTGAAGAATTTGAAGGATTACAATCATCTATTATTTTATTTTCTATCAAAAGGAAATGTGTGGAGGTGAAAGACCATAAATTTTCAAAATCCTTGAAGATGAGAGTCTCTGCAGTGCTTCCCCAAGAAGGCAACACCAATACCTGGCAACCAATCCCATCTCATGAGAATTCAGAATACTTTAACTATATTCAACAAGAGTTATGGAAATGTAAGGGTAATGGGGTAAGTTACCAACCTTTTTTTGGGCGGATGAAGCCCACATAGGTCTGAGACCTGTGCGTGGGTAATGATTTAGATTTGACGAGTTAGACCTACAGTTCTAGGTGGGTTTCAAATAATTTTTACAGCAGACAACAGTCCTTTTTTGTCCAATCTTATCAGTCACCCTTACAAATAGGGCCCAGGAGCTTGTAGCTTATCTCTATCTGATTGAACAGATACCTGATAAGGCTTACAGCTTCAACTTCCCCAAGCACTTACTGACACTAGCCCAGAAGAAGTTTGGATATCAATAACAGTCATACAGTCACAGCTTTATTATCACACTTGAAACGCTGAAACACCATATTTGTACTAATTCATTATACATTGTTCAGATCTAATGCATGAGAGTTAGCAAGTTTAACTAAATGATTTGTCACTGAACTTATAAGTAGTATACAGTTGCCGATTCTGGCGCAACCTGGACCTTTGACCCCCCCTCCACCATGTCCCCCCCTCCACCATGTTCCCCCATGTTTCCCCCCCACAAATAAAAGGGGCCCCCTCTCACGAAAAATGGCCCCCTTGTCCAGAAAAATGGCCCCCTCACCCAAAAATGGCCCCCCTCCCCCGAAAAATGGCCCCCTCTTGCTGAAAGTGGTCCCCTCCCCCGAAAAATGGCCCCACTCTTCCTAAATATGGCCCCACCCACCCTAAAAGAGGACTCCCTTGCCATGAAGGCGATCCCCCTACTCCGAAAACTGGCCCCCCCTAGCACTAGGGAATCACTAGGGGAGCACTAGGGGAACACTAAGGGCATTAAGGGGAACACTAGGGGCATTAAGGGGAGCACTAGGGAAACACATGGAGCTCTAGGGGCATTAGGGGGAGCACTAGGGGAGCAGGGAGCACTAGGGACATAAGGGGGAGCACTAGGGGTGTACTAGGGACATTAGGGGGAACACTAGGGGCATTGAGGGGAACACTAGGGGCATTGAGGGGAACACTAGGGGCATTAGGGGGAGCACTATGGGTGCACTAGTGGCATTAGGGGGAACACTAGGGGCATTGGGGGGAGCATCAGGGGAACACTGGGGGCATCAAGGGGAACACTAGGGGAGCACTAGGGGCGCACTAGGGTAGAGTGCACATGCATATGTGTCAGAGTTTCTTCAGTGACAAAGGGGTGTCATGCTTTGGGGATACCTGGGTGGGTCTCAAACCACTGAGTAATGCTCATGAGTCATGGTCACCCATCCATGAGTAGACACAAAATTGTTTTCACATAACTGGAATGAGTAAGTAAAGACTGGTTTGGCAAGGCCAGTGATGGAAGTAGGGGTTTCTCTCTCTACCCTCTCTTTCTCTCTTTCTTGTTGAAACTGTTCCATTTGAATTTTTAGGATAAGGGGGGTAATTTTTAGGATGATGGGGCCACTTTTAGGTTGAAGGATGAAGGTACCATTTTTATGGTGAGGGGTCCACTTTTGGGGTGAGAGGTGCCACTTTGAAGTTGAGGGGGTCTACTTTTATGATGAGGGGGGCCACTTTTAGGATTAGGGGGACCATTTTAGGGTGAGGAGGACAACTTTTAGGGTGGGGAGGCCATTTACAGGGTGAGGGCGTCCACTTTTAGGGTGAGGGGGGCCACTTTTAGGATGAGAGGGACCATTTTAGGTGTGAGGGGAACCACTTTTAGGGAGAGGGGGACCATTTTTGGTGTAGGGGGACCATTTTTCTGGTGAGAGGGGTCATTTTTCTGGAGAGGGGGCCTTTTTTTGCGGGAGGGGGACCACCTTTTTGGGTGGAGGAGACATGGGGGTAAATGAAGGAGGGGGGGTGGGTCATTGTGGAGGGGGGTCAAAGGTCAAGGTTGCGCCAGAATCGGCAATAGTATACTACTCTTATATTCTTTACCAATGGAACTTGTAGAGAATTAATTTCTGAAAATTCACTCCTAAATAACCAATACTCATGAATTAAAGCTTCATTAGAATAAAGCACACAAAACTAGTAAGTTGAGAGCAACCATGAAAAATCAGCAAGTCTCTAGAAATAAACCTCGATATTATGAACTTGGGTGTTTTTTCCTAATTTGGAAATTTTTTCATAATTTCATAAAAAAGCCTAAAGTTCATAAAATTGGCATATTATATTATATGTCATTGTATATAATGTAATTTATATAATATGTAATGTTAGGCAATATTCTCAGGTTGGGCTCCAATTCCTCTATTTGAAAGCTGAAATGGGAATAAAATGTGATGTTCCATCAGCCGTGTCCGAATAATAGGCTCCAACATACAAACTCAAGCAAGGCTTGGTTGTATTGAAATGTCGCCTCCTCAAATTATACCACAACGAATAAACATCCACTACCCCTCAAAAAAATGATAATTAGAAATTACCACTAATCAAAGTGATAGAGGGCGCTTTCGTGCTGATTACAATCTAATATCTGAAAGCAAAAATATTAACACTAGGTGATCTGTTGTGTGACTGGTATAAGGAGAATTTCTCTGGTAGACTGTAGACGATCTCACTGAAGCAACTGAACCTTTTATGCTAAGGTCAGTCAAGGTATCCTTGAAACACCAAATCGGCTTTCTCATGAAGTACCACAAGCAAATGTACCTTAGGCTATGTGTATGAGAACATTTACTGAGTCTGATACCAAGCAAGAAACTCCAAGAGAAAAATACCAAAGTCAATTAACAGTATAATTTATCAAATAAATCTTGTGACTCAGTAATTGTATGTCAAGGATAAAATAATCTCCAATTGAGATATTCAATTTCCAAAACGTTATTTGAGTTCTTGAATGAATTTTGAGTTTTTTAATCAGTTAGGAATAATTTTCCTGTATGAGAAATTAGACCTAAGGGTCACTATTATAATGTTAAATGTCTTTACCAGAAATTACATGAATTGAACTTGACATAGAACACCGATATATGCGGCGAGATTTGAACTATTGACCATGAATTTCGCACTTAAAAAGCTTTTATAATAATGATTATACCTAATCAGGATTCAACTCATGCAATTTCCTTGTATTCAGCCCCCTTTTTTGATGCACTTGGTTTTTGTCAGCCTCGTGGACATCAGAACTTTTTGGAGTCGGTGGTGGTGGTTTTAATCGCCAGGTTTATCACAGTTCGACTTTTTCATAATAAAAAATGTGCTGTTGGAAACATTTAACATAAGAGGGACATTTAACATGAATTGGGAACTTGGAAACGACTGTACTACATTTATAAAATTGAAACAAAATATGGGACATGCGAATCCTGCGTCTGCCTCCCTCAGCCTTGTAGTAGTAAGTCCTTCTAGAACCAGATAAAGTCCTTGAACAGCTGACAAATTTTCGGCAATTTGGCCAATAAATCAGTCAGCCAAAGCATGAGTTATATAAAGCTTTTAACATTTTTAATAACGGAACAAATATACAAACATTCCAACAGTACTTTGCTTGTGATAACAAGTTCAGCCTACATTGTCACTACATTGAAGTAATGACTTATTATTTGACATACATTTTGGATATTTGGTTTATATAGAGCGTGAAATTCAATAATAATTTGTACAATAACAATATGTCTGGTACTTTTATTCAGAGTAGAGCTTTTCCACTATTTAGATCAAGATCATATCAATTGTCAGAATGGGTTTGAATTTTCGCTCCAACAGACGCTATTATCACGGATGAATGGCCAACTGGAGCATGTTTTTTTTTAATCATTAGATGTAGAGGTTTACTCAAAATGTTCCCTCACAATAATTATAATATATAAACTTATAAAATTATATATAAATGTAATTTTTATATTTGTAAAATACTAACTTACTTTTTTGTACAAAATGTAACTTCGGAGACCAATTTAAAAAACTCAAGAGATTTTGTTTTACTCAATGTGTTCAGACCCTGAGATCTAATACAACATTCAGTGACTCATAGCATCTGTAATACATAATTATATATTATCAAATATTAACTTTTCATTTTGAACTTCAACATCTTGCAGTCAATTTCAATTATGAATTAATAATGGTGAATATTTGAGCAGAAAGAGGTTTCAACATCCAGAGGACTGCGATTATAACAATATTTCAAGTATCATGAGGTATTAGTTACTTTTGAGCTTTCATGATTAGATTGAGTGCACATCTTCCCATGGCGAAGTTTAGATGAAGACTGACCTAGTGACCTCACAGCTAGACAGGAGTGAATAGGTAGGGATTAGTGCATGATGCCAATTCAGTTTTTATCAATTAAGCACGAATTGGATTACTTAGCAAGAGAATCACAATACAGCTCTTACAATACCACCCACCTAGAACCGACAGGTTCTAGAAACTTTGAAAAGTTCACAAGAGAGAGCTCACATTTCGAAAACACTTGAACGTTAGTAACAATAGGATAGATTCACAATATGGTGTAGACTTGGAGATATAAACATAGATAACACATTATAGTTGAGGTGCTAACAATGCAGTGTACACAAAAAACAAAGCGGTTTTAACTCGAAGTGTCAACTCAGCTTGAGTTTAATTTACTATCAATGAGGCCCTTCTGGCAACAAAATAAATAAAATGAAACAACAAAAAAGAGCATATATACATGTAAACTTGTTCATCTTGACAAGTAATGTAGTTATTTCACTGCATATACGAAATTAATTGATTGGCAGTACAATTGAGTGATAAACAGGCCGCTTAATCAGTCCAGAGGAGGTACGCACAGCTACTATGTGCATTATGTCGTCATGATTCAATGATATATTTCAGCCAAATATACAACAGTAAAACTGGCCAAGTCAATACTACACAATTAGGTCACGAATTACAAACAAATTTCATATAAGTCACAACATAAAACAATATAAAATTAAAACAAGCTTAAAATAATGTTAGCAAATAACATGTGTCAATATGATAAAGTAGCTACAGATAACCTACTAACAGTCACTACAATAAGGAATTGGAATCAGATTCCATATATTCTCTAATGGAATAAAATGGATTTTCAACAAGCCATGACTTTATTCATGTCTTAAACATGACAAGGGGCAATTTCCGGATTTTATCTGGTAATATATTGTGAAACTTTGTGCCAGATATGGGGTAGCTTTTGATAGATCTTTCCAATCTTACCCTAGGCTGGAATATACTATGTTGATTCCTTTTAGCATGTGAATGGACTGCATTGGTCATCATGTGAGTGTCAAGGTTTCCCCTCACAGCCACAAGGCACTGATGAATATACAGACCATATACTGTCAATATACCCTTTTCTCTAAAAATTAGCTTGCAATGCTCGAGCCAGCCAGCCCATGCTAGAGCCAGCCATGCTACAACTCTAATGGCACGCTTCTGTAGTAACAACACTCTGTTGACACCTGCAGAGTGACCCCACAGAATCGTGCCATAAGCCACATGGCTTTGGAAAAAAGCAAAAAAAGCCTGCCATATCATGTTCTCAAGAAGACAATCCACCAGCTTTTTGAGCAAAAAAATTACTCTACTGAGCTTAATACATAGCTGATCTATGTGAGCATCCCAAGTGAGTTTCCCATTAAAGATAAACCCCAAGAGCTTGACAGAGCTTGTGCTATCAGTATGTATGATTGAGGCCAGACTGAAATTCAACTCTTGTGTCTTATCTTCATTAAGGGCCAACCTATTCACCTCAAACCACTGGAAAGCATTGGTATATAGTTCTCTTACATCTAACTTAGCACACTGAAGACTCTTATCACTAGAGAAGAGTGAGGTATCATCAGCAAATAGCAGAACTTCACCATTTAATGAGTAGTACAAGTCATTTACAGAGATCAGAAACAGAAGAGGTCCTAAAACTGATCCCTGAGGAACTCCATGTTTCAAAGGTACAGGAGCAGACAGTTCACCATTCCAGTCCACTACCTGTAGTCGATCACTGAGGTAGGACTCCATTAGTTTCAGAGCATTGGGCCTTAAACCATATCTCTCTAGCTTCTTCAACAGTATCTCATGTGAGACACAATCAAAGGCATGAGTCAAATCACAAAGTAGAAGTGGTGTTGACTCTTTCTTTTTAAAAGCTTCAAGGATCGACTGGACAAGTTTTTGAACAGCTGAAACAGTAGATCTCTTTTTCCTAAAACCGAATTGAACAGGCACCAGCAGATTAGTTATAATAGCAATAGTTTAAATGACAAATATGATAGTTTCATTAATATTTTAAGGTTTCATATTACTATGAGTTGTCCAGTTATAAAAGTCCCTGTAAAAAACAAATTAGACAAAATTGAAGAGTGGATAACTGATGATATCCTTGCTGAAAGAAATAGGGTTAAAGATGCATATGATGAATTCAAACTATCTAGAAATATGTTAAGTGAAGATAATTACAAAGCTCTAAAGAAAAACTATATGAAAGAAGCAAAAAGAGCGAAATGTAAGAAAACAGCTGAAATTTTGAATAATAGTGTGTACTTTAACACAGCAGTGTGGGATGTATTAAACAAAAATAGGCAAGTAGCTCATGTAGATGCTTATACTAGTGTCCCCAGAATAATTAACGAAAATAACAAATATATTGATGATAGTGTAGACATTTGTAATTTCTTTAACAGATATTATCAACTGGTTGCTAAGAATCTTCAAAAATGTCTTAATACAGGTATTAGTGACATGAGGAATACTGAGGGGATTCAGAACGAATTAAAATTCTACCCAGTATCCCAAGACGAGTTGTCAAATATCATTGATAGTTTAAATAATAAAAAAACTGTAGGAATGGATGGGGTATCCAGTAAAATTCTAAAAGAATGCAGAGATCAATTGTTAGACCCTTTGATTCATCTGATCAATCATTCATTAGAACAAGGTGTTTTTCCAGATAATTTAAAAGAGGGGAAGATCTTGCCAATCTTCAAAAGTGGTGATAGAGAAAAGGTAGAAAACTATAGGCCCATTAGTATTTTAAATGTAATAAGTAAAATTTTTGAAAGAGTAGTTCTAAATAGGTTACTTCTGCACCTTCAAGAAGCTAACTTTATCTGTGATGAACAGCATGGCTTCCAGAAAGGGAGATCAACAAAGACAGCCATAGTTTCTCTAGTTGAAAAACTAATAGATATAATAGATTCAGGTGATAAAGCTACTGCAATCTTCTTAGATCTGTCAAAGGCATTTGATTGTGTTAATCATAGAACTTTATTGGAAATACTGCAAAATGTAGGTGTAAATGGGGTTGAACTGAAATGGTTTGAATCATATCTTATTGGGAGAAAACAATGTGTAGAACTAACTACAGTAGTTGGTAATAGTATAGTAAAGAATAAATCTAATAAATTAGAGGTGCAAGCTGGAGTGCCTTAAGGGTCAATACAAGGTCCATTTCTTTTTGTGTTATATGTCAACCGTTTACCTAAAGAATTAATCAGTGGTAGAGCCCTCTTATTTGCTGACGATACATCACTCATTTTCAGCAATTCCATTCTAGATAATTTAGAAATAAGTGCCCATATAGGTGTGCAGTCCATTGTCCAATTTTTAAATTAGTTGAAATTAACTATGAATAGTAAAAAATGCCAATACCTTCAATTCAAAAACAAACATAATTTAAATGAAGATAGGGCTATAAACGTGTTTATAAACGATAATCAATTAGACTGGGAAGAAAAAATTGCATTTCTAGGAGTTATGTTGGATAGACGATTGACCTGGACTCCATACATTGAGAAAATATGTAGTAAAATTTAATCTGGGGTATTTGTCCTGCGACAGCTCGCTAGATTGAATGACAAAAAGTTTTTTTTTACAGCTTACCATGGGCTCTTACTGTCACATATTAGGTATGCTATCTTAGTATGGGGTAATTCATCAAAACAAATTCTTGATAGGGTGTTTAAGATCCAAAAGAAAGTGGTTAGGTGTATAGAAAGAGTGAATAGATTAGATTCATGTAGGCCATTGTTCAAGAGACTTGGTCTCCTAACTGTACCCTGCTTATATGTGTATGAAGCTACTTTATATGTAAAAACGAATGATATTAACCAAAATCTTGATGTACATGATTATAATACAAGAAGCCGAGGAGATTATCACTTGGTGAGTCACAATAGTAGCTTATTCAAACAAAAACCTAGTTAAAACCTAGGAAGTTCTACAACAAGCTACCACAGTTTTTGAAGAGTCTTGAAAATATAGAAATATTTAAAAACAATTGAAGAAATATTTAGTTGATAAAGCTTTTTATAGTGTACAAGAGTTCCTTTCACGTCAAAATTAAGCCTCACCTCAACTAATTGAAGTAATTATGGTATCTAGTGTATAATATTGTTGATCTGACTTGTCTTATACTCCTTAACTGGAGTCTCCAAGACGTAATCTCCAAAAAAAAAAATTCATAGAGCTGATGGAATAACACAGTCTCTAATACCTTTGCCAGTACTGGAATCAATGATATAAACCTCTAATTAGATATGCTGTCCAGAACACCCTTTTTATGAATAGGTACCGTTCTAGAGACCTTGAGTAGATTGGGAAAAACACCCTGGCATGAACACTCATTGATCAGGTGAGTAAGTAATGAACCCAAAATAACAACGTTAAAAAACTCCGCGATGGTCATGGCCACGTTGTATTTTTTCTATGTGTTTGAGAGGCCACAAGAAGGGAAAAGAATTGTGATTTTTCAAGATTACAACTTGACCAACTTTTATGGGTTCAGAATGTCTTTGCCACTTGTTTTTCTGAATTTAAGTGTGCAAATATTCAGTAGCCCATTTGTGTCAGAATCCTTGAATTAATTGACAAAGTCGTGACCAGTGCAGGTAATGAGGTGGGAATCACTCAGTTGAACTTCAAGAGGTTGTAGCAGAGGGCGCCCAATGAGGAAGTGTCCAGGAGAAAGTAGAAGAATATCTTCATTAGGATCTGGTGACGATTCCAACAGAGGACAACTATTCAGAATAGACTTGATGCGAGTAAACAATGTAGAGTACTCCTTATATGTTAAAGGAAGTCACCAATTTGATTTTATATTTGATTCCCAAATACCTTCAAAGTTCGGTGCATTTGGAGGGTTGAAATGCCATGTCACTTGGCGCCTTGCAAAAGCATCCTGTAGTAAAGGATTATTTTCAATCTAATATTAAAACTGACACTGTATTTCACTTTTATATAATGTTTTACTCAAATATTATATTGTCAATACTTGAGGTATGCATTTCACTTCTGAAAAGAAGCTTTGATTATTTTCAGATAACATTCTATACATTTCAAAGAGATGTTTGGCTGCACCCACAAAATTCAAGCCATTATTTGAGCACATGTACAAAAGTAGACCACATCTAGTGTTGAAATGGTCAAGTGCAGAGAGAAAGGCTTCCATATTCAAGGCAGTAACGAATTCTAAATGCAGTACATTTAACAGCTAAACATATGAATAAGCATAAATAGCCTTTGTCAGTTTAAGCGTTTTTATCTTTTCATCTATCTATCTATCTATCTATGCACCAAATTGCCTGCTTCCAAATTGAACAGCATTCACTCTGAGTCACACCCCAATGAGTCAAAGCTTGCATGGCCCAGCTCTACCACATTTGTACTGCTTACTGCTCTTTCAACCACATACAGTAATGTTATGGGTTCTATGTCTAAAATAACGCTGGCAACACTTAAATTTATCACTCGCACTTTATTAACACAAATAATTCACAACTCACACTGTTCAGTAATTTCTTACACAAAAATAAGCAATTGGAAACAGTTAAAACGATATTGTTCAACTGATAATGAGTTTTCAATATTACTATACAGAAATCAATCACTAAATGTCAAAAGGCCGATCTAATATTAAATAATAACTGCACAAGAAACTGTCCAATAATATTCAGAAAGAAACGTTGAAGAAGAACAATTAACTTACGTAGCACAAGTCCGTAATACAGTAATAGGTAAATGAATTATCACTATAGAACTGTCAAAAGAATTATCACTACAGACAACAAAAGTTCATTAGTTGGTTTTTAATAGCGTCAACGGGATTGCACTGTCTGTATTAATGGGAACTGTCACTTCTGCCACTTATCAATGTAGAACAACAACTGAACTACTTAACTGTCACTCTTGTTTATCTGTTTATAACGACAAATTTCAAACAAGACTGAACTCATTTACAAAAGTCTTCCTCTATTTATATAATTTTCCATGATTGAGATATCTCTGGATTTCTCAACCAACTACTACCGATTTCTAAAATAAACAATGAAAGACCTTCATGCCTCCCACAATATTCGATAAGACTCCATTAATTTCTAATAAAAAAAACTAGATCATTCTACAATCTACCAAGTAAACACCAAATGTGTCAAAAGCAGAGTAATTAATTGCTTAGAAGTAAACATTTACATAGCAGATAACACCGAGAACCACTGCCTTCTTTCTCTCTATTCTCTCCAATTTCATATTGGCTACAGTAACAGCATATTTCCAATATTTGATTCAGTTGTGGAAGTATTCATTATGCTTAATCAATTGTGTGTTGACAAAGTCTATGAATGCGAACGTGGATAAAGCAAGCTGATGTGCACTTACATTTTCTAAACAGCTGTGTGAGCGGTGTATACTTGAACATGAGTAGGGGTATGGGTGTGTAATGAAAGAATACAGAGCTGTGAGCAATCAGTTGTGTTGTGAAGTGAGCTTGGATTGGCAGCAAGAAGCGGCAGAAATAGTGATGAGAAAACTGGATACAGATGATGAGATGACTTGGATACAGAAGTCTGTAAGATACGCATTGCACATGCATACAAGAGAGACACTTGTGTTTGGAACTTGTTGAGAGGGAGATGCGGTGATGTCACTGAGTAATTTATTTGAACAAGCAAAGTTTGCAATTTTGAACATGCATAGAAGAACATTATGGCGTCTATAGCATTGGTGATAAACAAAAATATTCAATAAATTTTGTTCCGATTGATCGATTTTAAATTGTTAAATCGAATTTTGAGTAAAATTAACGATTCTAACACTTGAAAACACTCCCGACACTTGATACTTCGAAATTAAAATACTCATGTATTTTACAAGAAACAACATCACATGAATTTCTAAACAAACTGCAATCTTTCACTGATCTATATGGCCCCGGTTTGGACCATATTAGGCCATGGACACACGAGCCGGCGAACCACTGGCCGGCGGTTCCGCCGGAGCCAGCAACAGTTGGAATACCAGAACACACTGAACCTGCAAGCCGGCGGTTCTGCTGGAGCCGGCAACAATAAATTGAGTGCAATGAACTTGGAGAATCAGTCATGTTTTAGAAATGGTACTGTCAACACTGAAAAAATTGGTCATGCTATGTCTGCTCCACCACACAGGAGAAAGAAGAAACACCGCCAAAGTATTTGGGTTCATCCCATTCTAGAACAAATACAGCTTCATTGAGCTTTTTATTCTCTATTTCTTCAGCACAGGAATGACTCAAATAAGTTTTTCCCTTGTATATCTCCAGAGATCTATACTAGATTTCAGGTTTTTCATTCACTAAACTTATCAGTAAATCCATATCTATATCAAGACTCATGACAAAAGAGAACACAAACTGACTGATAATACTAAAAACAATATCAACCACTCAGACACTGCATAAAAGAGGAACAAAACAATCACCGCACTTGAAGATTGAACTGCGACTGACGGAGTAGCAGGTGCAGGTCCGGCTGTTTGACGGGACGTTTGTTCATCTCTAGTAGAGGGCCTTTCCCCGCCGGGTCGGCTGTTTTTCCGGCCGGCCGCAGTGTGTCCTTCCCCATGCCTTCCTTTGTATTTCTACTTTGCCGGAAGCCGGCCACGAAACCGGCTGGCGGTTCCGCCGGCTCGTGTCTCCCTGGCCTTATGGTGGTTATTTGAGCAGAAAGAGATTCAAACACCCAGGGGACCACGATTATAACAATATTATTTCAAGTATCATGAGGTATTACTTTTGAGCTTTTTTGATTAGACTGAGTGCACGTCTTTCCATGGCGAAGTTGAGATGAAGACTAACCTCACAGCTAGAAAGGGGGGAATAGGTAGGGATAAGTGTGAAACACCAATTCTTTTTTCTATCAATTAAGCACGAATTGGATTGCTTAGGAAGATAATCACGATACAGCTACTACCAAACAAAAAATCATGTAGGCCAAACGTTTCCAAATTGTGGAGATTCTTTTTTAAATGAATCTCCACAATTTGAAAACGTTTTGCCTACGTGGGTAGAAATACAATTTATTCACAATTAAAATTGACTGCAAGACGTTGAATGTACAATACAAAGTTAATATTAACAATGCAGATTGTTATGGAGCAAGGAATCCAAGAATTTATTAAATTTCTTTCATCAATCTATCTTCTCTGCTACATCATATAAGGGATATTTCAGTATCACCACCGTGTTCTACATGCTAAAACAAAGGAAAATAAAAATAGGGAGTTTGGGTGAGACTACATTAACGCCAACGCTATCGCTAATTCTAACCTGACCACTCTTTGTCCCTGCTCGCTCTGAATCGAAGATGGTGTTTTTGAATCGAATGTATATTGTCTCTCTTCAGGCATTGCTATTCTACAGAGTGGTGAATATACTCCATATATATTCCCTAAAAGTGAGCGGTATCTATTACCATGAGACTAATTCAGTTACACTTAGAACAGCCATCACTGATGATGATTACATACGGATAACTGAAGAAAAAATTGTCAAAGATCTTCATGATGAAATAACATACAAATATGGTGAGTTGATTTTGATGAATTGTTGAGAAAAAATCAATTAGAATTTCAAAACTTCTTCCCCTTCTATAATTAATAATTAAATTTATTATTAATGATGATTACAAATAACTTATAGGTTTTGGATTTGTTTTTCATGACAGATATAACTCGATCAAGTCGTTTTAAACCATAGATAGTGTATCTATCACTATTTTCGATTGAGACGCCGAGCTAAACAGTCGCATTTTCGTTTCTCTCTCTTATCAGTGTTTACCGCTCAAGGTTATCGGCAAGCGTTTGCCGGCTTTTTCCTTTAACCTATTCGTTCGTTTGAGTTATATTCCAAATTG
This sequence comes from Conomelus anceps, assembly GCA_948455865.1. Classification (NCBI taxonomy): domain Eukaryota; kingdom Metazoa; phylum Arthropoda; class Insecta; order Hemiptera; family Delphacidae; genus Conomelus; species Conomelus anceps. Next base: position 140,197,483 of record OX418216.1, on the reverse strand, counting down.
ATATTAATTTATTAATTACGGTAACATGCAAGTTTACAGCGGGAGGCAGATGTGCTCCGCGAGTTCGGAAAGTAAAAAGCGTCCAAGAAATTCGCCAGATCTTCAGAAACTTGCTAAACGTCAACAGATTGCCACAATGGGGGAGCAAAAGGTTAGAAATATGTCACACAAATGATGGAATCTTTCAAAGCACTCCTAGAGGAACATACGGCTCATCCTGCAACCAGAGGAGATATTCAAGCACTGGATGCAAAAATTACTGCTTTAGAGGAGGAAAATAGATCGCTTAGACAGGAATTGGAAAAAACTACGATATCTAGGTGAGAAAAGTAACGAGAGACTTAACGGACTAGAAGCTAGGTTGAGTAGATATAATGTAATTTTTAAAGGTCTACGTGATGTAAAGAACAGTGACTGTGTGCAAAAAGTAAAAGAGTTCTGTCCTGAGGTTTTAGGTATAAGTTACGAAATGAAATCGAAGTTAAGAGGGGAAGTTGATTTGTTATGCTAGCAGTACACTATCGCCGAATGTAGGCAAACTAAGACGAGCGCGATGGTGTACCCGGTGTGATCGTGTACATTCGGGGTAGCTCGTATCGCCAACATTCGTGTTCGCCTGCGCTCGCTATTTTAGCGGTCTCCAACACGGATCAAAGGAAGCGAATGCCCACGAACGAGGGTGAATGCCGAGCGAGGACAGTTACCAACTTGAGCCAGTACACAATCGCTTGCATTCGTCGAGAGTCACGCATGCGCTCTGTCTACAGTATTCAGTGCACTGATTATTATGTTAGCCTGTTATTTAACCTTTCGTTACTCGCGCTCATTTGCATAATGCGAGTACTCAGACGTTGTATTTTGTACAAAATACGTTCTAACTAAGTTTTATCATCCTAAATGCTTTAATATTTATTTTAAACTTCTAAATTATATTGTTAATGACTCAAAAAACTTTAAATTATGGTATATTTTTTGCAAAAAACAGAAAAACAGACTCTGCTTACACTGTAAACAAGGAAACAATGGTGACAACAACAGTGATGCTGAGTAAGTATTTTTAACAATCCACTTAATTTGTAAAAAAAATTTGATGAAAATTAATTTCTTTTAATTTCAAAATTGTTTTTTAACTGAGAATTTTTTTGCAAAAAATATACCGTAATGTAAGGTTTTCTAGTATATAATTTATTATTTGAAAGTACATAGTTGAAAAGAATAAAACAAAAAAAAAGCATTTAAGAAGGTAAAACTCAGAACGTAAGTTGTACAAAGTGCAACGCCCGAATGTTTTGCCGCGAATACGCATAATTCGGGTTCGGCATGATTCGGCCAAACTTAGGCGATGGTGTACTTGGATAGTTCGGGGTGATTCGGGTTCCACATTCGTCAACATTCGCGGTCGTAATCTGACCCGAATATTCGGCGATAGTGTACTGCTAGCATTAGGAAGAGGACCTTCAGTGATCGCGCATGTGCCTAAAGATGAACATATTGATCTAATTTTCAAAAATGTGCGAATAATGAAAAATATCAACTACGTGATCAATCGGACTATCCAAAGAACATGAGAGCTATACGTACTAAACTACTGGCGTTGAAAAATGTTATTAGTAGGATGACGAACGGCTACACATATGTTCCGTATCAAAATCGTTGATACGGAAGAAAACAAATATTTAAATCTCTTGTACTTAGCATAAAGAAGGGGTACAAAAATTCAAAAAGAACTCAAATGATAGAATATACATACTTACAAATCAATACATGATTGGATTGACTATAATAGCTAGTTAAGGCAATTTATTGACCTGTACCCCCCAATTACAGTTGTTCATGATACCCCGAGATTGGGAGTGGAAGAAAAATGTTTCATGATTGTTGATGTTGCCTAACATTAAGTTTAAAGCTATGGAATGTTCAATTTCAAAAATGTATGCATAATAGGTGAAGTATGAGCTAAACATATGTTCCGTATCAAAATCATTGATACGGAAGAAAACAAATATTAAAATCTCTTGTACTTTGCATATCGAAGTGGTAACAAACATGTAAAAAGGACTCAAATGATAGAATATACATACTTTCAAATCAATACATGGTTAAATTGACCGCGGATCCAATTGATCAGGTCCAGTATGGACTACACTTTTTTCGTATCAAAAACCTTGATATGGAATAAAACAAATAATTCAATCTTCTCTACCATGTAACAGAAAAGGGTGCAATTTTTTTATATGGTTCCAAATTACAAATAAAACATATTTTTAAAGCAGGACACGGTTTATTGTAGTACAGAGTTTTGCTTATAACAGGTAACATGCATCATCATAATATTTCTCATTGATATTCTTTTGAAATTGGAGTATTAAAAAATTATTATTAGGCCTACATCGACTGTGATGTTGAAGAACATGTTTGAGATGATGTCGTTCTTAATTCTTGAAATACATGCATATTGGGTCTGTATTGATTGATAATCTGATTCTGTATCAAAATCTGTGATACAGATTATCCATATTTTGAATCTCATCTACTCTGAAATCAGAAGGAGTTAAAATTTTGTTGTTGGTGGTACAAAAAGGTACAAAAATCGCTGAAAACGATGATGTAGTTTTTGTCTTGATTTGCAATGGTCGGCTCACAGGTCGACATAGGAGCTGTGAGCCGACTTTAAATTTCACTTTCAGTCATTATCAGAGATGATACAAAAATAAATATTGGTGGTACAAAAAGGTACAAAAATGGTACAAAAATATGGCACAGTTCATTCTCTCCTAGGACATACTTGTGTTTTTAGACGTCGACCTGTGAGCCGACTTTTGAATCATTAATAACTTTTTAATGTGAGTGGTACAAAATTTTATTTTGGTGGTACAAAAAGGTACAGAAATGGTACAAAATTCTGATATACTTTTTAATTAGATCACAAGAAGTCGGCTCACAGGTCGACACAGCTCACTATCGTTCGGTCCATAACAATAAAATTAGTTTCAAGGTCAAATCAATTTTATTTAATGCATGTATAAGAGCGGTGGTATGTTATGCAGCTCAGGTATGGGGTTTTCAGAAATTTAACAGTTTCGAAAAACTGAAACGCTTGTATATTAAAAGATTGTTATCCCTTCCCAAAAACACACAAAATTACATTCTCTTTCTAGAGACTGACGAAAAGCAAATCTTTGAATACACACTGCTGCTCCACTCCCAATATATCCATAGAGTTCTGAAAATGGGCGATGATAGTTTACCAAAGTTTATGGCTCTGGAAGTTATTAAAAAAATTGCTTCTTGTATAGGGCTTGGCTACAAATGGCAGCAGAATACAATATGAATCTGGATTTTTCATTCGATAATGTTGCTAATTGGAAGGGCGAAATAGCAAAGTTGCCTGGTAGGATACGAGAGAAGCACAGAGAGGAGCTTATAGGCGATGCAAACATGGCAAATTATCATGTGCATTATAAAAATCTAATTTTAAGTCTAGGTAGAGACAGCTATATGACTGAACTGAGTAATCTACCATTCATAAGGTGGGTGATGAAGGCAAGATGAGGTTTAATAGACTATAACTTCAAGCCATGGATAGAAAATAGAGACATGCGCTGCTCGTTGTGCAATAGAGGCGATAATGAAGATATTTTTCATTTCATAGCAATATGCCCCATACTGTCTGAATGGAGACGCACTAGTTGACATTGAGGATCTGCTGAACTTTCGCAGGAAATTGTCATTGAGTTTCTAAATGGTAAGGACTGGGTTGAACTTGCAATGTTTTGTAGAGACGCTTGGCATTACAGATGGCAATTGATACAGGAGTTCAATTATTGATTGAGATCCAATAAATCACAGTTTGAGATTAAAGGATCGGGGAATAGATATTATTTCTATCATATAATACTTATATACTAAGGATAGATCATTATTTTTTATAGGTGTGAATACTATGATTAGATAAGTATTTGTTTTACTTTGTATACTTAGCGGTACTTTCAAATTTATTACCTTGAAGTATTTTGGGAATGTGAATTCTTTTTCAATTTTTTTTCTTATTTTATTGCATTTTTATTTAAGAATTTTATTTTCAATTAATTTATTCATTGCATTTTTATTGAAGTATTTTTATTTTATTTACCTTATTATGAATAATTTTTTTAATTTCTAATATTATGTTCATTCTTCACTGCTATTTTTTAGTGAACATTTTAATACGTTAATTTCTTATTCAACAGAAAGCTGTAGTACTACATTGCATTTAAAAGCGAATAGACCGATTAGGTTTAGTAGCGACTATTTTGCTTCTCTCTCATATTTGATCAGATAATGTAGGTAATCAATCCATTTCAGAGTGGTTCTATAGTAGTTTATGCAACGATTTTATTTTGACCCTTATTAATGCACGAGTTAGATGTAAGTTATAACACGAGCGAATGCGAGTGTTATAAGTATCTCACGAGTGCTTTAATGGCCATTTAAAATCGTTGCATAAACTATTTTATCTACAACCACTAGTATACATTTAATTAAAACAATTTCATTTTACCTGTGACTGTCAGAGATACCTAACCTCTCATCTCAAATACGAGAAGTTATAGTAGATTGTAAGGTTAAAGCAGCTGGTGTAACAGTTTGATCAAATCAGCTGATAGTTTCACAATATTGAATTACGATATTGATTCCATCAAAAATGCTTCTGATTGGTCCAGAACCCGTGTTATAACGTAGAGCCTGTACTATAATGAGCTCATTATGCAACGGGTTTCAAAAAGCATTTCGAAAAGACAGCTGTTTTGGCATCAATTGTGAAACTGTAATGTCTACATTATTACATGGTCTTAGATAAAATAATTTTTAGTACCGGTAGTCTTATCTTGCATCTATTGAATCAGACTTTTCAAGGTTTTTCGTAGTAATTTACTAATTTGGAATAGAAGAATTCATTTCATCCTTGTTTTTTTTTTTTTAATTTGATATTTCTTACACTGGATTTCGCCTGTCTGATTTGTTTTCTAACTGTAGAGTCCAACTGTATTCAATTTTGATTATCTTTAACTTCATAAAAAGAGATAATATACAGTAATGTCTACAGTACTATATGCGGGCTCATCTTTTGCTTTGCAATTGTATTTTTGGAAACATAAATTTTCATAATTAATTACTTTGTAAAGTTGATTCGACTTCATTTTGTTGAAAAATTGTTTTATTCAAGAAAATGTATTTTTGCTTATTTTGTTTGTTTGGAATTTCCGGCTGACGGTCTTAGATCAAGCCGTATGGTGCATGTATTATCCTGGATATTTTGTTTACATTTATTGTTGATGGACAAAGCACCTCTATATTCTATATTCTATTCTATAGTGTATTTATCATCATGCTCAATGGATGCAGCTAAAATCTGCAAGAAAATACTTCTAACATGGAATTGGGGAAGCAATCTTTCACCACCAAAAATGCTCCACATTGTAGTAAGTAGGATGTGAGGAACCTGTGTACAGTAGAATTTGCATTGTCACTTTTCTGTTGTCATTGAGAAAAACAGAGTGAATGCTGCTTTGTGTTGGGGGTGAATTGTGAAGGATAGAGCATCAGACCTCTCTCTCTGTTGTGTTGGTCTGGGTTGGAAGTATTTTCTCGCAGACTTTAGTTCAAGCTTTTTTCGCAATTAGCGCTTGTATAGGTTTTGCAACAGAGTAGCAGATGAATACGTTTAAATAGGGAAAAGTTCAGCCACACTTTTCCTTCAACTTTTCCCGGTTTTCCTTGAATTTTTTCCATTTTTCCTTTAACTTTCTCTACTTTTTCTTCAACTTTTTCATTCTCTCAACCTAACTCATTCTTGACAACCACAAGCTGTACCCACCCAATATAACAGATTCGGAAAATCTCCATTTTCACAGGAGTTAAAAATCACCAAAAAATATAGTTTTGAGCCATTGATGATAGCGCAAATTGGATGGTGTCATCTTGTTCAGCTTGCCAAGCTAGTTCGAATTCATGTATGAAACACTATTTTCCAATGACGATTGATTGGAAAATAAAAATGTTTGAAGGAAAGGTAATTGTGTTTCATCGAATTTATCAAATCAATCCATATATTTGTATGGGTAAATTTGTTTTTTGAAGAGTAGATTTGTATTTTTAGGAAAATGTGCTGAAATAAGTTGGAATGCATTATTCTTTGATAACATGTTATCTGCTAATTTTGAAAGAGATGAATTTAGAAATTGTAGTGAATTGATAAATCATAATGTGTTATTTAGTGTTATTGAAATTATCTTTTCACTTGTCCTTGCTTAACAGGTAATTCTCTTCTTATACTTGATGAGTGATTGAACAATGAAGTGGGAGTCGTAACTGGTGAAATTGTGGGAAATTATGGGAATGAATTCAACTTGTTTTGCATCTAAATTACATGATTGATGAGCAGCTCCAATAAACTTTTCAGATGAATGGGAGTGGTGTCGCTCACGATCAAACAATAAGCTTTTATTACTGAGGCAACACACACCTACCATTTTAAATTTACTCTCTTCTTCTGCTGTTATCTGCATTGACACTTCCCTTCTCAACTGCTTTTTTATTCATTTCCATGCTTATCTTAATCATCTGAAAACTGTTCTATCAAATTTGAAGATTCTGAGAGAATAGATGCTCTACCTATTATTGGTCCATAATGAATGGTTAACTTTGATAAATTCGAAGAAAAAATGACCTTTTATAGAAAATTTCTTTTTTCTTCTTATTAATCGTCATAGGATAATAGTGTTTGATACATGAATTCAGACCGGCTTGGCAAGCTGAACAAGATGACACCATCTAATTTTGGGCTGCCGTCAATGGCTCAAAACTATATATTTTTTCGTGATTTTTAACTCCTGTTAAAATGGAAATTTTCAGAATCTGTTATATTGGGTGGGTACAGCTTGAGGTTGTCATGGATGAGTTAGGATTGGGAAAATGGAAAAGTTGAGAAAAAAGTAGGAAAATTTTAAGGAAAAGTGGAAAAAGTTAAACGAAAAGTGGAAAAAAGTTGAAAGAAAACTGCGGCTATATCCCCCTCATAATTGCTATTCTATTTCAGAGGGTAACATAATTCTCCAGTCAGAATCTGAAGCAGTTCTTGAAAAATTATTCTATGGCTCGAAGTACTACTCCACACCAGCAACTAAGTAAGCAGAAGTTTTAAATTATTACTTCACACCAGCAACCAAGTAAGCAGTAGTTTTAGATTATAAAATCTGTGGTAATAGTAGGCCTAGAACTTGGCCATATCCATAAGAGTAGAACTTGGAAGAGTTCTGCTCAATTCTGGTGACATCCACTCGAATTTTATCTTTTGCTTATTTAGTATCTGGTAGAAGGGTCTGATATTCTAAACTGGAAAAATTAATCCAAAATACGTTATTTTCAATAGCAGACTAATATTTTGATAAACCTCCTAAATCTGTGATGTTTAAATATTCCAAAACTGACCCAACACTTACAGATCACTTAGTCAACACTTATTCCCAAAAAAGCATCTAAACATACTTGGAAATTCACACACATTTTAAAAAATCCACAAACTAAATACACTGCAACAATATGAAATATTGAAAGAACACGAACAGGACAGAAACAACCTACTAAATTACCAAACACAATCCAAATTTAACACAATTTTCAATTACGTAATTGCTGCTCATCCTAATCTCAACAAAACACAAACCCTGTTGGCTGGCTGATTAAACTTCTCTCTACAAGGTCGAATGCATACCTTCAGTGTGAGTAGGTAAAAATCATAATCTAAATAGAAATACATAGTTTTGATATTAGATCTCCTTAATATCTGTTGGCTTGCTAATTTTGAAGCCTTAACAGCAGGTTTGTGTTATTCTGTTCAAGTCAACAGTGGCTGAATAGAAAAGTTATTCTATGTTTATAAGAAATTTATTATAACAGCCTTGAAATCGTTCAGAATAATTAATCCTCTCAAAGGGTTGACAAAATCCCCTCTTGACTGAGGGTATTCCAGACCCATAGAGTCCTTCCGACCAGCTTAAAACCACGAGCCGCCTCTGCATTCATGACCAGCACGAGTATGTCAGGTTGCAGATTCAAATTCAGATTGCTAACTTCCCTGCAAGTAGAAGCTCTCATTATATCTTCCAACGATGAGAACTCTTCTTGATAGGATGAAATTTATGTGAAGGTTTTCTAGAGCGGTGACTGACATTTTGTCTAGACCCCTTACAAGAATTCAAATTCAAAAATCTTTCAGAGTAAGTTTCCTGGAATTTGCATAAGTGAGGCCTATATTTGACAAGGATGATTAAGATGATTGAAGTCCTATTGTCATCCTCACTGCTTTCTTGAAATTGCAAATAAGCATGCTTTTTTTAATAAATAACATAATTTATACTTGATTTGACTTCATGAAGGGTTCACGCACTGAATCAGCAATGACTGACTTTTCCAATATTGTGTCATCAGCCTGGACGCCTCTGAAAAATTATGTGGTGTATCATGCGATCCATCAAAGGCAATTGATTGTGTCAGCCATAACATTTCTGTTGGAGAGTTGAAGAAGTACCGTATGAGAGAAAAGCTAACATCGTTCAGTTCGGTTTGAAAGGAAGGAAGCAGGCCTTTCTAGCGCTTCTTGAAAACAATATTTTGAGATCAGAATGGACTGAAATAGGTGCCAGCATTCCAAGTGTCAAATCTAGGTCCCACATTCTCTATTATTTGGGTTAATAAATTGTCGTCTTACCCTGAGATTCATCTAATACAATATCAAATCAAAACTAATCAATTAAAGTATACTTACAAAATCTTCTTATAACTTATTTGAGACAGAAAATTGATCAAAACTCATTTATTGTAGACCCCACTATAGAAACTATGTGTTAAGACTGTGACTCTAATGAATATTATTCAAACAATAATTGCAAATATTATTTTAATAGTAAGATGTAAAATGAAGTGAGATGAATATGTTCATATATTGTTAAACAGAAGTACCATACCAAAATATTCAAACAAAAACCTAGTTATATTGGTAGGAAATTCTACAACACGCTACCGCAGGTTTTGAAGAGTCTTGAAAATATAGAAATATTTAAAAAACAATTGAAGAAATATTTAGTTGATAAAGCTTTTTATAGTGTACAAGAGTTCCTTTCACATCAAAATTAAGCCTCACCTCAACTAATTGAAGTAATTATGGTATCTAGTGTATAATATTGTTGATCTGACTTGTCTTATACTCCTTAACTGGAGTCTCCAAGACGTAATCTACAAAAAAAAAAAAAAAATTAATACTTTTGGTAAAAATATTAATACTTTTGGTGAAAGTATTCTTCAAAATTTCGTGAGGGGGTGTCTGGAGCCCCTTAAGTTCTCCTTGACTCTACGTGTATGTTACTATACATTATCAAAAATTATGAGGGTTACATCAACATGCTCCTTGCTGGAGAAATCGAGTGAACATGTCAAAACCTTTATTATAACTTACCATTGATTGGTTGAAAATAAATTCACATCAAATTGGAGATTTAACTTTTGTATCAATTATTTCTCTGGAAATCAATCATGAAAGCGAATCATGAAAAGCGAAAGCGAAATAAGCAAATGTTCAACAAAAAAGTGGGGTGAAGAGGATTTTTAGGAAATTATCGATTTTTGATAACTTTACTTATATCTCGGAAACGGTTAAACATTCGATAAATATGGATGAGACTGGTTTCGAAGTTAATGTAGTTAACTTTCTTTTCCATTTATGACGTTTCCAATGTTCACCATTTTCGAGATATAACCGGGAATTTCGAAAATGGTACATTTTCCACCTCCCCCCCCCCCCCTTTAAGGTTGGGGACCCCCTCGCCACTTTCAACAGTTGTCGCACCTTCCGAGCATGTTATTTGCTTCCATGCTTCTTTTGAGCATTCATTGACAGGATTGTAAATGCTGTACCGAAGTTATTCTCTTTCAAATTCGTCAGATACTGAGCCATGAAAAGGTACCGATTACCTTTCCACAATTCTCAGCTGCTGTTATACATGAATTGATTGCCAACTTCATACTTATTTTATGTCATATTTGATCCACAATGATCTCCTAATATCCATTTGCAACCGCCAATTTTTTGATGGTTCCTTACTCTTTTATAAAATTGAGTATTTCCATTGATATCGTCAACGCTCCAGAAATCATACTATCAAAGGCTACAAGCTATGAGAAATAGAGTGGTGCGAACATAGGCGTATCCAGGAGGGGGGGTTCAAGGGTTATAACCTCCTCCCCTTTTTGGCGATGACCAATCGCTAGAAAATATGCATATTGATCCATAATGTGCTTAAAAACCGATATAATCATGTCAAGAATCGCTCAACATTGTGTTTTATACGACTCCTTTTCAAAATGCTTCAGGTGAATATCCCCGGACCACCTTCACTTTCATAAGGATGAGTTTAAAGATGAGATAATCTGACAAGTGGATCTTTTCAGTTGAACCGATTGACTTCTTCCTTTGTATTCTCATACAAACAAGAGGTTTTCATCCACAATTGATAAATTATATTAATGTCTTTTTTGAGTTAAAAATTTAACTGATGATACCCTGTTGCACCAATCCTGTTTGCAATCGAAGTCACATAGAAGTGAAATGGCAAATGAAGTTAATCTCATGTGGTAAACAAGCTTTGCTCAAATTTTTGGCAGGCCTACATAATATTTTATTTTATCAGGCCTCCTCTTGAATAGTTTGCCCATGTCCTCTCTTTGAGATACTATTTGAAGTTAAAAGATCATATTTAGTTTACCTACTATAGCCATTTGGAGGCTTATCAGGATATCGAGTTATGCCACGCATCAGGTACTAGAGGTATCAATAGAATAAGAAAAAAGCCAGTCTTCTAGTTATTCAGATAATAATATCAAGGCAAGCTTCAAATTCACTTATTCGTGATAGATTTATTGATTGTGAATAATAAGACGAAATTGTCACAACCATATTTATTAAAACTTCGAGAAACTAGTTTCGGTTGTTACACCATAATAATAATAATAAGCGTATGGCTTTTAATGGTGGAGAGACCCTTACGGGTAGTTCCACCTCGCCGTTTGTGCCATGTTATGGGGAACATGGTGGACCTACTATTTTAGGTGGGTTCCGAACCACCGAGTAAGTGATAATAAAGCTTGTAACATCAAGTCATTGAAGCACGGTCACACCATTATCAATCTCAATCCAGGGATTGGTGTAACAACCGAAACTAGTTTCTCGAAGTTTTAATAAATGTGGTTGTGACAATTTCGTCTTATTATTCACTATGGATACCTTCCACAATATCACCTTCGCCATTACTAAGAAAATTTATTGATTGATTTAAATCTTCGAATTGGAATGCAAGCGGGAGAGTGAATGGAATTGAGGATGGTATTTCATTTATATGGTGAAATGAGCGAGAGGGCTGTGCAGTGTGCAACTATGCAAAGTGGACTCCCTTGAAAGATTTTTGGATATGGCTATGAAACCCACTGAAACAAAAACTGGAGTTCTATGCTGAACAGTCCACTTCTACCATAGGCTTTGGCTGCAATGTATAATGTGCATAGGCACTAAAATTCTCACACCTCCAGGCTACTTTCTTTATTGTTCAGGCCTCTATATGGCTGAACCATAATGAAGGTTAAGTTGAATAAATTTAAGTTTTTCTAGAGTAGAGCCGAAAGACACTTTCTAAACTAGGTTTAGAATGCGACTCTAGAGGGTTTGTATTTCAGTATTTTTCTGGAGGAGGACTTCCGGACCGCTCTCTCACTGGGTTGGTGGGGGGGGGGGGTTACTCCATATCCCCCGTTTGTGGTAACCCCTCCCTTACAACTCCTCAGTCGTCCTGGACACGCCTATGGACACAATAATAGGGAATCTGAATCATAACATCTGAAAATTATTCTGTATCTCTATTTGAAAATCAGAGTCACTTTTGGTATTAGATTGTTCAAGTATTCCGTCATGGAAAACATCACAGATAACAACTGTATGAGTTTGATTTCTAAAAATAGAGAAATTATGGAGTCCTGTGCTATGATGGATTCTTAAATTTTGGAAATTCAAAACATGTATTTCCTCTAACTCTACAGTGAAATTAATCTCATTACGAAAATTATTCAAATATCTTATAAGAGTATCCAGTTGTTTCTTACTGTCTTTCCACAGACAAATGGCATCATCTACATAGGCTATCTGAATCAATATATAATTTTATCCTTGAACTGATGATGGATCTCGAATATCTTTCGTCCTGGGTTATCCATGAATAGTTTCAATTATCCACAAATCGCCAAACAATCTTGAAGTTGAAATGTTTCCTCTACCACCAATGTTCTCACTACCAATTGATGGTGTGTCTCAAACAGTAGCGGCGTCAAGTTTTTTACTGGTGGGGATGATTTTTAAATACACCTGTGGGTCTGTCGTGAGGTCTATTTCAGTCAGAATATTGTTAAGACCAACCAGTATTCAAGATTAATCGTTGAAATTTTTCAAATTATCTGTTAAAACGGTACTGTCTATTCCCAACAGACAAGTTATAAAACTTGTGTTGGGATGGCCAATTTATAAAAAAAAGGTTTTACGGTATAGTATTGTAGCGAATATGAAATTGGAAAGAATGGAGAGAAAGAGGGCACAGTGGTTCTTGGCGTTATCTGCTATGTAAATGTTTACTTTTGAGCAATTAATTACTCTGCTTTTGACACTTTTATGGTGTTTGCTTGGTAATTTGTGGAATGTTCTAGTTGTTTGATTAGAAATTAATTGAGTCTTATAGAATATTGTAGAAAGTGCTAGTTACTTTATTTATTTAGAAGATGATAGAGAAATCTAGATATATCTCAATTATGATAAAGTATATAAATAGAGGAAGTCTCTTGTAAATGAGTTCAGTCTTGTTTGTAATTCGTCATGATAAACAAGTGTGACAGTTAAGTAGTTCAGTTATTGTTCTACGTTAAGTAGTGGCAGTAGTGACAGTTCATGTTAATACAGACAGTAAAATACCATTGGCGCTATTACAAACCACGCAATGAACTTTCGTTGTCTGTAGTGATAACTCTCTTGACAGTTCAATAGTGATAATTGTTTTACCATGACTGTATTATGGACTTGTGCTACATGAGTTAATGATTCTTCCTCGACGTTTCTTTTTGAATAATATTGGACAGTTTATTGTACAGTGATTATTTAATATTGGATCGGCCTTTTAACTTTTAAAGATAAATTTAAGTGTTGCCAGCATTATTTTAGTCATAGAACCCATAAAAATTGGTGTCGGAAGTGGGATTTTTTGTGTTTTATTGAAATGGCTGGCAAAATTACATTGTGCAATTTAAAAGTGGTCGATCTCAAACGTGAATTAGAGGACCATGATCTAGAAACATCTGGAAAGAAGTCTTCTTTACAAGACCGTCTTTGTGAGGCGTTATTGGGAGAAGGAGAAGACCCAGCGACCTACCTCTTTGAGACTCCAGATACAAAATAAATAACATCCATGGAGGGTAAACTACAGGAAAATTTAACGTCCATGGATGGTAAACTACAGGAAACTTCAACATCCATGGAGGGTAAACTACAGGAGAACTTCACATCCATGGAGGGCAAACTACAAGGAAATATTCAGGATATACAGAAGAATATTTCATCCATGGAAGGTAAGCCACAAGAGAATATTTCATCTATGGAACAAAATTTCACATCCATGGAGGGCAAACTACAGGGTATTCAGCAAAATATGACATCCATGAAAAACGAGTTACAAGAAGCCATGGAAGAAAAGGTTAGAAATCTTGCTGATTCTGTGAATGAAGAAGTCAACAAGGTGAAGGAAGACTTCAAAATAATGGAAGATCGACTACAGGAAGACTTCAAAACCATGGAAGGTCGACTGCAGGAAGATTTAAAAACCATAGAAAATCGTCTGAAGCAGCTGGAGTGTGGTGCTGGAACTTCAAGCAGCAACCAAGAGGTAGGTAAAACTTCAAATTTTCCTGGAATAGTCATCTCAGAAAAGTCAATGATGGATGCTAAGGAGGAAGATCTCCAGAAACAGTCAGTAGTAATACCTCAGCACACTGGACTGCCTACCTACGATGGAAAGACACCTCTAGAAGACTACCAAACACTGTTTGAGAGAACAGCTGAGTTCCATGGCTGGTCATCCACAACCAAGGCCTATGTCTTGGTGATGAATCTCAGAGGGGAGGCACTAGCAATTCTTCATTCAATTCCTTCAGCTGCAAAGTGGAACTTCAGTGAACTGTGGAAACGTTTGGAGATGAGGTTTGGCAACAAGAACTTAGAGCAGTTATATCGATTCCAACTCAACACAAGAGTTCGAGGACAAAATGAAATACTGCAGGAGTTTATGGCTGCTATTGACAAACTTGTGAGAAATGCATATCCATCTGTTGATGACAACATATATGGAAGTATAGCAGTAGGAAGGTTCCTGAGTGGATTGAGGACAACACAAACCAAGCTTTCAGTTAAATTAGCCAGACCAAAGACACTGAGAGATGCTCTTGCCCAAGCATTGGAGTTTGAAGCTGTTTTGCAGTCAGTGCCAGGAGGCTCTGTGATGAGGGCCTTGGGAGCTGAGAGTATTGGAGCAAGCACCATTCAGAAGGTTGTTGAATTAGTTCTGGAACAGATGGGAGTTGCCAAAAAGGAGGTTCAATGCTGTACTTGGGAGAAGAAAAGGCAGACCAGGAGGAAGAGTATAGATAAAACCATCTATCAATCTAGAAACAGTGACAGGAATGTGGACAGTTTCTCAATGGAGTCCAATGCAGAGAAGTCCCAGGAGGGTTTGCTGAGGAGGACTACAGTGATCTCTGGGTTGAATGGGAGGAGCCAGTTTGGGAAGAAACAGAAGGGAGATCCTGGCCAGAAACATGTGAGGTCCCAGAAGCAATTAACACAAGGGCAACCAACCTTGCAAGGAAATGTCAACAGTGCTAAGGAAGCAAACAGGAACAGGAAGAATAAGGAGAAGCACATCATCACAGAAAACCAAGGTGGCAGTAAGAAGGCAAAGGAAGAACAAGCAGCTCAGGTTCAGCATACTCTGTCCCCAGAGAAGTCTACAGATGATCGCAGTTCAACAACAGTTTGGAAAGTGATCCAGACAAGTGAAAGGGATCTGTTCACCCTGCCCAAGGAGTATGCACTGGCGCATTGTGTCACCAGCAACTTAGTGGAATCTCAAGACGTTGCTACAGTCTTCAGGAAGAAGTTTGGTGGTCTTGGAGACCTGGAACAGCAAGGACCCGAGGAAGGAAACGTTCTTCATCTGCAGCAGCATGCTCAACATCTCTTCTACCTTGTGACTAAGGGACAGCCTGAGATGAAGGCATCATATGACACATTGTGGATTTGCTTGGTTCAGCTGAGGGACAGAATGCAATGACTAGGAGTGAGGAAACTTGGCATACCACAGCTTGGAAGCGGATATGATGGCCTGGATTGGACAATTGTGAAGCCAATGCTGGAGGAGGTGTTCAAATCCACTGGTGTCCAGATTACCATCTGCATCTACAACCCTTGGAAGACCAATGAGTAACCAGACCCAATCTAAATTAACATAAGTGCTTTTGTTCTGGGACAGAACAATCTCTTAAGGTGGGGGTAGTGTAGCAAATATGAAATTGAAAAGAATGGAGAGAAAGAGGGCACAGTGGTTCTTGGTGTTATCTGCTATGGAAATATTTACTTTTAAGCAATTAATTACTTTGCTTTTGACACTTTTATGGTGTTTGCTTGGTAGTTTGTGGAATGTTCTAGTTGTTTGATTAGAAATTAATGGAGTCTTATCGAATATTGTGGAAAGTGCTAGTTTCTTTATTTATTTATTTAGAAGATGATAGAGAAATCTAGAGATATCTCAATTATGATAAAGTATATAAATAGAGGAAGTCTCTTGTAAATGAGTTCAGTCTTGTTTGTAATTTGTCATGATAAACAAGTGTGACAGTTAAGTAGTTCAGTTATTGTTCTACATTAAGTAGTGGCAGTAGTGACAGTTCATGTTAATACAGACAGTAAAATCCCATTGGCGCTATTACAAACCATAAAATGAACTTTCTTTGTCTGTAGTGATAATTCTCTTGACAGTTCTATAGTGATAATTCTTTTACCTATGACTGTATTATGGACTTGTGCTATGTGAGTTAATGGTTCTTCCTTGACATTTCTTTTTGAATATTATTGGACAGTTTATTGTACAGTGATTATTTAATATTAGATTGGCCTTTTGACATTTAGTGATTGATTTTTGTACAGTTTATTGAAAACTCATAATCAGTTGAACAATATTGTTTTATCTTTTTCTTATTGCTTATTTTTGTGTAAGAAATTACTAAACAGTGTGAGTTGTGAGTTATTTGTGTTAATAAAGTGCAAGTGATAAATTTAAGTGTTGCCAGCATTATTTTAGACATAGAACCCGTAACAGTATTGTCTTTATTTGCAAGAAAAGAGAAATGGATATAGATACTGGCAATAATCAATGTGCAGTACAGTTTTTGAGTGTTTCTGTGTTGGTGATTATATTGACACAGTCAAGATGAGTGTAGAGGATAGTTCAATGAACAAGTAAATTCAAGTATTCAAGTAATAATAACAATCTTCTTATTGTAGATGAGATCTTTGGCATGATATTTAATTGCATTGGTTAAATTAGTGTTACTATCCTCGTGTTTTTTAATTTTCTCACTCAAGTGCTTGAGATTGTCACAGCCGATGTTTGTCCAAAGATCATCATTTCCCTTATGATTATTATTATCATAACATAAACAAAAACAAAGTAAAGCTTGTTTTTCAATGTTTGGAGTTGACCATGGCTTTCTATTGAACCACAAGGTACAAAAGTTTCTGTTTTGCTTTGTGTATGTTACAAAAAGCTTAAATTATTTGGGCTGATGTGTGCCTAACTCTTCAATTTGCTTTTTTACCTCCAATGGCAATGTGAAAAAATTTGTGCAAAGTAAACATTTGTGTTGACATTATTAAAATTCATTGTTTACATTAACTTACTTAAGTAAGTAATAAATAATTAGAATCAATTCATAAATATAATGCTGCTAATAGCTCACTTTCCATATCATATGGGTGTGAACTGTGGAACAGAGCCACTGGTCAACGTAATTACAACTACTCAGCATGGGCTAAGCCCGAGAGCAAATTACCTGCAGTATATTATGCTGCAAAGTGGGAGAGCTATTAGTCTGTCATCACTCGCCTATAGAGCCAATGTATATCAGCTCTGTATTGCCAGGGCTATTTAGAAATCAGCCAAACCAGTCCAATAAGAGTAGGTATGAATCAGCTGTTCTGGCACACCCACCCACAATTCCATCCCCCCTCCCCACTGTTTCCAATCCCTTCCCCCATGTTCCCCCCCTCATCCATGTCCCCTACTTCCATGACTGGCCCCACCCACCAGCCTTTACTTACTCATTGTAAGTGTCTGCTCAAGTGTCTACCCATTGTGTCTGCTCATGCATGGGTGACCATGACTCATGAGCATTACTTACTCAGTGGTTCGGGACCCACTTAGGTACCCCATAGCATGACCCCCCTTTGTTCTCCAAAAAACTCTGACCCATATGCATGTGCACTCTACCCTAGCGCTCCCCCTAATGCCCCTAGTGTTCCCCCTAATGCGTCTAGTGCACCCCCTAATGCCCCTAGTGCGCTCGTAGTGTTCCCCCTAATGCCCCTAGTGTGCCCCCTAATGCCCCTAGTGCGCCACCAGTGTTCCCCTAGTGCTCCTCCCTAATACCCCTAGTGTGCCCCTAGGGCTCCCCTTAATGCCCCTAGTGTGCCCCTAGTGCTCCCTTAGTGTTATCCTAGATTTCCCCCTAATGCCATTGGTGTTTCCCCCAATGCCCATAGTGCACCCACTAATGCCCCTAGTGCACTCCTAGTGTTCCCCCTAATGCCCCTAGTGCTCCCCTAATGCCCCTAGTGCTTCCCCCCTGATACCACTAGTGCGCCTCTGGGGCACCCCCTAATGCCCCTAGTGCTCCCCCAGTGTCCCCTCAATGCCAGTAGTGTACCCTTGGTGTTCCCCTAGTGCCCTCCTTAATGTCCCTAGTGTTCCTTTCAATGCCCCCTAGTGTTCCCCCCGGACTTCCCCCCTAATACCCCTGGTGCGCCCCTAGGGCTCCCCCTAATGCCCCTAGTGCTCTTCTAGTGTTCCCCTAATGCCATTGGTGTTTCCCCAATGCTCATAGTGCACCCCCTAATGCCCCTAGTGTGCTCCTAGTGTTCCCCCTAATGCCCCTAGTGCTCCCCTTAATGCCTCTAGTGCTTCTCCCTAATACCACTAGTGCGCCCCTAGGGCACCTCCTAATGCCCCTAGTGCTCCCTCAGTGTCCCCTAGTGCTTTCCTAGTGCTCCCCCAGTGCCCCCCTCAATGCCAGTAGTGTACCCTTAGTGTTCCCCTAGTGCCCTCCTTAATGTCACTAGTGTTCCTCTTAATGCCCCTAGTGCTCCCCCAGACTTCCCCCCCAATACCCCTGGTGCGCCCCTAGGGCTCCCCCCAATGCCCCTACTGTGCCCCTACTGTGCCCCTAGTGCTCTTCTAGTGTTCCCCCTAATGCCATTGGTGTTCCCCCAATTCCCATAGTGCAGCCCCTAATGCCCCCAGTGTTCCCCCTAATGCCCCTAGTGCGCTCCTATTGCTCCTTCTAATTCCCCTGGTGTGCCCCTAGTGTTTCCCTAGTGCTTCCCCCTAATAACCCTGGTGCGCCCCCCAGTGCGCCCCTAGGGCTCCCCCTAATGCCCCTTGTGTGCCCCCCTAGTGTTCCCCCTAATGCCATTGGTGTTCCCCAAATGCCCATAGAGCACTCCTCAATGCCCCTAGTGTGCTCCTAGTGTTCACCCTAATGCCCCTAATGCACCCCTAGTGCTTCTCCTAATGCACCTAGTGCACCTCACAGTGCTTCCCCTTAATACCACTAGTGCCCCCCTAGTGCCCCCTTAATGCCCCTAGTGTTCTATTGGTGCCCTCCTCAATGCCCCTAGTGTTCCTCTAGTGCCCCCCTTAATGTTCCTAGTGTTCCCCTAGTGTTCCCCATAGTGCCCCCTAGTGCTCACCCTAATGCCCCCAGTGTTACCATAGTGTTCCCCTTATGCCCCTAGTGTTTCCCTAGTGCTACCCTTAATGCCCATAGTGTTCCCCTTAATGCCCCTAGTGTTCCTCTAGTGTCCCCCTTAATGTCCCTAGTGTTTCCCTCAATGCCCTCGGTGTTCCCGTAGTTCCCCCCTCAATGCCCCCAGTGTTCCCCTAGTGCTACCCTTAATGCCCCTAGTGTTCCCCTAGTGCGCCCCTAGTGCTCCCTCAGTGCACCCCTAGTGTTCCCCTAGTGCTCCACAATGCTGCTAGTCGTAATTGTTCCATTTTGGCACAAACAGTCAATAGGAAACAGTATCATCTCATCATCCAATGACTCAATTGTGTAAAATGTTGAACAAAGGTTTTCTATTACCTGAAAGCTATTTATGAATCAGTAAACATATAGAGCAGACACAATAAAAGTATGAGCAGAGCTCAAGGAGCATCATTTCTCCTTCATATGTCAACTGAGATGGACACAAAGAAAAGAAGCAAACTGTGGAAGACATTGCTCCAACCATCATGGAGATAGCCCGGCTGCAATGTGACATCAAGAGGAATCATGAGGAGTTTATACTGGGAAGATCATTGGAGGAAGAGGAGCACTTCAAACGTTTTGAACCAATTACCAATTGGTTTGAGAACATTAAAAACATTATCATGGAGCAACATATCCCAGCACTAGCACGAGCACCTCCACTCATGCATCCTCTTTCATCCTTGAGTCATGTACCTCCTATGCCACCAACATCACCCAGCTTGCCTTACCCATTCCATTTGAATCTACCAAGAAAACCTAAGGCACAACAACGGCCCCCACCCAGTATACGTTCACCTATTGCAGAAGACAAAGAAGAAATCATGGAAGCATTTGGAACAGGAGAAGGAAAATTGCCTGTGGAGAGCACTTCAAGAGTGGGATGGAAATTGTGGAAAGATAGAAGTAAATTTTCAGATGATGAAGAGGAAGAAGAGCAAGGTGGCGTTGATTCAGCTGATGATGAGCAAGGTGGAGGAGATCCAGCCAATGATGATGATGATGATGATGATGATGAGGACACTGAGACGTTGCTGAATACTACACAGGAAGAATTTGATGAAAGCGTTGCCCAATCCAAGCTGGCTGGAACAATTGTAGGGGAATATGTCAAAGGATCACTGGACAACAGAGATGGGAACTTTGATGAGATGTTTGGACCAAGAGTTATACATAACACATACTATTTTGGCAACAAGCTGCTGACCTTTGCACCCAATGGAGACAGGATTGTATTGACTGACCCAGATGATGACACTGCTGAGAGGGTCTTTAATGTCACACCTGGAGTTTGTGAGTTGATCTTCAAGAAACGACCTGACCTCAATAAAGTGACATCTGCTGACAAAGAAACCTACAAGAATGTGTTGAACCTGACCAGTGTCTACAGGTTTAACTACAGTCCTGATGGTAGAATTGTAAACTATAATAGTCCCAAGTACAGGACAACAATCATGGAGCTGGTGAGAGAAAAACCTGATATGGCAGTCACTGGGACAGGACTGGTGGCACCTTCCAATATGGTGGCAAGAGATGGCAGCCGGATTGAATATGTCTACTACAATGACCCAAAAAAACTTGTGGACAGATTGAGACTTTTGGATCAGTTAAGAGCAGTTGAAAATACTGGACATGAGAATGAGATCAACTCAATTTTGGAAGAGCTGGTGGAGGGGGGCTACATTGCTCCCATGAAGAATATAACACCATATACTTTCAATGGATGTTGAGGAGGATATGGTATATATTTAAGGAGCAACGGTATATATTTAAGGAGAAGCCAAGGAGCTTCATTACACTGTCATATGTCAACCAAGATGGACATAAATAGGAAGAAAAATAGGAAGACTATGAAGAATGTTGCCTGTACAGGGGTAGTAGAGAAGTATAAAGGAAAAGGAGTACTTTCAGCAATCACAAATGCAGCGGGTGCAATAGTCAACAAAGAAATAGACATACTGTCCATAGAACTTCATCTTCCTGGCTACCAGAACTGTGGACCGGGTACAAAGCTTGAAAAATAATTAGCAAGATGTGATCAAGGAATCAACAAACTTGATCAGGCCTACAAGCAGCATGACATTGCCTATTTGAGGAATAGTGATACCAGGAGCAGAGCAGCAGCAGACAGAGATTTGGCTGAACAAGCTTGGAGTGTGGCAATATCTTCAGATGCTGGATTGGCAGAAAGAGCAGCAGCATTAGCGGTAACCAACATCATGAAGGCCAAGGCAAAGTTTGGAGGAGGAGCTAAACAACAAAGGAAGGGGAGAGCTGCACAGAGGAGAAAGAGAACTATAGCGGCTTCCAGGAGGAGTGGTGGAGGTCTCTATCTGAGATGTCAGAAGATGGGAAATGGGGTGCGTTGCTGTCAATGTGGCAGCAAAAGATGATAGTTGCTCTACCTGACTGAGCACTAACAGATGCAGACCTCTACAAGTATGCGTGCTGTTTCAAGTTGAAGAAATTTCAAGGAGTATTCATGCAAGATGCTCTCCTAGCCAATGGACCACTGGATGAAGAGTGTGGCATCATCAACCTGGACCACAGTGATGGAGCTGGCAAACATTGGGTGTGCTATGTGAAGAAGAATGATGGCAACTTTCACTACTTTGATGGATTTGGCAACCTGAGACCACTGCAGGAGTTTATCAACTACATACACAGAGGATCGAGTCCAGCTACAAGGATTGAGTACAACTATGATCAGAAGCAGGAGGATCTCTACTCTCATATATGTGGACATTTATGTTTAAAATTTTTGCTTGATGAATATAAATAACAATGTATTGTACAACTTGTCTTTTTCTTTCTTCCAACCCACCCACATAGTATAAAGGTTCTAGTCTATACTCTTGTAAAGTCATTGTGTAATAGTACACTGAGCAGTCAAGACCATGATGCTCTGCTTTGGAAGTGAAACCTCAATATTGAAGAGTGAATTTTACCCGCCACTCAATACAAGCAATGGCGAATGGGAAGTTGGGCTCATCAGCTTTACAAGCTGCAACTCTATACCAAATGTTGAGAATGGTTACAGCAATGCATTACATTTTCTGGCACCAAAAGTGGACCAGAAGGCAGCAGTCAAGCCAGAAGAGGAGGAGGAGGAGGATTATGCAATGACTCATGAGGAAGTTACAGGTAAAGTGTTTGCTCAGCATTTATTTAATGATACTGCCCACCAAAGTATTCAAAGGAAAACCAGATCTGCCCAAGCAGCAAAAGCCCCAGTAATGGTTTGGCAAACGATTGTATTGCCAGAAGGTAGTTTTGAATTTCAAACAATTGCCAACCTGTTGGAGGCAAGGATAAAGAAGCGTGGAGTCAAGTTTCAGATGGCTGTGGACCCATCTACTTTGAAATGCTTAGTATTATGCAACGCCAAGATAGACTTTAGACAACCTGATTCAATAGGAAAGCTGCTGGGATTTGACCGAGTTGTGGAAGCTAACATTGAGACTAGAGGTAGTACTACAGTGAAAATCAGTCGTCCCAATGTGTTACGTATAAAGTGTAACATTGTGAGTGGATCCTCCTCAAATGGTGTCAAGGATCATGTGATCTATGAGTTTTACCCAGATGTTGATCCAGGGTATAAAATGACAGTGACTGTACAAAATGTAATCAATTTACCGGTGGACACCAAGCAGATTGGTAACATTATGTTGGAGATTGTTGATGAGAACGGATGTCTGGTGAACTTCAGAGAGGAGCCAATAAATATAACCTTACATTTGTCACAACAACCCAAGTGATGGTGCTATTATTTGGAAAGTGGAATCAAGGATTGGATGTGGAAGAGCAGCATTGTCCTCAATTCCCATGGAGGTAGAACAAGAGTCTATTAATAGGGCATCATTTGTGGAAGATGTCATTCAACCATTGAACTCTGTGGAGTTAACATCAAGCAACATCAAATATCTGCAGAAGAAGGGCTATCAAGTTAGAAGAGGAGGAGGAAGACGACAACACAGAAAAATGGGAGTTTTGGATGTGACAAGTGGCAGCCCTTCAGAAGACAATAGCATCACTGGCTATGAATATCATTCTTGTGCACCATATACTACAGGCTTTGGTGCTGATGATGAGATTCGGATACCAATACAGCAGCAGGACATCTATACACTGCCATCGGAGAGCTATCTGCACATGGAGTACAAGGTGACCAATGCATTAAATGCGACCTTGGGAGGCTCACCTTGTGTTTCCGGATTCTTTGGCCACCTGTTTTCGGAGATACGCTACAAGATCAATGGAGTTGTAGTGGACAGCATATGTAGCCCTGGCATCACCAGCCTGATGAAGAATGCCATGACCTTTGAGCAGGAAGAACAGCTCAAGTTGGATGGAGCCGGCTACAGGTATAATGCCCAGGCAGAGTTTGTCACATTTGATGGCACAAATGGCACCAACACAACCAACATGAATGTGCCACTTTGGGCTTTGCAGAGGACTATAGACAGATTGTGCTGAATGTGAAACAGGAGCTGGTATTGAGACACACTGCTGACACTTTAGCCTGTTTGAATGCAGCAGGCAAGGTCATAATTGAGAAACTGGTGTGGAGGATGCCCTATGTAGAGGTGTCTGGTGAAGAAAAATTGCATCTGCTGAGACTGATGCAAAACAACACACCCATCTCAATGCCATTCCGACATTGGTAACTGTACTAGTATCCATCTTTGCCACAGACCACAAAATATAAATGGACTGTCAAATCAACTACTCTGCTGGAGAAGCCAAGATACATTGTGATTGAACTGCAGACTGGAAGAAGAGGAGCAGCTACTGTGAATAGCTCACACTTTGACATGTGCAAAATGAAAGATGTTCGAGTGTTCTTGAACAACAAGTACTATCCATATGAAAGCATCAATGGCAACGACAACCAAGTGTACAATATGTATGCAGCTTTTAATGGAGTCTACAACCATGATGATGCTTGAGCAAGCAACACACTTTTTGAGAAACAGGCTGTGTGGGATGGTAAGATGTTACTGTTTCCCATTGACTGTTCATGTCAGAACAAATCGCTCAAGATGGGAAGCATTGACATCAGAGTGGAGTTTGAAGCAAGTGAGAACATTCCAGGGAATACACATGCCTATTTTCTAATGATACACAAGGTGGTCTGATACTCCGCCAATGACTGGTCTTGCTCAATTGGCCTAGAGAGAGAGAGAGAGATTGATTGATTGATTGATTTCTTTATTCATGCAAATAATAGTTGGACAGTTACTAGTATAAAATACAATATATAGGCATCACCAAGTATTATTACATAAAACATTATCAGTTACTTATTACATAAACTTTTAACTATATACAAACATGAAATTATTACTGAAAATGATATTAATATGATATACAGAAAAAAAAGGAAAAAAGCTTGGTGATACATTTGTATGAAAAGGCGAAGTTAGGGACGGTGTCCCTCTCTTACACTTAACCTATTCACTTAACCTATCTTACACTTAACCAGAGAGAGAGAGAGAGAGAGATAGCAGTGGAGGATATAAAGGCAGTTGACAAGCAGCAGGATGTTCATAGTTGTAAGAAGCATCGAGTGAAGCAGACATCATGTCCAGGAGAGATCTACACTTTTTGGATGAGGAGGAGGAGTTGCCACCCAGCAATGGAGAGGATGTTGTGGGCTGCTGCCTAGGCTACTACACTCAACATGAGAAGGGGGGAGGGGGAACATGGTTGAAGGGGGAGGAATCAGTGGGGAGGGGCGATGGATCATGTGGTGGGGGGTGTGGGAGGGGGTGTGCCAGAACCGCTAATTCATACCTACTAATAACAGTTAAACCAGTTTAGACTGCAGCTACTTGGTGTTTAATATACTTGTCTTACAAATTCATGCGCTGTTCTCTTATTAATTCAGTTTTTATTCTAATAAACCAATATTTTTCTCTTTTACCGAATTAATGATGCGGCTCAGCCCCACCGGCCCTGATGGCGGCGTCCTTTTGGTCTCAAATTAATATCTTTCGTTTGAAGGGATCTATATAAATAGTTTAGTTATCCATAAATCCCCAAACAACCTTTCTGTTCAAAAAACCTACCATTGAATTTGAAGAAATTTTAATTGGTACATAAAGTTCATCAACTCCAACACTTATTGATTTCATAACTTTCATCACTCTCACTCGTACCCTTAATAATCTCCTCAGCTATGTTTATACTTTCTTTTGGCGATATTTTTGTATAAAGTAATAAAGATTTGTGACTTTAAAAGAGACCAATTTGAAAGTAGGCCGCCTAATAGGAGCTACAATATTTTGAATTTCATTGATCATGTATTATGTTGTTTGTCTTTCCTTTAGATTAGAAAATGATCAATCACGCTCCTTTACATTAGAAGAGTTGTTGCTACTGGCTAAGAAATTGATAAAAAGCATGAAATCAACACCCGCCAATAGTCCTGAATCATCTACATCGGTAATCAGAGGTGTAACTTACTCTTCAGGAAAAGATCTTCATATGACCATTGTGAAGGGTGGTCATCGCATTTTTGAAATAGGAACACCTTGGCTGCAAGAGGTAGAAGATAGATCTGCTGCTGGTTATAATATGAAGTAAGTTGTGCAATTTCAAACAATTTAATTTTTTTTATATTGCTATTAGCGTACTTTCAACTTTTTTTCAAATTGAATTCTCTAAAAAAAATTGGAGGAAAAAACCTAGTCTAACTGTTTATCATCGTTCAAGCATTATTTGATTCATTCTTTTCTATTCCAGTCTATTTACATCATTTCTATCAACTTTGTCTACTTTACTGCTCTTCTACTTATCCTTATTTAATTCATTTTATGCGTTTCTCATTAAAGTTGCACTGAGGATGTGTGGACACAGATAACAGGCTCAAGATACATTCCAAGAATTGTTGAATACATTGCTGAAGATGCTTATTATTATGGTGATGAAGAATTTCATGAAAATTTCCAATTGAAAGGAATTGAAGTATGGCTGTGCACTAACGAAGTGGTGAGTGCTGCTGTTTGATCTTTACCAGTGCAGTACCCATTAACAGAGTGTTTCAAAATGGATGATTTTATTATTTCATAACTTGATATTGAAAGTCAACAATTACATTACAGAGAAATCTAGATTTCTGCACTACTCTAGAACACTTTCAACATCATAATCTCAACTATTAGTAGTCATTAACCTATTGATTAGAATTTTTTAATTCTCTAATTGGTTTGTTTACACATTGTCATTTGTTTGAATCGACTTGACTTCTACACTTTCAGCTCTAAAATCTCAAAAGAAATTTGAAATTATATTCACTTTCTCTGGAAACCTAAAATTTGCTTTTATAATTGAAAATTTGTAGAGGAAGCTGTAGTGGGCTGTGCCTGATGTATCTTGATTGTGTTTTGTAGTAAATATATAAATACATAAATGAATAAATACAACAATTATGATGTCATTTATCAAGTTTCTAACTGTTTCTGCTGATTCATCCCTCATCAAATCCATACTGTGTAGGGCAGATAAAGAGGAGCTACAACTATACGCATTTTTGCAATTTTTAGCATATCTTATGGAGGGTGGGAGGTCTTGCTTTCCCTCCTTTGCTTCAATTGAACTCAATAAACTGTGTAATTTGCAATTTGAGGCTGAATTTTTGAAATTTTCAAGTCGCATCCATGTTGAATATAATTTTATTTATAGGATGATCTCATCAGAGTGGTTACGAGGATTGAGGGTAAAATACCCATATTTGCTGTCAAACACCCTGATGGGGTTGTATTGGAAAAATTTCAACTTCAACCCAATGATGAGTTGACTAGCTCTGTAAGAGTTACAGAAACTATCTATATAAATCCATTGAACTCAGAAATTGTGAAATATGGTAAGTAAATCAATAAAATTAATTATTTTTCTTTATCGAACTTTACTGCCTCAGATTTATTTAATATCACCGATTTTTCACTCTTGTTTCCTGTTCATAATCTGCATTCACTCACTATGTCTATATTAAGATTTACAAATAAACAAATATATAAATCGGATCAAATCGGATTCATGGAGGTGCTGCTATACTTGTCAAAGATACATTTAATTACACTGAAATAAAAAAAGTCAGAGATATGTCAGAAGAAATGGTGTGTGAAGCTTGTGCCATCAAATTGCCATAGATTAATGTGATTCTTCTGTGTTTGTATGGGCCCTACAGCAATGATAATACTTGCTTTGATGAATTTCTGGACATTCTTAGTGATATAATAAACCATCTTTATACGCTTAGTAGTTTCAATGTTATTCTGTGTGCTGATTTTAATGTGAATTTCAGTGTTCAATCTAGTCATGACGATGATTTAGTTAATTTATTGATGAGTTTTAATCTGAGTACCACTATTAATGAGATGACAAGACCTAATGAAGCTACAGGTGGCTCATGTATTGACAATATTGCTACTGATATTCATTTTAGCAGATGGAAGAGTAGAATAATATATACTGTTCTTTCTGATCATTTTGCTGTGGGTCTGAGCATAAGGCTGGAGGATTCCAAGAAGATAAAGAAAAAAGGGAATATAATAATGTACAGAGAAGTTAATGATGGTAATATATGTGTTTTTCTGGAATGCCTGCAGAATGTGAACTGGGTACCTATTTATGCATTTGAAGATATAGTATGTCAAATTAGGGAGTTTCAAACGTTATTTATGTCGGCGGTAAATTTGGCTTTTTCATTAATTAAGAGAAAAAAAATCTATGTAGATAAACCTAAAATTGAATGGTATGATTCAAAGTTATGTGCCTTGAAAAGTAAATGTGAACAAATGTTCACTAGACAACAGAGCGAAACGGCCGTCACGCCATAACGAGAGTCAATTTCCTTTCAAAAGTGTTTTTTAAGTTTATAATACATATTAGTGGAAACAAGATGGATCTTCAACATCATGTATTTTATGTATAAGAATTGTGCAGCTGAGGAGATAAGAGTAAAATAATACAAGATAAGAAATCAATATCGGTCTGAAATAAAAAAGACTAAAATTAATTATAATAGTAAAACTATAGAGAACAGTAGAAATAAGACAAAAGCAGCATGGAAAATCATAAATAAGCTTATTAGTACCAACTGTAAATCTTTGGAAAGTGCATGTCAAATGTCAAGAGAAGGCATTTACATGTTCTTCTTAAATAAAGTGGATCAACAAAGCAAAGAGATTCCTGTAAGTAACTTTGATTCGGATGATTATATTACAAAAATCTCTAAGCCAAATTCAAATTCATAAATTTTAAGGTAAATGAGGTTTCTAAAGCAATAATGAGTTAGAACTATAGTAGCAGTCTGGATATTTATGGATTAAATTCTTTAATAATGAAATTAGCTGCTCTATATGTATTGGAAGCTTTGACAGTCGTTTTTAATAGTTGCTTGAATTCGAGGATCTTTCCAGACAAATTGAAAAAAAGAAGGTAATACCTGTTCACAAAAAAGGTGATAAATCAAATATTGAGAATTGCAGGCCAATCTGCAAAATATACGTAACAGCTAAAATATTTGAAAAACTACTTTATTCACAGTTGACTGCATATTTTGAAAAAACAATTTGTTCTCTAATAGCCAGTATGGGTTTAGAAAAAATCGATCCACAAGTGATAATGTCTCAAGGCTTGTGAATGAACTTATTGAAGATCTGGAGAGTCAAAAATATGCTCATTCTAGGAGTTTTGATATGTCCAAATTTAACATTTCTAGAACAAACTCTAAGGCGTAAATTTGTGGGAGAAGATCCGGATAATTCAGTAATTGCTCAAGCAGAAAAGAAGCATAAAGAGGTTCAGACTGTTTCTTCAACTGTATCAAACGAAAGTAAAGAAGTAAGAAGTTCAGACTATTTCCCCATTAATATTGAGCGAAAGTAAAGAAGTTCAAACCGACTCCCTTAAAAAAAGTAGAGAAGTGAAGCAGTTGAAACGGTTGTTCTAATAAAATCAAGTGGAAGTAGTGTAGGAATACAACCAGAAATTATGGCAGATAAAAAGAGATCATTTTCAACTCCCAAAACGTTTAGTGGAAAGAAAGGAGAAGATGTAACAGATTTTTTTATTATTTTGACAAAGTCTCATCGGTAAATTCATGGGATGAGAAGGACAAGTTGTTGTATCTTCCTTTCTATCTAGAGGGTAGTCCATTAAAACATTTAGAGATGGTTAAATTGGTGCTAGCTGAGGCGAAAACATTGGATTATGGGCATGTAAGAGCGGAGTTGGAGAAATACTATCAACCCATTCAATTAGACAGATATGAGATGGAATTAGCAAATTGTAGAATGGAACCTTATGAATCGGTACGAGAATTTATGGCTCAAGTATTATTTTTGTGTTCAAAAGTTGATCCCCGTATGACAGAAAGGTAAAATACGTAATGAAAGGATTATTGCCACACATTTTCGATAAAATAGTTATGTTATCTAATGAGTCAATTGAAGAGCTGGCAAATAATTTGGAGAGATTTGAGTTGTCAAAGTATATGCTAGAAGACAGAATATCAGAAAACCACATGAACGATCATTCAAATCACCAGATTATGCAGATAAGCAGAAATATAGATAAATTGATTGAGAATCAACATAATGCTGTTAATATTCAGAATAGTTCCAATTTCAGGGATAATGATAAGGATCGACGAAATGATTTCAACGCTGGAAATAGGTATTTTCATGACAGAAAATACAGATTCAATAATAACATATTTGACAGCAAAACTGATAGAAATATATTTGATCGTAGAGAAAGGGAAGACCATAAAGGGGACAGAAGACAGAACAAAATGTAGTGTGGCATATGTAATAAAAATTATCATACTCTTGCTAATTGCCGTTTTAATTTGAAAAATCAAAAGAAAGAAGAGTCATATTGTGGTATTTGTGAGACAAAAGGTCACTCGATTAAAACTTGTAAATTTAATGGAAAGGTTGATCAGTCAAAAAACGCGATCAGTCAAAAGGGCGTCCAAGTTAGTTACTTCTGGGGGCCCCAAAATGACCAATATCATTAAAGATAATGAGTTGAAGGATAAGCAAGAAATATTAGAAACGAAAGAAAACAAAATGCCCATTTCAACAAAAGAACAGGTTACTACTATCGATATCTTAAAGGATAATAAATTGAAGGATGAGCAAAAAATATTAGAGTCAAAAGAAAAACCCAGACAAGGAAAGGTAGAACCAGATAACAAAATTGAAAAACTAAAGGTTATTAAAAAAGTTGATGAAAAATTAGGTTCTGAGGAGGATAATCAAGAAATTTCAATTTATTCTAATTTGACAAGTGAACATATTAGGAATACACAAGTAGTGATTACAGGAACAATCAATGAGTCAAAGTTGAGAATATTATTCGATTCAGGTTCAGCTGTTTCATTGATGAATTTCAAATTGATCAATCAATGTCTGACAATGAATAAAACTGATTTAAATTATTTGCAGCAAATGGTTTACCAATCGATGTTTTGGGAAAGATTTGTTTTGAATTTAAAATTGAAATTGTTGGGATTTCGTGGGATTGCATTGTTGTCGATTCAATATCATTCGATTTGTTATTAGGAGTACATAGATTGATGTTAATTTTAGTCTTTAAAAATCCTTGACGCTGTTACAACATATTTGTATGTTTTATTGGTAATAAATGATTTGATTTATAATACACAAATTTCTACTATACATCGTAATTTTGAACTGTGAGCATTGTTCAAAAAATGATGTTGTTGGTAAACATTCATGTATATTACGACTGATATAAGTATTATAATAATAAAAAATGACGAATGCTTCACGGCTAAGATGATGTCACTTACCCTTAGCGGGGCAGTTGAAGGATAGTCGGCTAAACAGGTCTGAAAATCCCAAAGCAGAAAATGTGTGACATTTTAATTGGAGTGTCATCAAATTTACAAATTCTTAACGTTCCAAGGTGATTATTGAATTATTTTATCATTAAAGACATCTTGGATAATAAGATGACTTATTTTCAATTCCAATCGAACAATTAGTTAGTCCTTTTTTAAAATGAATTTCCGAGAACTTTGATAAATATCAATTTTTCGAGAAGTTAATGCAAAATTCTAAACTTTTGATCAGAATGAAAGATTTGTACTTCTAGTTTGAAATGACTTGTAGCGAAACAAGTAACCAAAGATTCAACTGAAATTGTTTAGTCAAGTGATTTTCGAGAAACGGTGATTGATGAACAAGGTTGTTCCATAATTAGCTCAAACTAGCAAAATAGGAAAGTCATGACGTCACTCTGTTCAGAAATACTCTTATCTTGCAAATTTCAGCTCTATTTGTACACTTTTCCAGTACAAAAACGAAGTTTTTTGCTTGTCCCAGATTTCAATCTATATTTTGATCAGCTGTCAATGATAGGGGCTTCTCAATGTTAATGAACTGAAATACGTCAAAGCCCTACCATTTTTATAGTTCTCAAAAAAAGGAACAACATTGTTTTTAAGAACCTTGATTGATGAGTTAGTCTTCCTTATTTATATGAATATATTATTTAGATTATCATTTTTTAGACCCCTACAGGGTGGCCACTCAAAAGATCCTTGCCCGGGCGAAGAATTTTTCTTTAGCAAACCCTGAGTGTTTCCAACATTAGCTTACATTGTTGAAAACCATAATTTGCGAGTTATTCTCCTTGCAGGTGGTTCTATCAATGCTGTCAAAGCGCCAGTCAAAGAGAAAGTCAAAAAACCAATCAAAGGACCAGTCATAGAGCCAGTCAAAAATATATTAAAGCCAGCAGTGTCTAGGTAAGACACCATCTTTCCGAATGAAAAAATGTTTCCAGTAATAAATATAAATGCTCTAAAAGTTTCCGAGATTAAAATTAAAATTTATAGTCATGAATCCTCTGTTCTACAATAAAACGAAAGTAGACTATGTAATTTTATAATAAAGAGTAGTAGCCCATTATTGATTGATATTAGACTATTAGATGCTAAAAAGCACCCATTTTTTTTTTCAGAAAACAATCCATTTGTGAACGTTTTACTAAGAATTGTGTGGGAAAAAACCTGCCAAAAGAATAGAAAATTAGATTCTTCCTGATACAGCATTGGAATACGATGGATTTCCTGGGTTTAGAATATTCCACAGGCTTTCTAATGGTGTTCTACTCAAAGTGTGATGTGTGGTGTGTGGTGTTCTTCATTCTTCAACTACCAATCAAAAATGATTGAATTTAGATGAGATTAGATAAGAATAGATTAGATAAGATTACCTTATTCATGATAAATTTACATTTTTTTCAAATTGATGCTTACATACAATATTCTTAACAGCACTTCGAAAGTGAACCTAGAGTTGATACTATTTTCATTTTGTTGGAAATATTGACAGAGATCTTATGGTTAGAGCTAATGAAATGAAATTTTACTTGAAAAGGCGAAGTTTGGACAAAAATTCGTTCATTCGAGCACTCCTGACCAACAGTGTTTACAGAGTGCTGTTTCACTTGCAGATGGCTGTAGTTATTTGAATTCAGCAAGATATTTAGTTAATTCAATATTAACTAATTATCATTAGGAGTAATGATAGATGAGAAACTGAATTGGTCAGCTCACATCACATTTTTGAAAAGCAAAATTCGTACAGCAATTTATATATTTTATCAGTTGCACAAAATTCTAGCATTAAAAGAGCTTACACTCAGTTGACTGTTGATCATTTGTTGGACATTTGTGTATATACAAACAACCAGATGATGGCAACGCAATGCAAACTGGAGTTGCTCTTCCACACCATGCAGAGTTGAATGTGTTGTTCATAGTAAGGTGATAGCAATGCGACTAGCGAGTGATGCAAAAACCAGAGTTGCTCCAGTCTCCTCATGCTGTAAACTAGTTCCTCAGTTTCTTAGTATTCAGCAGTATTTGATGGGTTATACTATACCATATTATTATATAACATAGTGCTATATATAATATATTACAATATTATAATACTATAACATATTATTCCAGTAAAACAGGTCTTTTAACCCTTGAAACTATTTTCATCTTTTAACCTTTGAAACTATTTTCACTCTATCATTTTTGACCCTCCACGATTCCTGATTGGTTTACAAATACAGTAAAATACTCAAGGGCAGTCCCAGCTAAAAATTTGATTGGGAGGGGGGTGGTCATGAATGAATCTTCGGTTACTTTTTATGCAAAATTTCCCCTCCATCGTCCCTTCCACTCCGACAATAAGCCTAGCCGGAAATTTCTAAAGGGGAGTCCATCAGGAAAACTTCCCCTCCACCTCCCTCTCATCACCACAACCAATGATAATGTTGTATCTCAGTTACTATATTTGACTCCATTGCAAGACCCATCACAGAAATTCATTCTGAAAAATTTGTAACTTTACGAATCATTTATAACGCTATTATCGAAATAATGCTATTAGCGGATTGGTCTGTTTGGGGTAAGTATCAATAATTCAAGATAATCCAAGTCTCATAACTTGGTAGTGTAAACTGTTCAATTGTATAGGAATTTTGCAATTTCTTATATTATTTGATTTCAACATTGTTTATTATAATGAATGAGCATACTTCAAATTGAGTACAATTGAACAAGTCAGTAAATTAATTTTATTCATCCTAATTGATTTTTTAGTGAGGCTCAGATTTTGGGGGGGGGGGTCATGACGCCCCTTTTGGGACCGCCCTTAAAAATACTTCAGCAATTATTTCTAAAGGGATGTTCAGGGATAATTATTATAGTAGGACTACAGCAGCAGCACTAAACTGGCAACGTTTATCATAGCCTAAACTATGAACACTCTTATAGGCTATGTTGAAAGCTGATAGTTTAGTGCTGCTGCTGCTGTAGTCCTATTATAATATCCCCAAACCTCCCTTTTAAAATAAATGCTGAAGTATTTTCAAGGGTGGTCCCAGGAGGGGCGCCCCCCCAAAATCTGAGCCTCACTAAAAAATCAATTTGGATCAATAAAATTAATTCACTGACTAGTTCAATTGTACTCAATTTAAAGTATGCTCATACATCATAATAGACTATTTTAAAATCAAATTATATAAGGATTTGCAAAATTCCTATTCAATTGAACAGTTAACACTACCAAGATAATAATATAAGTCTCGGATTATCTTGGATTATTGATACTTACCCCAAACAGACCAATCCAATAATGTCATTATTTCGAAAATAGCATCATACATAATTCATCAAGTAACAAATTTTTCAGAATGAATTTCTGTGGTGGGTCTTGCAATGGAGTCGAATATAGTAGCTGAGATACAACATTATCATTGATTGTTGTGGTCGGAAGGGGTGTGGTGAAGGGGAAGTTTTCCTGACAGAATCCCCTTGAGAAATTTCCCCTTGAGAGTAGTTTTAGTAGAAAATAGTTTCAAGGGTTAAAAGACCTGTTTATACTGATATAATAATGTTATAGTATAATAATATATTATATGTATAGCAATTTATATATAATGAAATAATATCTTATAGTATGACCTATTAAATACTGCTGACAACTGAGCAACTAAGATCAAATATATAGTTTACAGCATGAGGTGACTGGAGCAACTCTAGTTTCCGCTTCACTCGAGTTGCTATCACCTTACTAGGTACATACAGTAAGAAACTGGTGAAAGCAACGCAACGCAAACTTGAGTTGCTCTTAGAAAGGTTTCTAGTCGCAGATGACTGGTTTATAAGTGTGTTCATATAGGCTATGATTAAAGTAGCCAGTTTAGTGAGTTTAGTCGTCAGTAACTGCTGCTGCTGCTGTAGTCCTGGCGTAACGAAGGGGGGGAGGTTTCAGGTTACAAATTTATTTACTTCATTTTAATGAATACTCGAGTAAAATTATTGTTTTTAAGTCTCAAATCAAGTTCTCAACATCAAAAATTTCCCTTACTGTGGACTAAAATGAATGGATTTAAGCTTTTCTAGATGTAAGTCTAGAACCTCTTGGAATACGATTTTAGAGGGACTTTTTGTCAAAATTTTCCCAGGGGAGGATTCACGGACCCCCCTTGCCCAGACCCCAGAAAGGCCCCCCGAATCCCCCCCCCCCCCCCAACATTAAAAGATTTTCGCTACGCTACTGCCTACTAGTAGGCCTATAACCTAACAAAACACAATAAAATACTGCTGGCAACTGAGAAACTAGTTTACAGCATGAAGTTACTGGAGCAACTCTAATTTCTGCATCACTCGCCAGTGACGTTGCTATCACCTCACTAAGAACAACACATTCAACTTTGTATGTTGTGAAAGAGCAACTCCAGTTTGCGATGCGTTGCCATCACCAGGTTGCTCTCTGTATCTATGCAGCCTAAACAACACACTCAACTCTGTATGGTGTGAAAGAGCAACTCTAGTTTGCGTTACGTTGCCATCACCAGTTTGCGTTGTCAGATAGCGTTGCCTGTATGTACGCAGCTCTTTTAATGCTAGAAGTATGTGCAACTGATAAAATATATAAAGTGCTGTACGAATTTTGCTTTTCAAAAATGAGATGTGAGCCGTCCAATTCAGTTTC
Source organism: Conomelus anceps (assembly GCA_948455865.1). Classification (NCBI taxonomy): domain Eukaryota; kingdom Metazoa; phylum Arthropoda; class Insecta; order Hemiptera; family Delphacidae; genus Conomelus; species Conomelus anceps. The sequence continues at coordinate 140,161,748 of OX418216.1, read as the reverse complement.
TCATCTATCATTTCTTCTAAATATTTAAAAGTAACTACTCTTTCAATAGACTCACAATAATCTTAAATCACTTCTTGTAAGCATTCTATATATATTGTAATTTTGTGTGCTACTGTTAAATAAAAATTTGATGATTGACTGAGAAATTTATTTATGAATGATACATATCGGTTGGTCTACAGTCTATATGATAAAGATAGAGAGCAATAATATTAATCTGGGCGCCAGGATTATTCAGAAGACTGTTAAATATTTTTTTCACATTTAAATAATAAGAGCATGCAATGTATTTAATTTAAGGGTCTTCATCTCATTAGAAGAAAGCTTAGATTGTAAATATAGAAATAAATTTTCAATTTGAAAAAATAAAATTATATTTTAACTCACGAAAACACAATGAAGCACTGATCACATTACTTTTATCACAGCCTGGGCTCCGGGACTGCATGAAATCGACCTTCAGAACTCAGGAACCCCCTTTGTAACGTCGACTAGAATGGATCCCGTGTTTTGCCAATGTTCTCTAATCATCAATGCGTAAAAGTTCATCATCAAAACATTCATACTTGATCATTTTTTTAAAAAATTCGTATTGGAATTTTCACCAAGTTTTAGTTTGATTGCTAGAGACATCATTTACAATAATTTTCATCATCCATCAAAGTTGAAAAAAGTTGATTTTCCAATTTCATGCTTTAATTTCAATTATATTTCTCTATAATGTTAATTATAGTGGAATGGTGACTAACTAATCACATGAAAAACAACTCCAATTATTCATAAGCTTTTAGATGGGTCTGAAAATATGTACAGTGCTCCATGGCACGAGGTCTAAAAGTATGACCAATAATTGTGATTAACTGATGAAACATTAGAGGCCTTTTT